>JAXLNO010005219.1:0-82500 GCA_038087875.1 Malacoraja senta | reverse complement strand
ACTGAGCTGTCGGGCCTCAGTGACTGAGCTGCCAGCCCAAGAATCCATTCGGACCACAATGTCCATACTAGCCCTCTGGAAACCAGTCCCATCGGCCTACAACATCCATACTAGGGCAACAGAAATCCCCCCTCCCCACTGGCCCACTGGCCAGTAATATTGGAATTGGTGGAGAGGTGGAATATTGCGTAGGGTGACCAGCCCTGTCGTGTGATGCTGGGACCCAACGGGTCCCACTTAGTCTAGTTAAACATAAAACACCCCCCACAATGATTCCCACTGTGAGGGAAGGCAGCAAAGACCAGTCCTTTTCCTCTAGTTCACCCATGATCGGGCTTATTTGAGGCCTCCGCAGTCGCCGCTACGGCAGCCCGATGTTTCAGGCCCTTTCGCCAGATGATGGAGCTCCGGCGTCGGAGAACGCTCTTCAGCAGCTTGTAGTGACTGGACCTGCCGCGTCCTCCCCGGATACCGCGGCTCCCGAAGTCCACAGGCCGCGCTGGTCGGAGCTCCAACACTGGTGATCTCGGCGAAAGATCCCAGGCTCCGCGGTGTTTAAAGTCAGCGCCGCCCGCGGCTGGACGCTCCGCAGCCACAGCTCCGCGATGTTGGAGTAGGCGGTCTCAGCACTCCGGAGCTTCCCACACGGCGACCCGGGTAAGGCATCGCCCGCTTCTGTGATGATGCTTCAGCGCTGTGCCGCCGCCGAAGCTGAGCTTCTGGCCGGACCCATCAGGAAACGCCGCTCCAGTTCCCGCTGATAGGCCGCGAGGAAGGGGCGAAGATGCGGCTCGGAGGAAAGCCGCATCTCCGACCAGGTAGGGACCGAGAAATACAGCACCCATCCCCCACATCAAAAGACAAGACCTCCAAAACCAAAAAGGATGAAAAGATGAACTGCTGCAGGCTGGGCAGCCATACTCGACGGCTCCCCCCTCGGACCTCCAGGAAGCTTCTGCCCATGTGACCCATCTGTTGCCACTATGTTGGGTACATAAAAATGTTTCTGTTATGTTTCAATGCAAAGACGCTGAATGCGTGTTTATGATTGGCTAGGGGAGCTTACTGCACCTGGATGTTATGTGTACTGATTTGCGATTGGGCAAAGTAGTTACCTCCCCGCGTATGTACGCGTCGGTATCGGTAATTGGCTTGTAGGGGTTGCCTCCCCCTGGACTTTGGCGCCTTTAGTTTATAGGGGTATAAAAGGGTGATCTTTCCGTTGGGACGTGTCGGGTGTCTCTCCTTTTGCTCTGTTTACGCGAGGCTGCTGGGGGCTCGAGTGAATGGGTCCGAGGCCCGTCCCGCTATACTGTTTACAAAAGAACAAGGGTTTGGATTCCAGTGGTTGTCTCAGTGATGGACTGAACCAGATTGATCCGGAATCAACATTGTTGTACCAATGGGGTGATATACAGTGGGGTATTACTGATGGAGTGATACACTGTGGGGTAGTACTAATGGTGTGATACACTGTGGGGTAGTACTGATTGAGTGATACACTGTGGGGTAGTACTGATGGAGTGATACACTGTGGTAGTACTGATGGAGTGATACACTGTGGTAGTACTGATGGAGTGATACACTGTGGGGTAGTACTGATAGAGTGACGCACTGTGGGATGAGACTGATGGGGTGACACACTGTGTTGTAGAGCTGATGGACTGACATACTGGGGCATAGTATTGATGGACTGACACACTGGGGCATAGTATTGATGGACTGACACACTGTGTTGTAGAGCTGATGGAGTGGCACACTGTACGATAGCACTGATTGAGTGACAAACGTCGGGTTAATAATGATGGACTGACACACTGGCGTTGTGTGTCAGTGTTATAGGAAATGTATTGTCAAGCTTGGAAGGGATCAGAAAACATTTACGAGGATTTTGCCAGGACTAGAGGGTGTGAGCGATAAGGAGAGGAGAGTCTCTAAACCATGCAGCGCAGGAGGATTAGGGGAGATCTTATAGAGGTGCACAAAATCATGAGAGGAATAGATCGGGTCGATGCACAGAGTCTTTTGCTTAGATTTTGCCCAGAAACGAGGACCAGAGGATAGAGGTTCAAGGTGAAGGGGAAAAGATTTAATAGGTATCCGAGGAGAAACGTTTTCACACAAAGGGTGGTGGGTGTATTGAACAAGCTGCCAGAAGAGGTAGTTGAGGCTGGGACTATCCCAACGTTTAAGAAACAGTTAGAAAGGTACATGGACATAACCGGTTTGCAGGGATATGGACTAAGCGCAGGCAGGAGGGACGAGTGTAGCTGGGACATTGTTGGCCGCTGTGGGCAAGTTGGGCCGAAGGCCCTGTTTCTACACGGTGTCACTCTGTGACTCTATCTAGGTCATTATGGGATTGAGAAAGGGGGAGAGGTTGGGGAGAGGGAGGGTGAGAAAGGAAGGGAGGGAGGGGGGAAGGTGGAGTGGGGGAAGGAAGGGGAGAAGGAGGGGGAGGGTGTAGGTTGAGGGGATGGAGAGGGGAGGGAGCGGGATGGGGAGAGGACGAGGGATGTAGGGGGTGGGGGAGCTGGAGGGAGTGGGAGAGGAAGCTGGAGGGAGGGGAGAGGAAGGGGAACGGGGAGGGGGAATGGAAGGTGTTGAGGGGGAATGTGGGGGAATTAAGAGGAGAAAGGGGGTGCAGGGGAAGAAGAGGAGGATGGGGAGATACGGGGAGAGGGAGGGGGAGAGAAAGGGGGAAGGAGCGCCAGAGGAGGGGCAGTGCAGGGGGTGAAAGGATCTGAGGAAGGGGCCGAAAGAGGGGATAAGGGAGAGGAAGGTGGGAGGAAGGGTGGATGAAGGGGGAAGGGGTGTGGAGGAAGAGGAGGGAAGAGATGGTGGCGGAAGGGGAGGAAAGAGGGGATGGAGGTATAGGGGAGGGAGGGGAGGGTTGGGTGGAAGTGAGAGGAAGGGGAGAGAGGGTGGAGGAAGGGAACAGAGAGGTGGATGGAGGGGGTTATGAAGGGGTTGATGAAGGGGGAGGGAGGCGATAGTAAGGGGAGGGAGGGTTGACGGGAGGAACGGAGGAGGCAGGGGGTGGAAAGGGAGAGTGAGCGAGGGGAAAGGGAAGTTGGAGGGTGAAGAAGGGGGAGATAGGGGGAGAGGGAGGGGGAGAGGAAGGGGGAGGAGAGTGTTAGTCATAGGGAGCGCCAGAGGGAGGCGCGGAGGGAGGGGCAGCGGGAGGGGTCGAAGGAAGGGGTGAGGGATTAGGTGTTGGGAGTGTGATGGAGGTGCAGAGTGAGGGAGAGAGGCAGGGAAGTCTGGGGGAGAGGAAGGGGTACGGGAGGGGATGTGTCGGGATGGGGAGGGGAAGGGGGAGTGTGGTGGATGGAGTGGAAAGGGGAGAGGGAGGGGAAGGTGGAAGGTGAAGGAGAGGAAGATGGGGAGGAGGAGAGGAGGAGGTTGATGGAGACGCATAGGGAGGGAGAATTGGAGGGAAGTGAGGGCTGACGGAGGGAAGGGATGGGAGAGGGGTGGAAGGGAAGGGAGGGGAGGGGGAGGGGATGGAGGGGGAGAGAAGGGAGAGGAATGGAAAGTGAGGGGGCTGAAGGGGGAGGGTGCAGGAGAGAAGGAGAATCGGGAGGAAGGGAGAGAGGGAGGAAGAGGAGATGGAGGGAAGGAGTGGGAGAGGAAGGTGCGGAAGGGTGAAAAAGGAAGGGGAGGAAGACTGGATGGTCCAACTAAGGGGGTGATGAAGTATAAGGAAGTGTGATGGAGGGGTAGAGGGAGAGAGAGAGGGAGGGGTAGAGGGAGGTACAGAGGGAGGGGCAGCGGGTGGGGCAGGGGAAGATGAGCGGCAGAGGGAGGTGAAGAGCGATGGTTAGGCGGAGGGGAAGAGCGAGGGGAGGGTTAAAGTAAGGGGAAGATGGAGGGGAAGTTATTTCTTTGATTATCGGCTTTTTGCATATCTTCCAATTATTTTCCTAGTACCATCCTTATCTCTTATTCCCCTCTCCCCTGGCACTCAGTCTGAAGAAAGGTATCGACCCGAACGTCACCCATTGCTTTTCCCCAGAGATGATGTTATCCGCTGAGCTACTCTAGATTAATGTGCCTCGTTTTGGTTTAAACCAGCAACTACAGTTTGTTCCTACACTAAACAAAGCTCATATGCTGTCTCTGCATCCAACCCCCAACTGCCCGTCTTTATTCCCGTTCAAACCCTTACCTCAAACATACACATTTTTGCTTCAGTTGTCCGACAAACAGTTGAGATTCCGAGCAGTTATCCCGGAAGAGTGACGGGGCATTTCCGGTTTCTCCTGTAGTCCGAGACTCAGACCCTCAACACACCAAGGACCTATCAGCCGAGGCAACGGAATCATCGCCCAATCGCCAGGAAAAATGGTGAATTTGAAATTAAAAACTTCAGGGAAATCACAGTGAGCTACGTCCAAGATAAAATGAGCGATAGAGCGGATAACATTGTCGCCTTCTGGCCCGCGTCCCCGGTGCCCAGACGTCGGCCACAGAAGGGATAACAAAATGACTCAGCCCTCTGTGAGTTCCGGAGGAACAGCGATACAACGGACAAAGGTTTAACCAGTGGGGCATCTCCACAAACGATCACTGCCCAAACACTGGGCAATGAAGTCGCGGACACATTGACACCGCTCCGGACTGTGAATCAGTCTGCCGTAGTTTCAATGGCAATCGCTGCTTTGGGCGGGACTTGCAGCAGCAGGTAAACAACACCGCAGCCTCATTTCGACACAAAGGAAACATGCACCGACCCTCCCAGTAACCTGCCGCCGCTCCCCGTCTCTATTGGCAACCGCCGCCTCAGCGAGAGAGTTGGGGGCGGGCGCGGAGTACACCTGGGCTCACAACAGAGCCAGTTATACAGCGAGCTGCAGAACAAAGGGCACAGCATATAAACTGATGCTGGGAACAAAGAACTGCAGACGCTGATTGATACACACAAGGACACTGTGAACCGAAGAATACGATACGTATAATCCCCAAACCGAAACCATGGGTGATCCGTGAGGTCCATTCACAGGTGAATCTCAAGTTTCAAGAAGGGTCTCGGCCCGAAACGTCACTACACCTTCGCTCCATAGATGCTGCCTCACCCGCTGCGTTTCTCCAGCATTTTTGTCTACCTTCAAGATTACTTTTGTTTAGTTTAGAGATACAACCGGGGAACAGGCCCTTCGGCCCACCGTGTCCGCGCTTACGAGCGATCCCCGTAAAACTAACACTATCATACACACACCAGGAACAATTTACTATTCTATTAAACTAATTAATCTACAAACTTGTTCTGTGCGACTTTGGAGTGTGGGATGAAATCGGAGAACTCGGAAAAAATCCACGCAGGTCACGGGGAGAACATATCAACTCCTAACGGACTGCACCCGTAGTCAGGATCGAACCCAGGTCTCTGGCGCTGCAGGGCAGTAACTCTATCGCTACGCCACCGTGCCGTCCCAAGTCTGCAGCGCTCACGACAGTCTATGCCGTGCGGCACGGGAAATCTATCTATGACTGTCGCAGAGATATTAAGGAGGCCAAGAGGGAATTCCGGACCAAGCTGGAGACCCGAGGCAATGAGACGGATACCCGCAGATTGTGGCAAGGCTTGCACGCTGGAACAGGCTACAAAGCGAAGGTGGGCAACATCGATGGCGACAATGGGTCCCTCCCCGAGGAGCTGAATGCATTCTCCGCCCGCTTTGAACAGAATGTCTGCAGGAATTTTTCCCACTCCACCAGTCTCGGGTTCACCTGTACCAACGGTTATGTGGCAGGCTATCCTGAGAGTGAAGCTGTGGAGAGCTACTGGCTCGGATGCAGTCCCTTGACTCCTGTACACTCAGAACTGTGCGGCCAACTTCGGCAAAAAGCCACATCTACAAGTCTGCAGGTGACAACTCTGTGGTGGACGGATCATGAACAATGACGAGACGGAGCACAAGAGGAAGACGGGGAGCTTAGCAACATGGTTGGTGTCCGGAGATCACTCTCTCACTCAATGCCAGCAACACGAAGGAGCTAGTTACTGTCTTCAGGAATCTTGATGGAGTACCCTGCCCCAATCTGCACCTATGGGGCCAAAGTGGAAATGGTTGACAACTTGAAATTCCGTGGCATTAATATCACCAAAGATCTGTCGGGCATCGACCACATTGAAGCGTCGGCCACAAAAACACATCAAAAGGAATCTGAGGAAATTCGGCATGTCACCAATGATTCATACACACTTCAGGCGTCGGTGCTGGACCCATTGCTGTTTGTCATCTATATCAAGTATTTGGATGAGAACGTACACATCATTAATAAGTTTGCCGATGTCACCATGGTTGGTAGTATTGCCGATAGCGAAGATGGTTGTTAAGAATGACAGCAGGACCTTGAGCAGTTCAGTAGGTGGGCTGAGGAGTTGTGTTCAACTTTAATGCTGATAATTGTTAAGTTTTGAATTTTGGGAAGTCAAACCAGCGCAGGACTTACATAGTGAATTGTAGGAGTCAGGGCAGTGTTGTAGTGAAGAGGGATCCAACATTGCAGGTACATACGGTAGCTCCTTGAAAGTGGCGTCACATGTGGATAGGGTGGTCAAGAACGCTTTTGGCACATAGGCCATCATCAATCAGAGTATTGAATATAGATGTAGGGAGGTCATATTACACGTGTACAAGACATTGGTGAGGCCTCACAGAGTGTTGAGTCCAGTTTTGGTCATCCTGTTGGTGGAAAGATAGTGTCAAGCTGCAAGGGGGTACATAAGAGATTTACTAGGATGTCGCCAGGACTTGAGTGGCTGAGCGAAATGGAGAAGTTTAGGAGGCTAGGACTTTATTTATTTGAGCACAGGAGGACGTGTATACACGATCATGAGGTGAAAATATAGGGTAAATACACAAACTTTGAACCAGAGTAGGGGCATCGAGAACAATGGGACATGGTTCAAGGCGCGGGTTGAGAGATTTAATAGGAACCTGAGCGGCAAATTGTTCAAACAAAGCATGGTAGGTGTGTGGATCGAACTGTCGGAGGAGGGGGACGAGGCAGGTGCTATCGCACTGTATAAGAAACTTTTAGACAGGTACATAAACAGGTTAGGTTTAGAAGGATATTTGCCTAATATGGTAAATGGGTCTAGCGCCGATGATACATCCTATCCCCTCTCGGCGCCTTCTCTTTGCACTTGTCCAACAATTAATTTGTCGTTAACAGCCATTAATCACCTTCGCTTATTCATCAACATCGTCTCCAATCTTCATCGTCTCCTGTCTCCATCAGAGTACGAACATTACCGCTCTGGACATGGTTGTTACTCGCCGCAGATTATTAGGTTTGGTTACCTCAGGTAAGGTCTATTACTGTCATGGGTACTGGGGTACGGAGGAAATCATTGTTTTCCATGTTATTCAAAATGTTCAGATGCATCATATGTAGATGCAAACACTTCAAACGTACAATACATAGAGCAAAGATGAAGATACAGAATGTAGACTATAGTTCATGATATAGAATATCATGTTGAATATCGTTCTTGAATCCTGTCAAAACCATGATTTATCCGTAAATTTGTCAGAATGAACAACATCTGCGCAAACCGCATTGCGTAATTCCGGTCTAACTTTGTCCGAAGAAACGGACATTCACAGTTGTAGATTTCGAGCTTTTTGTAAAAACACAAAAGATTCATTCAAGCAGATGCAGAAATTCTTATTGAACTGTTCTAAAGTGCACAGTTAGAGCGACAGATGATGCAATACTGATCTCACCTTTGAGACCTCCCACTGGTTTGGCGGAGTTGTAACCAATTAAGATGCGAGGCACATTAGGTTTCAGGTACAGGTTCAGGATTAGGATTATTATTGTGAAATATACCGATGTACAGTGAAAAAAACTGTGTTTGCATGTAATCCAGGCAGAACAGATATTCAGTGCATAGGTACAATCATTTCAAACTCACGTATAACAGAGAGAGGAATGGAGCAGATTCAGAGAGCAGAATATAGTTTCAGCGATGTAGCGTATCAGCTCCAGAGAAAAGTCTAGTGTCATCAATTGGGAAATGTGAAATAACCAGCATAATAGATTCTAGAATGACCCTTAAGAAGCCCGATAACGGACGAGAAGAAGCTACTGGTGGTGCGCGCTTTCCCGCGTGTGTACTTACTGCCGACTGGAGCAGGCAGAAGAAGGAATGGTCGGGGTGAAACGGAACATTGGTTGCATTGGCTGCTTTTCCGAGGCAGAGTAAAGTGTAGATTGTATCAGTGGTGAGAAGTCTGGTCTGTGTGACGGACAGGGCTACATCTACAAATCTCCCCATTTGCTTGTGTTTGCTAGGCAGAGCTTTTCTCAAAACCAGCTGTGGATGGAACCCTACATGATGCTTTCTATGCTGCATCTACAGAAGTTTGGAACAGTCACTGGAGACATGACGAGATTTCTCTGTCTCCTCGGGATATAAAGACGTTAGTTTGCCTTCTGGATTGTTGCATCTATGTGGGTGATCCACAACAGACCTTTGATAGTATTAACACCAAGGGAAAGCTGTCATCTATTTCCACTTCTGCACCATTGATGCTGATTGGGCATGTCCTGCACCATGTTTCCTGAAGTCAATAACTAGCTCCTTCGTCTTGGTGACATTGAGGGAAAGATTATTGTCCGGACACCATGTATCTTAGTTCTCTATCACCCTCCTGTACTCAATATTGCAATTATTCCTGATTTGACCAACCACAGTGGGTTTGTGCGTAAACCTGTAGATATGATTAGAGCCAAATTTATCCGTACAATTGAGAGTGTAAAGGGAGAATATTAGGGGACTGATTCCTTACAGGGCATCGATGTAGAGATTTATTATGAAGGAGATGCTGTCCCCTATCCTCATTGACTGAGATCCGTGGGCATTGGAGCCTTGGAAGCAGTGACAGAGGGAGAGCAGATTCCGAGATCCCGTGGTTTGGGGATAACAGCCAACCCTTCACCAGCTGACACAGGTACACACCGTCACACGCACAATGTCAAGCTCAAGTCTGTTTGGAATTCAGTATCGTAATTACAAGCTGTTCTTGGTTTTATATTCATTTCCAACCAGGTCACATCAGTGTTCATTTCCCTATTTGCCACAGATATGTTCACCGCAACCATGTTTGCATTTCATAAAATGTCATTCTCGTTTTGTGGGGTGGATAATACTGTAGATTCAAATATATCTGCGAGAATATATTACATCAGACCTCATGTCACTCCAAGGTGAATTCTTATTCTGAACAATGATCATAACTTAATAATCCATATGCGGGCTGCAATTCTCTCAAATATATCTTGCAAAGGCCTCGCAGAAGTCTCGATGTCGGGGTCAATACATTCACTTGTCATTCTTTCCATCTGCGCAGAATGGATGATCTGGACAATTGTTCGCCCTTTGAGAACCACTTGATGCGACGGATACGTCTGGAATTCAGTCTCTGCCCGAGTTGAAGGTAAGTATCACTTCCCCTAAAAGAGGTAGTTCCAGGGCATAATATTCTGCACATTAAGTGCTCGTAGATGGAATTTAGTAATTGGACAGCAGACAAAGACAGTTTTTCGGCCTATTTCTCTGCTGTGTGACTCAGTGACTATTGGTCCAGTATATACACATTTATCCACACGTGGTATATTCGTCAGTCGGGTTCACCACTATTTCCTTGAATAGGCAACTCGACAGTTGCAATTTGTAGCTCTGTTTGTTTATTTCTGTTGAGCAATAAATGTTGGGCAGCAACTGATTCTGCAGCAATGTTGAGATGCGCTGACTAGACAGTTTACGCTCTAATCCACAGTGCGGTGCACCACCAATGTTTGCGGGCGTGTGCTTTGCGAAACAAGAACACGGCGTGCTCTTGTTTCTACAAGATCGGAGCTTTGATATGGTCATTCATTTCTGACATTAGATCCGTTCTCATCTCAAGTCTCAATCTTCTGGGTTTAACATGTTTTCCTTGTATTTCAGATGCCAAGCAATAACGGCGGTGCGCAATACAGTATTAGCATTTTACTGTGTTCTTTCTCATCCTCCCAAGCCCTCTTCGCATTTGTCGAACTATTCATTCGTGGTGAACAACGGTTCTTTTCAGAATCATAATCATAATCAGAATCAGAATCAGATTTTATTCGCCAAATATGTTTTGCAACATACGAGGATTTTTACTTCTCTTGTACAGCAAAACCGGGTGTGTCACGTGGACATTCTTTGTCCCCATCATATTACCAATAGAACCGCTCTGATCACAGTTATTACTTATCTCCAATCAATATGTTTGCCTAGGGTTAGGCTACATTTATTCTTATTACATGCCGAGGTACAGTGAAACGCGTGGTTTTACATGCTATCCACTCAGATCAGACCTACCATACATGGACACAAGCAATTCAAACTCGTGCTTTGGATGAAGCAAAGTTCATGTTCAAGTTGGCGTTTATTGTCACATGCACCAATTGAGGTACAGTGATATTTGAGTTACCATACAGCCATACTGAGTGCAAAGCAACAATACGCACAGTCACATGAAATAAAATTAAACATAAACATCCACCACAATGGAATCAACATTCCTCACTGTGATGGAAGCAATAAAGTTCGGTCATCTTCCTCCTTTGTTCACCCGTGGTCGCGGCCTTTGAACCCTCCGCAGTTCGCCGCTGCCGACGGTCCGATGTTCAAGCCCTCGCGTCGGGATGATCGAAACTCCAGCGTCGGGACGAATCGGGACACTACGCGGCATGGAGCTCCCGAGTCGGCCTCTTTTTACCGGAGACCGCGGCTACACGATGTTGAAGTCCACAGGCCCCGCGGTCGGAGCACTTTCGCTGGAGATCGCTCGCTTCTCGATGGTAAGTCGACGCCGCACCCGCGGCTGGAGGCTCCGGGCCGGGCTCCAGGAAAGGCCGTGCCACTCCATGTTATTAGGCCGCAGGGGGGACGTAGATGCGACACTGTGAAAGATCGCATCTCCGTCGAGGTACGTGACTGGACAATTTTTCCCCCGACCCCCCCCCCTTCAACCCCCACATAAAACATAGCAAGTAACATTGAAACATACATTGAAAACAAACCTAAAATGAAAAAAAACAGAGAAAGGTCGAGACGGATTGTAGGCGATGATGCAAACCGGAGAAAATACAGAACGAATAATATATTTGATGAAACAGATTGTCATGTTAATATTGTTCTTATTTCCATAAAATCCAGAATTTTCCATGTATTTGTAAATAGGAACATTTGTGTATAAAACCATGAACATAATAGATAGCAGAGACGCACAGAGCCTCCTGCCCAAAATAGGCGAATCGAGAACCACAGTACATAGGTTTAAGGTAATGGGGAAAGGTTTAATATGGATTAAAAAAAAGTCCCTTTAAACAAAGGAGAGTGAGTCTGGCCAAACGGCCAGAGGAGACAGCTGAGACAGGTACTATCGCAACGTTTGAAACATTTGGACAGGTACATGAATCGGGCAGGTTTAGAGTAACACGCGCCAAACGCAGGCCAGGGGGACTCGTGTAGATGGGACATGATTGTGGGTGCGGGCAAATGGGACGAAAGGCCAGTTTCCACATTGTATGATTCATTGACACCATGGCTCTATATTATCTACCAGCATTGCGTCATCCCGTTCTCCTTGAAAATGCCCAGTGCCTTTGGGGTATTCGACTTCGGTAAAAACACAAAGCGAGCAATTTGTGCAAAATATATTCATTAACTGTGCAGAGGTACACAACGACGGATGATGCAATCCTTCTCCAAGCACTGAGGCATCCAGCTGGGTTTGTGTTGTTGTAAATAGCTATGATACGCGGCGCATTATGTTTTAGCTTTAGGTTCAGGTTTATTATTTTTCCCAGTCTCCTCCTGAGGTAAAGGTGTTGGTGTGACTTCTTGAGTGTCGCATGAAAGTGATTGCTCCCCAACATAATGTTGATAAGATTAACGCCATGCAACATGACCTCTCAACAATTTTCATTTCCGTTCCATCGAAGCAGATTAGGGCATCAACTCCACCATCTATCCCCAAGTTAATAGCCAGCTCCTTCGCCTTGCTGACATTGACAGAGATGTTAATGTCCTGACACCAGGTCACTAAGTTCTCTATCTCCTTCTTGTACTCCATATCGTTATTTTCCGTAATTCGGTCATACCTTCCCCTGTGCTTTCAGAATTTATTTGCTACCCCTTTCATCTTGAATACATTGAGCGGTCGGTTATTTTTCTGACGCAATGTCAGTAAGTCCACTATCTCTTTCCTGAACTCTGTCTCCTCATTGTTCCTGGTCCGGCCCATCGCAGTGGTGTCGTCAGCAAGCCTGTGAACGAAATGTGTAAAGAGAGCATCGTTGGGGACTAAAAAATCATCCTTGCAGGGCGCCGGTGTTGAGAGTTATTATGGAGGGGATGTTGTCATCTATCGTCACTGACTGAGGTCCGTGGGCCGTAGAGACGTGGAAGCAGTGGCAGAGAGCAGAGCACATTCCTCGGTCATGGAGTTCGGAGATAACATCCAGCCTTCCCCTCCTTCCCCAACCCCGACTGTGGACACAGCTACACACGGCCACACACACATTGCCAAGCTCAAGCCAGACATTTAATATCATAATTATCAATCTTATCCTGGTATCAAGTTCTTTTCCATACCTGGTCACATTGATCTTCAGTTCCCTATTGGCCACAAGTAGCTTCGCTCCAACCCTGTTTGTATTTAATAAATGGGCACCACTGTTGTTCTGGGGTAGAGGGTACTCGAGATCCAGATATATCCGAGAGAGTAAATTACATCACATCTCATTCACTCCAAAGTGAATTCATATTCTGATCATCTGATCCTAACGTAACCATCCATATACCCGTTGTTTAATTCTCTGAAGCTCCATCCTTTCAGGGCCTCGCAAACTCCCACATATCGGCGTCAATTACTGACTTGTTGTTCTCACCAACTGCACAGAGTAGAGGATATGGTCAATTAATGGTCGTTTCACAGCCACTTGATGCGAGGGATCAATCTCCACTTCTGACTCTACGCCGCTTCAAAGGGAAGTATCACCTTCTTTAAAAGAGTGAGGGCTAAGATATAATACTCTGTGGACCAAGTGCTAGAAAATGCGATTCAGTTATTGGATAGCATTAACACAGCACGACTGCACTACTCTTTCCTTGTGTGACCGAGCTGCAGGGAGAGGTGAGGAATTTATTCCCTGGAGCGAAGGAGACTGAGGGGTGATGATATGAAGGTGTATAAAATCATGACAGGAATAGATAGGCTGAATGCAGAACATTTTCCCCAGGATTGAGAATCAAAAGGCAGATCTCATAGGTTTCATGTGAGAGCAGCAAGATTTACAAGGAACCTGAAGGGAAGACTTGACACAAATAGAGAATGCTGGGTACATGGTTTGAACTTTGATAAGATCATTCACTTCTAACATCACATACCTTTTCTGCCTGGACGGATGTTATCTCAGTCTTCTGACTATACTATGTTTTCCTCCTGTATTGCAGATGCACGGTCATTAATACGGTCCACGATAAGTTATCAGTCGTTTTACTGAGTTCTTCCTCCTGTCCGCACTTCACACCTTGTCTTCGCATTTGTTCACCCCCATTCAACACCTTCTCTTGTATATCAATACTGTTTGTGTTACATGGACAATCTTAGTAGCCATCATGGTACGAGTATCCCTCTCTGATCATAGTTGGTACTTATGTCAGATCATTAGTTTAGCTGAGGTTAGGCTTAGTTATTATTGTCAGATATTTCGAGGTACAATGAAAAGCGTGGCATTGCACGCTATCCATTCAGTTCAGATATGCCATATACAGATACATAGAAACCTATAAAATAGGTGCAGGATTAGGCCATTCGGCCCTTCGAGCCAGCACTGCCATTCAAGATGATCATCGAAAATCACTTACCCGTTCTGGCTTTTTCCCATTTCCCCTGATTCCCTCAGTCGTAAGAGCTAAATCTAATTCTCTCTTAAACTACAACCAGTTAAAGTCCTGCACATGGAGCGAGGAGGAAGATACAGAATGCCGAATATATTTAATTACTTAGAATATCATGCTGAATATTGTTGGTTATTTCCATCAACCCCTGATTTGTCCGTGTATAAGTCAGAATGAACAACATTTGCTCAAGCCACTTTGCATCAATCTGTTCTCCGTAGAACTGGACAAGTGTAGTTGGATAATGTGAGTTTTGTAAAATCACAAAGCAACAAATGTTTGCAAAACTATTATTTAAATTTGCAGAAGGTCTGATCTGGAACAGTGGATGATGTAATGCGTCTATGAGCAATGAGACATCCCGCTGGGATCGCGATGTTGTAAACAATTAAGAGGAGAGGCGTTCAAATATCAGCTTCATATTTAAGTTTATTGTTGCATGTCCCGAGCTAAAGTAAAAAGCTTTGTTTTACGTGCAATCCAGACACACTAGATATACCATATGTATACAATAATAGTTAAAACTCGAGCAGTGGTTATACGGATTTACACAGAGAATGAGTTGACATATGAGGTAGCTGCCGCATATATTAGGGCATCTTTCAAAGACAGCTGGACTGCTGCATGGATAGGAATGATTTAGAGTGATGTGGGCGAGATGCGGGAAGGGGTGACTAGTGTAGATGGGGCACATTGGTCGGCATGTGCAAGCTGGGTAGAAAGTCCCATTACCATGTTGTAGGATTCGATGATTCTATGAAAATAGATAGAGCAACGTGGAAGATGCAGAATACAGAATATAATTCGCAGCATTGGTGTGTATTTTCCTGTTTCAGTTACTTAGACAATTTTAAATATCTGCAATGCGGTAGAAGCGAATTGAACTGTACCCTCGTCTACGGGCTTGCATACTCTGGAATTTAGAAGGGTGAGAGGGCATCTTATTGATACATATAAGACGATTAAGGGTTTGGACACGCGAGAGGCAGGAAACATGTTCCCGATGTTGGGGGAGTCCTGAACCAGGGGCCGTAGTTTAAGAATAAGGGGTAAGGCATTTAGAAGGGAGATGAGGAAACAGTTTTTTTCACACACAGAGTTGCGAGTCTGTGGAATGCGCTGGCTCGAAGGCCCCAATGGATTACTCCAGCACCTATTGTCTATTGTCTATTGTACCATTGATACAAATTTCGGCCAGTACTCGATGTAAAGGAGATACAGTAGCGGACTGAAAATGATTTATTGTAGTGTCCGGTGTTACTTTGGATGAGGTGTCACCTATCCTCACTGACTGAGGATTGTTGGTGCTAAAATCGAGCATTCAGCGGTAGAGGCGGAGAAGATACATCGGTACCGACGTTTGGAGATAATAGCCACTCCATCCCCAATCACATACAGGTACACACTGCTGAACGCATCATTTACAGCGCGAGGCTGTTGCTATTTTCCATATTAAACAGGATCTGACGAGCGACTCATATTAATCCACAGCTGGTCACGTTAGCCGTCATTACACCATTGTCTACAAACACACGTGCTCCAGCCCTATATGAACGGAATGAGTTATCATCACTAATGTTTGGGCTATATGGTACTGGAGGTTCAGATATATTTGCGAGCATAAATTGCTTCTCATCTCAATTCACTCCATGGTAAACACCTACTCTGAAACTTGTATCCTAACGTCATCACCCATCTAGCGATTGTGTAATGCTTTCAATATCTATCCTGTCAGCCCTCGCAGAATCCGACATTTACAGTGTTAATATATTCACTTGTCGTTCTTCCAAACCTCACAGCGTAGATGATCTGATCAATTGTTGCTCCTTTGGCAGTTCCTTCATCCGTGGGATAAATCTCAACTTCAGACTCTGCATCGTATTGTAGGTACCGCCTTCCTTGAAACATGTATAATGTCAGGGCATAATATTCTGCTGATCAAGTGCTAGTAAATGGGAATTAGTAAACGGATAGCACAGATGTAGATAGGTGTTTGGTCTGTTTCTCTGCTGTGTGACTAAATGACTCTCGGACCAGTGTATACACGTTCCTACATTTGTAGTATCACCGTCAGTCGTTAGAGCAGGACTTCGCTACACTATCCTTGTATGGGCCGAGCTCTTGGTAGGGATGTGGACTTTATTCCTTGGAGTACAGGAAGCTGAATGTTGCTTATAAATGCATATACGGACAATAGATCGAGGCACAGTCTTTTCTACAGAATGGGGAATCAAAAAACAGAGATCATGGGTATATGGTGAGAGCAGCAAGATTTTCAAAGAACCTGACGGGAAGACGCTACACTCAGACGGCGATACATGTACGGAACGAGCTACCAGAGGCGGTCGTTGAGATATGTTGAGTCGATGCTGGCATTTCCAGTCACTACGTTTGGAAATCTAGCTGCCATCTCGACAGTAGCAAGAGGTAAATAGGTGACCATCTTTCGTCATTTGTGTTGAGCAATAAATGTTCGGCAGCAACTGATTCTGCATCAATGTTCAGGTGCCCTGATGCGCCAGTTTGCACTCTAATGCGGAGTGCGGCATTCCTGTATTATGCGAAACGGTACCATTTCGTGCATTTACTTCACCAGCATCGGGGATTTGATCAGGTCATCCATGTATAACAATAGATGTCCCTCCTCTCTCCACGATGTCTTCTGAGTCATCTGAGTATTTCCTGTTTTCCTCTTGTATGTGTAGTTGCCCGACAATTACTGCGGACTACAATCCAGCAGCAGCGTTTTTACTGTGTTACTCCTCCTGCCCCAGTCTTCACTTTCTCTTCGCATTTGTCCAACAGTTTGTTTGTGCTTAACAACCATTCACCAGGTCTCTTGAATATCAAGGCCGTCTGTGTCTATTTTATTCGCCATCACAGTACGATCATTCCGGCTCTGATCATATCTGGTACTTATCTCTGATCATTGCGTTTGGTTAGGTTCGGCTAGGAATATTACTGTCACAAGTACGGAGGCACAGTGAAAAGCTGTGTTGCCTCCGATGCACTCAGATCAGACATACAATACATAGATACAATCAGTTGAAACAAAGTCATTGGATCGAGCAACAGGAATAATAGTGGCAGAATATAGTTCATGATATAGAATATCATCTTGAATATGATTCTTTGTTTAAATCAAACTTTAAATTGTGCGTATATTTTTAAGAATGAATAACATTTGCTTAAGCTGCATTGTATAATTCCGTTCTTCGTGGAACACGATATGTGCAATCGGAGAATTCACGCTCTGCAAAAACACAAATAAAAAATGTGTACTGTTGTCGGAAACGTTGAGAATCAAAAGGAAGATGAGTAAGTTGTAGTTTGTTTAACCCTGCAGCTCACTGACTGCGGAGCATGATTGGAGCGTTGCTAAGATAGAATGTAGTTAAAATAGCTAAAGTTGAAACATTCTGCTGAGAAGCAGGCTTCCTTATCAGTAGGCGGGGTCGTCTTTTGTAGTCCTGTCTACAGTAGGTTCATATCTGTTGCAATCTTGCATTACAGCTACCTTTGGTTACTGTGCTTAGCAGGCACTTGTCCAAAAGGTTCACAAACGACCTCCTTTACGAAGGGATTCCACTTGTCGAGAAGAATCTGGACATTTATGATATCTACATGTTAGATACATGCAAAGGTGATTTCTAAACAACAAGAAACCCAAGATTAAAGTTAACTTTGTGGAAACGCAAAGATGAAAGGTTACAGAGACATTGATTAATGATGTTGAATTTCAACTCCACAAGTAACCATTGTGTCATGAGGGAAGAAGAATCCTACAGTTACCGTGGGATTTTGAAGCAGCTTGAGCTTCCTCACACTGTTTCGCGATGTACATCGCCGAGGCCTGTATTAAATCGACTTGTTCGTTTGCCTCACCATTGATCTATGAGCTGTTTTATTTTTTGTTTGTGCCTATCTGAGTAAAGTTAGATATAGGGTACGGGTAAAGCACATAATCCACTCCTACATGTACAACACATGTATTTAAACTGTGCCGAGGTGCGCAGGTGCAGCGAAGGATGATGTAGTCCGTCGATAAACCATGAGACATCCCGCTGGATTTGTGGTGTTGTACACAATTACGATGTGAGACGCATGGAGTTTTAGCTTTTGGGTTATGTTCATTATTGTCACATGTACCGAAGAACATTAAACCCTTTGTTGTTCATGCTATTCAGACTCGTCAGATGTACCATAAATAGATGCAATCAGTTCAGAAGCGAGGATAGAGGGTGCTGCGTCTATGTATTCACACAGGGGTGGTGGGAATATAGATTTGCACAGACGGTGGTGGGTACATAGAATGAGTTGCCAAAGGACGTCGCTAAAGCAGAAGCTATGACGATATTGAAAACATATTGGACAGGTGCATGGATAGAAAGGTTTAGACTGATTTTTGCCAAACACTGTAAGTGGGGTAGCGTAGATGGGGCACATTAGTCGGCATGGGCGAGCTGGGTTGAAGGATCTGTTCCCTTACTGTGTGACTCCATGACAATAGGTAGATATACAGAGTACAGAATGAGGTTCTCAGATTTGTAGCTTCTCGTGGACCATCATTTTTTAAACAAAGTCCAATGTGTACAATGGGGCAATACGAATCGTACAGTATCCTCGCATATGGAGAGATCGGGCAGAAGCTCGATAACGATGGAAAATAAGCAATTCCGCTGTGATCTGCGCTTTCCACCTTCTGTACCTTCTGGCAGATAAGAGCACAGGCAAGAAGAACTGACCCGACTTAGACATCTTTGATGATGTTGGGGTTTTCTTTCCCGAAGAAGCGTGGTGTAGATGGAGACAATGGTGTGACGTCTGGCCTGCATGATGGATCGGGCTACATTTACAACTCTCTCCAATTCCTCCCGGTCTTGTCAGATCTGTACCTAAACCAAAATGTAATCCAACCCGACAATATGATTTCTATGCTCCATCTCTAGAAGTTTTATAAGAATCACTGTAGACATGCCAATTTTCCCAGTCTCTTGATGAAGTACAGATGATGGTGTGCCCTCGTGGGTTACGCACCAATGTGATTACTACAAGACATATCGTTGGATGATGTGACACATGGAACTTGAGCTCTCAACCATTCCGTGCCATTGATGCAGATTGGGGCAAATACTCTACATTGCTTGCAGAAGTCAAAAATTATCCCCTTCGACTTGAAACAGGGGCCATTGTCATGACATCGTGTCAATAAGCTCACTATCTCCTTCTTGTACTCCGTCCCACCATTGCCCACCATTCGACCATTCACGATGATGTCTTCTGCAAACTCATAGGTACAATTAGAGCCGAATATGGCCATACGTTCGCGAGTGTAAAGGTGACATAGTAAAGAACTGTGAACGTATCCTTGCGATGCTCCAGTCTTCGAAGTTATTGTTGAAGAGATGTCACTTATACTTATTAATTGTGAGCTGTGGGAGGCTAATATTGAGCATCCGGTGGTAGAGCGGGGAGGTGGTCCCTCGGTTCAGGAGTTTGGAATATATAATCTTCCAACCTGCACAGTGGAGGATCTCCTCAATTGTTGTTCCTTTGACAGCCTCTTCCACCGCAGATAAATATTGACTCCATCTCTGCACCGAAAGTAAGTGGTTGCGCCGGAAAAGATGACAAACGTTCAAAGACAATTAGACTGCTTCATGAATAGGAACGATGTAGAGTAATGTGGCCGAAAGGTGGGTGTGAGTGACTGGTGCAGAAGGGGCACATTGGCCCGCCTGGGCAAGATGTGTTGAAAGTCCCGTTTCCATGCCGTAGGACTCGATGAGTTTATAACAATAGATAGACCAATGTGGAAGATACAGAGTGCACAATATAGTTCGCAGGATTGCAGTGCATCAGCTACTGAGACAATGTCTTATATCCGTAATGGGGGAGAAGCGAATTGAAGAGTACACTAGTCCAAGGAGGGACCGTTTAGAAGGCTGTTAACGGAGGAAAATGAGTTATTCCTTAATCCGGTGGTGCTCACTTTCAAACTTATGTACGTTGTGCGGGACTTCAGACGCGAAAGAAGAACTGACCGGTCTGGTCAGGTCTGATTACGTTCGGCGTTTTTTTTCGAGGCAGCGTAAAGTGTAGATGGAGTCAATGGTGGGACGTCTGGTGTGTGTGATGGATTGGGCCGCGTTAATAACTCTGTAATTTCTCGAGGTCTTGGCAGACTCGTTCCCGATCAATCTCTGATGGAACTCGACAATGTGCTTTCTACGGCACATCCAGAGAAGTATGTAAGAGTCACTGGAGACATGTCAAACTTACACAGTCTCCTCATGAAGTAGAGGCATTGATGTGCCTTCTTGGATGTTGCATTGATGTTCTGCTTACCAACTGCACAATGTAGCGGATCTGGTCAATCGCCCGTCGTTTCACAGCCACTTGATTCGAGTAATAAATCTGGATTTCTGATTCTACACCGCTTCAAAAATATCATCTTCTTTAAAAAAGAGATAGGGCCAAGGCTTAACATTCTGTGGACCAAGTGCTAGTACATGTGATTCTGTAATTGGATAGCATTTACACAGATATTTGCTGGGCCTGTTTCTTTGTTCTATGACGACGAGTCTTGGTCCAGTCTCTGCACGTTTCTCCACATGTGTATCACCGTCAGTAGCTATAGCAGGAGTGTACTACTCTTTCCTTGTGTGTCCAAGCAGTAGGGAGAGGTGAGGACTTTATTCCTTGGACTGAAGGAAGCTGCGCGGTGGGAATATCAAGGTGTTTATAACCATGAGAGGAAAAGGTAGGATGAATGCAGTATTTTACCCATGATGGTGAATCAAAAATCAGATATCATATGTTTAAGGTTAGAGGGGCAGGATTTTCTAGGAACCTGAAGAGATGACTTGGCGCAAAGAGGGTGCTTAGAACATGGTACGAACTTTGATAAGATCATGCGCTTCTGACATTACATATTTTTCCTCCCTGGACGGATGCCATCAGAGTCTTCTGGGTATATTATGTTTTACTCCAGCATTGCAGAGGCCCGGTAACTAATACGGTCCGCGATACAGTATCAGTTGTTTGACAATGATCTGTTTCCTGAGCCTACTCTTCACCTTGACTTCGCAATTGTCCAACAGTTCTTTTGTGTTTGACCCCATTCAACACCTTCTCTTTTATAGCAATACTGTTTGTGTTACATTGAAAATCTTAGTCGTCATCATAGTACGAACATCTCTCTCTGATCATAGTTGCTAATCAAGTCAGATCATTAGGTTAGGTGAGGTTGGGCTCGGTTTAATATCGTCACATGTTCCAAGGTACAGTGAAGAGTGTGTCCATTCAGTTAGAAATGCCAGACATAGATACAATCAGTCCTGCAGAAGAAGCGAAGAGGAAGATACTGAATTCGTAATATAGTTCATTACATTGAATATCATGCTGAACATTGTTGGTTATTTCCACCGAACCCCGAATCGCGGGGTGAAATGACTTGGAGCGAGGCCTAACATCGCCCGGCGCAGATTAAAGGCCGCGGGACTTACTATCGCCCGCCGGGGGCTATAACATCGGGAGCCCCAGTTCGCCTCGACGCTGCGGTTGTACTGCTGGACCGCGGGAGAAGAACAAAGGGAAGAGATAAGACTTTTGCCTTCCATCACAGTGCGGATGTGTTGGAGATTCACTGTGATGGATGTTTTTGTAAAGTGTGTTAAGTGTGGGTCTTGGCTTTTTTTGTAATGTTAAGTCTGTAGAAAATGCAATTTCGTTCAAACCACGCTGTTTGAATTACAATAAAAGGCATTCTATTCTATTCGATTCTATTCTGAATTGTCCGTTATGAGAATGAACAATATTTGTTTTCAAGCCACATGGCATAATTTCATTCTCCGTAGAACTGGATAAGGGCAGTAGGAGAATTCGAGTTCTGTAAAAACACAAAGCAAATAATTTGTGGTAAAATATTATTTAAGCGCGCAGAAGTACACATCTGGAACCTAGATACATAGATACATAGATATATAGACAATAGGTGCAGGAGTAGGACCTTCGAGTCATCACCGCCATTCAATGTGATCATGGCTGATCATCCACAATCAGTACCCCGTTCGTGTCTTCTCCCCATATACCTTGACTCCACTAGCCCACAGAGCTCTATATAGCTTTAATTTGAATGCATCCAGTAAATCGGTCTCCACGTGCTTCTGAGTCAGAGAATTCCACAAATTCACAACTCTCTGTCTGTACAAATTTTTCATCATCTCAGTTCTAAATGGCCTACCCCTTGTTCTTAAACTGTGGCCCCTGTTTCTGGACTCCCCCAACATCGGGGACATGTTTTCTGTATCTAGCGTGTTCAATCCCTTAATAATTTTATGTCTCAAGAAAATCCCCCCTCATGCTTCTAAATTCCAGTAAATACAAGCCCAGTCGCTCCATGATTTCATCATTGCCAGTCCCGCCACCCAGGGAATTAACCTCGTGAACCTATGCTGCACTCCCTCAATGGTAAGAATGTCCATCCGCAAATGAGGAGACCTAAACTGCACACAACCCTCCAGGTGTGGCTTCAGCAGGGTCCTGTACAACTGCAGAAGGACTTCTTTGCGCCGATACTCAACTCACAACTTCTCGTTATGAAGGCCAATATGCCATTAGCGTTCTTAATTGCCTGTTGTACCTGCATGCTTACTTTCAGTGACTGATGTACAAGGACGCCCATGTCTCGTTGTACTTCCCCTTTTCCTCACCTGATACCATTCAGATAATAAGCTGCCTTCCCGTTCTTGCCACCTGTTGATAACCCCACATGAATCCACATTATACTGCATCTGCAATGCATCTGACCAATCACCCAACCTGTCCATACCGGCCTGCATCCACCTTGGCATCCTCTACACTGTTCACACTTCCATCCGGTTTTGTGTCATCTACAATTCTTCTTTTAATTCCATCATCTAAATTATTAATATATATTGTAATTAGCTGCGGTCCTATGTCAATGTCAATATCCATGTCAATACCCAATTCTATACCATGTGCTATAATTTTTGCCACTAGTCTCTCGTGTGGGACCTTAACAAATGCTTCCTGAAAGTCCAGGTACACTACATCCACTGGCTCTCACTTGTCCATTTTACTTGTTGCATCCCCAAAATGGATGATTCAATGCTTCTGCAACATAAGAGACATTCCGCTGGTTTCATGGTGTTGTAAACAATGGAGATGACAGGCGATTTAGGTTTTAGCTTCAGGTTTAGGGATATTATTGGCACATGTACCGATTTACTGTGAAAAACATTGTTCTGCATGCTATCCAAACAAATTACATATATCATAATTAGATATTATCGGTTCAAACGCGATGATACAGGGCACTGGGCATATGGATGCGCTCAGTGTGTGGTTGCTACATGGATTCGCACAGCGGGTGGCGTGCATATAGAATTAGCTGCCAAAGGAGGTAGCTGAGGTAGAAACTACACAGGATCTAAAATACACTTGGCCCAACACACATCGGAAGTGACACGGGACAAAAACGGCAGGTGGGACTTATGTGACTGGTGTACATTGATCGACGTTGGGGGGCTAGGCTGAAGGATCTGTTCCTGTGTGGTGTGACTCATGACAATAGAGAGAGCAAAGTGGAAAATAGAGAGAGAAGAATACATTAATCAGCATTGTAGCGGTATTTTATACATCAGTACCTCAGACAAAATTCAATGACCAATCGGGTAGAGGGCCTATGGAGGGACCGTTCATATGCCCGATAGCGGAGGAAATGAATCAATTCCTAAGTCTTGTGATGCGCGCTTACAACATCTCTACCTTTTGCCGGATAGGTGTTGGGGAAAGAAAAAAACTGACCGGGATTTGCCAAATATTTGATTTTGTTGGGTGTTTAGGTAATGTTATGCAGCGTGAAGTGCAGATGAAGACTATGATTGGTCTGGGCTCTGAGATGGACTGGGCTATATTTACAACCCTTTGCAATATCTCGCGGTCTTGGCATAGTTGTTCCCAAAACAAGTTACGATGCAACGTGACAATAAGTTTCTTACCATATTTTTGCAAGTGTAACGGGAGACGTGATCAAGGTCTTATTTATTTTCGTTTGTGTGCCTTCCTGTGTGTCGCATCAATGTGATTGCACCGCGTCAGTGGCAATATTGACAGGAACCTGAAGTAAATACATTACACTCCGACGGCGGTGGGTGTATGGTACAAGCGATCTGAGGAGTTGTCTCACGGTGCGAGTCCACCCACGAGTGATCCCGAGTGAAAGAAAAAATCTCACTCGTGGTTGTCTACGAGATTCCAAGTTTATATTCACGAGTTTAAACGAGTTCCCACGTGTATGTCTAAGTTTGCCATTTTCTTCTCATTTCTGCGATGTACCAAGTTCCTCTCCCGAGTTACCAAGTTCCTCTCCCGAGTTACTCTTGAGCTAACCGTGAATGCAGGTCTGTTTTAAGTATCAAATAGAGGAGCTGGACAGCATCTCATACAGTAAGTATATTCTGATTCAGTATTGAAAGTTATTCAATTTCAGAACTTTAAAAAACTAGGCAGGACGTCGGCCCCGCACTCGCTACCATTGTGCAGCAAGGAGGCGGCGGCGGCGAAGCAACAGTGTAAAAGAAGACAGCTCCATCCTGCGGCTTTGAGTTAAAAATAGAATTCAGCGCGGCCGCATCTATTGATATGACCTCCAAAGGGAAAATGCGCACCCTCCAGTGCCAGAGCGTTTCTCTCTGCTTCCTCTACGTGGGAATTCCCACAGTATGGTCACTCAGCGGGACAGGCAGCATCTCCGGAGAGAAGGAATGGGTGACGGGATGACGTTTCCAAAATTCTGCTGCGTCTTTGTGTCACTCCAGCACTGTGTGTTCACTTGTTGTCAAACAGCATCTGTCCTTTCTTGTGTTTGACATTATCTGTATCCGTGGCAGTTGATTGTCGCTCCCTTCAGTTTCCCAGGCGGTCGGGGTAGGACTGGAGTTAGAGAGAAAGGTGGGGGGGGGGGGAGGAGGGGGGGGTTGGGTGACTTAGTACGGGGGAAAAGTGTAGGAGAGGTGTACTGACTGTGTGGGCAGACACTTTGATAGTGATTGCCCACCATTCTCAAAAGCCGCTGTGTCTCCCTGTCCATGGGATAGCAGGGGGCGATCAAACAACACAATACACCCCTCCCCATCCACGCCAACACGAAGTGCAACGATCCCAAGACTTTAGCGTCAGAAACAACGGGCAGGCGACAATTACCCGCCATAACGCGAGAGAGATCATGCACTATTGTATGTTTCCTTTACACGTCGGTGTTTCTGTGTTTCTCCATCCCATTGTTAGCCCTGTCTGTCGCCACCCCCACACCCACCCCTCTGCTTCACGGCCATGTGTGTGACCCCTTCCCTCCCCTCTCCAGCTCCCCGCCCATTGCACCGGGCGCGGGGGCATCACACCGTCTTCACGTCGGCGACGCCAGCAGGTCAGTGCCAGTCGCCCCGGGGCAGGTGCTCGGGGGCTGTCTCCCAGCGTGGCCCCGGACCGGAGTGGGGGGAGATGGGAGTCAGCGGGCACGCCGCCTCTGCCACACCATGGGCCGTGCCGTCCAAGTTGGCGTCTTGGGGTAGTCCTATTTAGCTGCATGTGGCCCATAGCCCTCTAAACCCTTCCCATCCATTTATCTGTCGTTAATAACCTCACGAAAATTCCTGCTTCATTTTCCTCGGTCCAACTCAGAGAGAAGTCTCCCCCCTTTCCAGGGTTAATCGCTCCACTGTTTATAATGCTCTCTGCATTATGAAGTCCTCGACAGTGAACCCCATGGGCAATCACTACCAAAGTGCCTGCCGACACAGTCCGCAAAATTATCTCCCGTACTAAGTCACCCCAACCCCCCTCCCCTCCACTCCCCTCCCCTATCCCCCTGGCCCCCACCCCCACCTTTCCCTCCCAACTTCAGTCGCGTCCCGACCCACTGGGAAACTGAAGAGAGCGACAATCAACTGCCACGGATACAAATAATGTCATACACATGAAAGGTCAGATGCTGGTTGACAAAATTGTACACAGTGCATTGAGACACAAAGCCGTCAGGCTTGTTTTTACAACACTGTTACCCCTTATACAATGATGTTGAAAAATGGCCCTTTTTGATTTTTGCCCTGGATTTGTCTGCCTGTCACTTTTACTTTTCACCTTGCTACCTATTGCTTGTACCCTCATTTTACACCCCTCTGTCCCACTGTTCACACATTTAAGAAACCCAACACCTCTTATTCTCTGTTTATTATCTTTTTCTTCTACGTGTTGGGTCTGAGTGCTTCCCTTCTCTGCCTCCTGCCTCACACACAGTCTACTAGCTTTCTCTATTTGAGTTCTCCCCCCAACCGTTATAGTTTAAAGTCTCCCCAGTAGCCTTTGCAAATCTCCCAGCCGGGATATTGGCCCCCCTCGGGTTCAAGCGCAACCCGTCCTTGGGTCACACCTTCCCCAAAAAAGAGGTTCCAATGATCCAGAAATTTGAATCCCTGCCCACTGCACCAGTCCTTCAGCCACGCATTTATCCTCCACCTCGCTCCATTCCTACTCTCACTGTCGCGTGGCACAGGCAGTAATCCTGAGATTGTTACCTTTGCGGTCCTTTTCCTTAACTCTCTTCCTAACTCCCTAAATTCTCCTTTCAGGACCTCTTCCCTTTTTCTACCTATGTCATTGGTACCTATATGTACCACGACCTCGGGCTCCTCTCCCTCCCATTTCAGGATATCTTGGACACGTTCAGACACATCCCAGACCCTGGCACCAGGGAGGCAAACTACCATCCGGGTCTCCCGACTGTGTCCACAGAATCGCCTGTCTGACCCCCTAACTATAGAGTCCCCTATCACTACTGCCCTCCTCTTCTTTCCCTTACCCCTCTGAGCAACAGGGCCGGTCTCTGTACCGGAGGCCCGGCCGCTGTTGCTACCCCCAGGTAGGCTGTCCCCCCCAACAGTAATCAAACAGGAGTACTTATTGTCAAGGTGTACAGCCACTGGGGTACTCTCTAGTCCCTGCCTCTGCCCCTTGCCCCTCCTAACCGTGACCCACTTGTGTGCCCTCCGTGGTTTTGGAGTGACCACCTCTCTATAACTCCTCTCTATGACCTCCTCCCACTCACTGACCAGACGGAGGTCCTCGAGCTGCTGCTCCAGGTTCCTAATACCGTCCCTTAGGAGCCTTGCGGGGCAGCGGCGATGAGTGTTATTGTGAGGAAGTTGTTGTCACGTAACCTGACTGATTGTGGACTGTGGACCAGAAAGTTACGGATCCCGTGGCAGAGGAAGGATGTGATTCCGAGAACCCAGAGTTTGGAGATAACCGCCACCCCCTCCCCCAGCAGACACAGCTACACATGGCCTTATGCACAATCCCAAACTCGAGTCTGTTCCTACAATCAATATCACAAATACCGACGTGGCCTTAATTTCAACGTATAGATCCATTAGTCTTCATTTCCTTAATGTCCACAAATATATTCGCTCCAACCCTGTTTGTACATAACAACCGAGCATCGCTACTCTCTGGGATAGAGGGTATTGTGGGCTCAGATATATTTTCGAGAGTATTTTACACCTAACTCAGTCAGTCCATGGTGAAATGTTATTCTGAAACATTGATCCAAACGTCATGATTCACAAACCCGTTGTGTAATTCTTTCAACGTCTATCCTGTCAGAACCTCGTAAAATTCGAATGTGTAAAAATATAATTTTCCATTGATCCAAGTATGTTTCTTAGTCTTTTTTATGTGGGGGAGGTGGGGATGGGAAGGGGGAAACCCTTTCCCTGTCACTTCCTGGTCGGTATGCGTCAATTCTCCGAGCCGCATCTTCGCCCCCCCCTCCCCTCGCGGTCTACCATCTAGATTGGCGCGGTCTTTCCTGCCGTAGACCGGCCAGAGCTTCAGCGACGGCACAACACTGAATTACCATCGCGGAGCGGGGCGATACCTTTCTGGGGATCGCCGTGTGGAGCTCCGGAATGTTGGGCCTGCTGATTATCACCGTGGGGCTGAGGTTTCTAGCCGCGGGCGGCGCTGAATTTTAACCTCGCTGAGTCTGGGCTCCTTGCCGGGGATCGCCAGCGTTGGAGCTCCGCCCAGCTCGGCCTGTGGACTTCTGGAGCCGCGGTTCGGTAGGAAATGGTCGATTCGGAATCTCCAAGCAGCTGAGAGTGTTCTTCCGTTCCGACGCCGGAGCTCCGATCATCCTGGCGAGATGGCCCGAAACATCAGACCGCCGTAGCGGCGACTGCTGATTCTGCTGTGTGGAGATGTTCATGTTAAATTCTATCGTGTTTTGTGTTTTTCTTTATTCTTATGGCTGTATGGTAATTCAAATCTCACTGTCCCAATTGGTGCTTGTGACAAGAAATGTCTCTTCAACTCTCTGAAAAACCGCAGATTAAAGAATCTTATCAATTAGAGTAATAAGAGTGACAAGTGTGTAAACGTGCGCCCACCGGTCAACATGTCGCAGCCTTGCTGATATATTGTTGGTCCTCTGACAACCAATTCATCAATCAATCAATCAACCTTTATTGTCATCTTGCAAGCAACAGTTGTACATTGCAAAATGAAAAAAAAAACGTTTCCCAGGGAATACCGGAGCATCGTACATGAAATTTAAAACATTTCACATATAATAACACTAAAAACTATCCAGTCCCTGATGGAACAGTATAAATAGTTAAAAAGTGGGTAAAACAACGTGAGTAAAACCAATCATAAACATGTCCGGGATGGCTGATTTGAGTGGCCAGTGCCAGTTATTGAAGTGGCCAGTGCCAGTTATTAAAGTGTCCGTGCCAAGCCGCAGAATCAGGTGACTGTGAGTACAGAGTGGCTGTTTAGCAGTCTCACAGTATATGGCAGGAATCTGTTTCGCAGTCATGTAGTCCGGGCTTTGATGCTGCGAAATCTCTTGCCTGATGGCAGGAGATCCAGGTGTATGTGGAGGGGGTGCAGTTTGTCCTTAGCAATTCTAGTTTGTCCTTAGCAATTCTTAGCATCCGAAGGATAAATGGCAGGGGTTCGCTACTTTGTCCTTGAACGGGTCGAGTTATAATGAGAATTGCGGACATTATTCCTTCGAGTGCCGGAGGATGATTTTGTATAAAATCTTGAGGAAAATAGATAAGGTAAATGCACTATTATCCAGGTCGAGGAATCAAAAACCATCTTAGATATCGATATCGTCTGTTTCACATGGACAATCTTAGTCGCCATCATTCTACGAACATTCCCGCTCTGATAATAAATATCAATTTTCTCAGATGATTAGCATTGGTAGGGTTAGGCAAAGGTTTACTGGTGTGATATGTACCGAGGAATAGTGAAAAGCTTAGTTTTGCTTCTGATCCACTCAGATCGGATAGATCGTGCATAGGTACAAACAGTTCAAACTCAGAGGTAGAAAAAAGTGCTGGAGAAACTCAGCGGGTGCAGCAGCATCTATGGATCGAAGGAAATAGGCAACGTTTCGGGCCGAAACCCTTCTTCAAACTCAGATACATTAGATAGACCAAGGGGAATGTACAGAATACAGAATATTGTTCGTGATGTTATGATCAATATTGCCTTTTATTTCTACGAATCCCAGAATTGTCCTTGTGTTTGTAAGGATGAACATGATTTGCTCAACCCACATTGCATAATTCAGACCGCCGTGGAACTGGTCACGTGCAGTTGGTGAATTCGAGTTCTGTAAAAAACGCAAGTTAGTACAATGTGCAAAACGTATCATTTCACTGTGCTGAGGTCCACAGATGGAACGATGTATGATGCGTTGCTTCTGTGAGCCATGAGACATCCCACTGGGTTCGTGGTGTAGTGAACAATTAATATGCGAAGGGCATTAGGTTTTAGCCACGTTTATTATTATCACATGTATCAAGGTACAGTCTAAAACTTGGTTGTGCCTGCTGTCCAAACTGATCAGATATAACATATACAGATTCAATCAGTTCAAACACGAGTACACAGAATGGTCAGACTTTGTATAAACACAGAGGGTGGTCAGTGTGTGGATTCGCACAGGGGTTGGTGGGTTTATAGAACGAGTTGCCAGAGGAGGTAGTTGGGGTGAAAACCATCACAAAATTTAAAGACATTTGAACAGGTAGGTGTATAGGAAAGGTTGAAAATGATAAGGGCCAAACAAAGCAGGTGGGACTACTGTCTATGGGGCACATTGGCCGGTTAGGGCAAGCTGGGCCGATGGTCTATGACTATGTAAATAGATAAAGCAAAGTGGACGATACAGAGTGCAGAACACAGTTTTCACCATTGTATCGCATCGTTGTTCATCTGTTTGTCGGACAACGCCCAATGCCACAATGGGTTAGAGGCTGTTGTGAGACAACGCCCAAAGCCGCAATTTGCCCGTCGGACACCAGCACCACTGCGTCACTAATGTTTTCTAGGATGATGAAGGAATGAAATTTGAGGCAAATTGAACAGTACCCCAACTATGGAGGAATGTTGAGAGGCCTGATAACAGAGGGTAATAAGCTATTCGTCTGACCCGTGGTGTGCAATTCAGAACTGCCCTCAGACTCCATCGTTTCATACCTGATTACATTACTGTTCATTTCCCAGTTGTCCAAAAATCATGTTCGCCCAGCAATATTTGTACTTGATAAATGAGCAGCACTATTTTCTGGCTAGGAGGTACAGTGTATTCAGATATGTTTGCCAGGATAAATTCCATCGTATCTCTGTCATCCAATTCGTATTCGGAAACATTTATCCTTACTAAATTATCCAGCAACCCTTTGTGTATTTCGGTGAATATCCATCCTGTCAAGGCCCCTCGGAAGCCTACATTTATTGTGTCAATAACATTACTTGTCGTTGTTCCAAACTGCACAGAGTAGGCATTCTGATAAACTGTTGTTCCTTTGGCGGACAATTTTGCCGAGGGATACATTTCGTCTTCAGTCTCTGCACCGAGCTGAACACTCGCATTGTGTTCCTTGAAAGATATAACGTCAAAGCAGAACAGTCTGCGGCCAAGGAGAAAGGGGTAACTACAGAGAGAGTGGGACCTCTCATGGATCAAAGCGGTCACTTCTGTGTGGAGCCACAGGAGATGGACAAGATCCTCAATAAGTATCTCTCCTCTGTATTTATCGAGGAGAAAAACAGTCGGACGGAGGATCTTGGAGCAGTCAATGGATGTGTCTTGAGAGCAGTCAGTGTTACCGTCGAAGGAGTACAGAAGGTTCTATCGTGTATCAAGGTAGACAATCTCCAGGGCCTAATCAGACATATCCGAGGACATTGTACGAAACTAGAGTGGGAATTGCCGGAGCCCAGGTTGAAATTTACGAGGCAATAGACAATAGACAATGGGTGCAGGAGAAGGCTATTCGCCCCTTCGAGCCAGCACCGCCATTCACTGTGATCATGGCTGATCATCCACAATCAGTACCCCGTTCCTGCCTTCTCCCCATATCCCTTAACTCTGCTATGTTTAAGAGCTCTATCTAACTCTCTCTTGAAAGCATCCAGAGAACTGGCCTCCACTGCCTTCTGAGGCAGCGAATTCCATAGATTCGCAACTCTCCGGGTGAAAAAAGTGTTTCCTCATCTCCGTTCTAAATGGCCTACCCGTTATTCTTAAACTGTGACCCCTTGTTCTGGACTCCCCCAAAATCGGGAACACGTTTCTTGCCTCTATCGTGTCCAATCCTTTAATAATCTTACACGTTCAATAAGGTCCCCTCTCAACCTAAATTCCTGTGTATACAAACCCAGTCGCTCTATTCTTTCAACATATGAGAGTCCTACCATCCAGGGAATTAACCTGGTGAACCTACGCTGCTCTCCCTCAATAGCAATAACGTCCTTTCTCAAAATTGGAGACCAAAACTACACACAATACTCCAGGAGTTGTCTCAACAGGGCCCTGTCCAATTGTAGAAGGACCTCTTTGTTCCTATACTCAACTCCTCTTGTTATGAAGGCCAACATGCCATTAACATTTGCGACAATATCCATGTAATTTATGCATATGAGCAGTACATATTCTCGCACATGCTCAGCCTCGTGCATATAATTATGCAAATCAGTCAGTGACCATTAACTTGGAAATAAATCATTCTTGCTTTTGATCCCAACACGAGTGTGTGTGGAGCCATCTTTCCCCGTCTAATATGTGCTAGTTTTACCTACGTCGTAAGCAGACACATATCAAAACATGGTTGCAGCTGTGAAAGTGAGGATCTTTGGATAAAATGGACGCTATAATGATTATGATTTTTCAAGGGTGATGACACACATTCTTGAGGGAATTGAAGGTGTGGTGTGTTACTTGGATGACATCCTCATCTCAGCCCCTGACAGGCAGACACATGATGAAAGGTTGGAAGATGTACTCAAACGACTTGAAACACACAGTGTAAGAGTGAAGGCACAGAAGGGTGAGTTCTTTCAGAACTCGGCAGAGTACTTGGGTCATAAGATAGACAATAATGATCTACACCCCGCCAAGGGTAAAGTTGATGCGATCAAGAACGCGCCCACTCCCAGAAACATATCTGATATCCGATCCTATTTAGGATTAGTGCATTATTATGGGAAGATGGTGCCAAATCTGTTCACCTGTTTACATCCCTTGAACGAGCTTTTGTGAAAAGATGTACCATGGAAGTGGACACGTGAATGTGATCAAGCTTTCAAGTCACGTAAAGCTCAGTTGACAGAGAGTACAATGCTTGTTCATAAATAAGCCAATGACGTTATCATGTTATGCTTCACCGTACGGTGTCGGGGCTGTCATCTCTCATGTGCTAGAAAATGGATAGGAGAGGCCAATAGCATTTGCATCTAGAACACACAATGCCAGTGTGATAAATTATGCGCAAATAGAGCGAGAGGCTCTTGCTTTCATTTTTGGCGTTACGAGGTTTCACAAATATTTGTGTGGTAGAGGGTTTCTAAGCGAGACAGATCACCAGCCGTTGATAGTGAACCCAAATCCAAAAGTACACATACCAACTCTGGCAGCAGCCAGAATGCAAAGATGGGCATTGATATTGTCTGCATACCAGTATGATATTCAGTATCGTAAGGCAGCAGAGCCCAGCAATGCCGATGCCATGTCTAAATTACCTTTGGAATCAGAGGTTTCTTGTAACAGAGAGGACTTGTTATATTTCTCTCATGTAGACGTGTTACCTGTCACTTCAGGGGACATTCGGAAGGCTACTCGCACTGATAGACATTTGTCAAGAGTGCTGCAAATGGTCGCAAATGGAAGGCCAAACAAATTGCCGGATTCAGAGGCAGAACTGAAAATATTATTTGTACGTAGGAATGAACTGTCAGTCGACCAAGGTTGTGTCATGTGGGGTGCAAGAATTGTAATCCCTGAAAAATATGGAGTAAAATTGCTAGGAGATCTTCATGATGAGCATTTGGGATGTGTCTAACAAAGAGTCTAGCGAGAAACTATCTATGGTGGCCTGGTGTAGATAAGGACATAAAGTAAATTGTGAAAGAGTGAAGCACATGTCAAGTAGTTGGAAAGAATCCACCAACAGTACCGCTACAGCCATGGAAATGGCCGGTTAGAGTGTGGCAAAGATTACTCGTGGACTTTGCAGAGTTAGATGGACAACAATTGTTCATTATGATTGATAGTCACTCCAAGTGGGTTCAGGTTTTTCCGATGAACAAAACGACATCAAGCAAAACAATAGACATTTTGCGAGGATTGTTTGCGTCCTAGGGATTACCAGAGGAAATTGTGTCAGATAACGGACCTCAATTCTGTTCACAAGAGTTTGCACAATTCATGAAAGGGAATGGTGTAAAACACACCAGAGTAGTTCCATATCACCCCACATCAAATTGAGCAGCAGAACGCACAGTAAAGCGTAATTTCGTCAAACAACTGCTGGATCCAAATCAAAAGAAAATACAGTTGTCTCTGTCTCACAAACGTGCTAACTTTCTGATTACATATCGAGACACACCACACACCACTACTGGTCAAACGCCAGCTGAACTGTTCTTATAGAGAAAACCAATAACAAGGTTTTCACTGTTGAAATCAAACTTGGCTCAAACAGTAGAAAAGAGACAGGAGAAACAAAAAAGCATATCATGACAGAAGTAGATTAAGGAAAGGAGTGTTGAGTGGAATCAGAAGTTAAAGGTGGAAAACATCGTGGGTAAAGTGGTTACCTGGAAGAATAGTGAGAAAGTGCAGACCACGGACATACATGGTCAAGATGTTTGGAAGTGGGAAGGTGAGAAAAGTACATATTGACCATGTTATGCCTATGCATGCACAGACAGGTTTGCAACCAGATCAATTAGAAGAGTCAGATAATTTGGTTACCACTCAAGTACAGGTACCAACGGATGAACCAGACATTGTGCATGAAGATACACAAGATAGTGAGGGTTTGAACCTGCCTGAAAATGGAGGTTCAAGTGTGGTTGACAGTCTAAAAAATTGTCTGATGAACTGGAATCTAAGAATGTAGGATAAAAGGAAGACTTGACTCGATCAAAAATGAGTCCAAATGTTTCTAAACAGTCAGAAACGTTTGGTCAGAGACGATATCCAGACAAAAGGAGAATCCGGTGGTTAGGTTTAATTTGTGAAGTTTAATTTGGGAAATGCATAGATCATTGCATATGCAACATATATGCCTGATCCCCTCATTTTATTCAGGTTATATAAAAGTAAACTATTGTAAAAGATTGTAATATATTCATACCGTTTTTATTATATTCAAAAATGTCAACAATGTTATATTTAAAAATGTCAACAAGGCGATAACGTTTGCATTAAGGTGGGAGGAGTTGTAATAGCGCCACCTTTAGTTGGAGCATTGTATATGATTGAATAAACCACGCTGCAGTCATGTTCCGGTCACCAATCAGTTTACTTGTTATTGTGTGTCTGAGCTCAAGATATCACAGATGGCAGTCAGGGGGTGAATTATCAGTAGACGTGGATTGGCTGGTTCTGTGGTCGAGGAAGAAACGGAAGGCTTTAAGACCCTCCTGGTTGGGGATGGAGGTGTAGAGTGACTGGACATCCACGGTGAAGATGAGGGAATGGGGGCCTGGAAAACGGAAGCCATGAAGGGGACGAAGAGCGTGTGAGGTGTCTGGGACATAGGTTGGGAGGGATTTGACCAGGGGGATAGGATGGAGTCGATATATATGGAAATTATTTTGGTGGTACAGGGGTTGAGGTATGTGGGAATTAAGGATAAATTAGATAGTTCGAAGGCATCATACTCTGCTGATCAAGAGCTAGTAAATGGGATTTAGTAATTGGATACTATCGACATAGACCGTTGTTGGGCCTGCTTCTCTGCTATGTGACTCTGTGACACACGACCCAGTCTTGCACAATTCTCCACATGTGGTCTCACCGTCACTAGTTATGGCAAGGGTTCTCTACTTTTCCCTTGAATGGGTCGAGTTATAATGAGAGGTGCGGACATTATTCCTTCGAGTGCCGGAGGATGAGGGATGGTCTTATGATAATGTATAAAATCACGAGGAAAATAGATAAGGTAAATGCACTTTTATCCGGGTCGGGAAATCAAAAACCATCTTAGATATCGATATCGTCTGTTTCACATGGACAATCATAGTCGCAATCATACTACGAACATTCTCGCTCTGATCATAAATATCACTTTTGTCAGATGATTAGCATTGGTAAGGTTAGGCAAAGGTTTACTAATGTGATATGTACCGAGGAATAGTGAAAAGCTTTGTTTTGCTTCCGATCCACTCAGATCGGATAGATCGTGCATAGGTACAAACAGTTCAAACTCAGAGGTAGGCAAAAGTGCTGGAGAAACTCAGCGGGTGCAGCAGCATCCATGGAGCGAAAGAAATAGGCAACGAAACCCTTCTTCAAACTCAGATACATCAGATGGACCAAGGGGAATGTACAGAATACAGAATATTGTTCGTGATGTTATGATCAATATTGTCTTTTATTTCTACGAATCCCAGACTTGTCCGTGTGTTTGTAAGGATTTGCTCAGCCCACATTGCATAATTCAGACTGCCGTGGAACTGGTCATGTGCAGTTGGTGAATTCGAGTTCTGTAAAAACGCAAAGTTAGTACAACGTGCAAAACGTATCATTTGACTGTGCCGAGGTCCACATCTGGAACGATGTTTGATGCGTTACTTCTGTGAGCCATGAGACATCCCGCTGGGTTCGTGGTGTTGGGAACAATTAAGATGCGAAGGGCATTAGGTTTTAGCCACGTTTATTATCACATGTATCAAGGTACAGTCTAAAACTTGGTTGTGCCTGCTGTCCAAACTGATCAGATATAACATATACAGATTCAGTTCAAACACGAGGACACAGAGTGGTGAGTCTTTGTATAAATACAGAGGGTGGTCAGTGTGTCGATTCGCACAGGGGTTGGTGGGTATATAGAATGTAAAGGATTCATAACGAGGCGTCGTTACTTTACTATCTTTATTCATACTGGAGCATTACACTTAGCACTAGCTGTACGTGGTCTGTCACAGGAACTAGAGAGCGATCTGTGGGTGGGGAGGTTGTAGATATACTTGTGATATGGGGAGTGGTTAGTAGATATGAGGTCACTATGTTAAAGGCACATGCATATCTCATCTACATCTTTCCTCTTCGAAACGACAGGCAAATACAATGGTGACATGGCGACCACGGCTCATGCGCTAGGATAGTTAAACAAAATCGCCATAGCGGTCAGGCGGTTTGACAAGACGTCCCGCCCGGGTTCGCGTCTCGCCATCCACCCTTCCTGCAGGAGGAAGAGGCACCGGCGGGGAAAGACGAACTTGAAAGGGAGAAACGGGAGGAGACGGAAGAGACCGCGGCCCCGAACCCGGAGGGGATGCGGGGTCGGGACCGGGACGAGCGCGGGCAGGCGAGCGAGGACTAGTCGGAGTGGGATGGAACGGAAGGGGCGGAGGAGGAGCAGAACGTTGCATGTCAGGACGGACGGGCAGAGCAACGCCCTGACGCGAAACCGGCAGTGGGGGAGCAAAGGGATCCGCGGCAGGAGGACGCGGCTCGTTGACGAGCCGAAGGTGCTGGCGGGACCGTCGGTAAATGGCCCCAGCGTGGTCGACGAAATAGGACCTGGGCGACCCCGCAGAGCCGACGACAGTAGCGAGCTTGTAGTGACCGGGAGTGGTCTGCATACGGACAACTTGACCGGGGAAGAGGCGCGGCAGCGGGTGGCAGGACCTGTCATGGGAACGCTTTTGGACGTCGTGCCTGAAGGCAATGCGTTTCTGAACCGCCGCAGGTGGGAGGATGGAGGGTATGAGGGAGCGCTGGGCCACCGGGAGCGGGAGTCTGGTAGCGCGAGACATGAGCCGCTGAGCAGGTGAACCCATGGCAGAGTCGCGGGAAATGTTCCGAAGGTTGAGGAGGGCCAGATGGAAGTCGGAGTTAATGCCACCACACTGTTCCAACAGGTGCTTCGCGCTGCGGACTGCGCGCTCGGCCAAACCGTTGCTTTGCGGGTACTCCGGGCTGCTGGTGAAATGGCGGAAGTTCCATATGGAAGCGAACGCTTTAAACTCGGAGCTCGTGAACTGGCTGCCATTGTCCGACTGCAGGCTTGCCGGGGGGCCAAAAGTGCCAAAATGAGGGTACAACCTGTCGATGACGGCCGAAGAGGTCACGGAATGCAGCCGGTCGACCACAAACCAGCTGGAGTAGGAGTCAACGAGAACCAGGAAATGTTTGCCCCGCCACTCGAAAATGTCAGCGGCCAGCGCCATCCAGGGCAGTTCGGGCGCGGGCTGCTGTAGAAGCGGCTGACGCTGCTGGTGGGGGGCGCGGCTGTTGCAGGTGGAACACGAGGAGACCCTCTCCCGGATGTATTTGGCCATATCCGGCCAATAGAACTGGCTCCTGGCGAGAGACACGGTGGCTTCGGCCCCAGGGTGACCGCGGTGTGCGACTTGAAAATATTGGTCGTGCAGCGCCGCGGGCACGACCACTTTGTGACCCTTCACCACCACGCCGTCGTGCAGTACGAGCTCGTCCCGAATCAGGCAGTAGGGCACGGCACCAGCCGGCAGTGCCGAACGACGGTCAGGCCAGCCCTGCCGGATGACGGCAGACAGCTGTTGCAGGGCAGGGTCATTGGTAGTGTGTTCAACCAGGGACTTCATCTGCTGCGATGGGACGATGTTCAATCGTAGCACCAATAACTCAGACATTTCGTATTGGTGGCGAGCGGTGGACGTCAGCGGGGCGCGAGACAACGTGTCGGCCACGAACATGTCCTTGCCCTTACGATAAACCACCGTGAACGTGAAGCGCTGGTGCTGCAGCATCATGCGCTGCAGGCGTGATGAGGCCACATGGATCGATTTGTTGAGGATGGTGACAAGTGGCTGATGGTCAGTTTCAACGGTGAAAGTGTTGCCCACGATGTAGTCCCGGAATTTGGAGCAGGCAAACACCACGGCCAGTAGCTCCTTCTCAATTTGCGCGTAGTGCTGTTCGGTGGCGGTCATGGTGCGGGACGCGAAGGAGACAGGTAGCTGCAGGCCGTCATGGACATGGAGGCAGGCGGCACCGAGTCCGAATTGAGAGGCGTCGCAGGTGAGGACAATGGGACGCTGCAGGTCAAAGAACTTGAGCGTGGGGGTGCTGATCAGCTTAGACTTAAGAATGTCAAATGCCTTCTGATGGTTGGGTAACCAAAGCCAGGACGTGTCCTTTTTGATCAGATCCCTCAGGGGAGCGCTGAGCTCGCTGAGGTCGGGGATGAACTTCCCCAGGTAGTTTACCAAGCCGAGGAAGCGTTGCAGGCCTGCCACATTGGTAGGAGAGGGCATCCCTGAGATGGCAGCCGTTTTCTGCGGGTCTGGCTTTAGCCCCTCAGCGGTGAATACATGTCCACCATAGGTGACCTCCGAGACGCGGAATCGGCACTTCTTGGGGTTCAGTTTCAAGTTGATCTGCCGGGCCCGGTCCAGGACCAGGCGGAGGTTGACATCGTGTTCGGCAACGTCCTTACCGTAAACGAGGATGTCGTCAACAATTATGGCGCAAGGCAGATCTAAAAACAACTGCTCCATGGTCCGCTGAAATACCTCGCTGGCAGAGTTGATCCCGAATGGCATTCGGAGGAACCGAAACCTTCCGTAGGGGGTGGCGAAAGTTGTCAAAATGGACGACCGCTCGTCCAGTGGTATCTGCCAGAAGGAGCTTTTGTCATCGAGGACAGAAAAAACCGTTGCTGGACCAACCTGTGCAGCGACGTCTTCCACCGTTCTCATAGGGTAGTGAGGGCGTCGAATGGCCAGGTTGAGGTCTTTGGGGTTGATGCAGATGCGTATCTCGCTCATGTCCTTTTTAGCAGCAACAACCATGGAAGAGACCCAGCTGGTGGGCTCGACGACCGCCTTTAGGACGCCCATTTGTACCATACTGTGTAGGGTCGCCTCCACTCTGTCCCTCATGGCGAAGGAGACACGGTGAGGAGCATGGACCACAGGAACGATCTTATGGTCCACTACAATCTTGTAGCTGCAGGGTAGTTTGCCTAGCTTATCATCAAAGCGGTCGGGATAATCGGCCAGCGGGTCCATAAGAGTCTGCACCTGGTGGATGTCCCGGTGGAAGTACACCAGTCCCATTTCCTGGCATGCCTGGATCCCCAGCAGGGGAATGCATTTTCGATCGAGGAGATAGAAGGTGAGGGGCCGAGTGGTCTCTAGTATCTTACAGTGTAGCGTGGCCTTGCCCACAGGAGTAAGAATCTCCCCACCGTAGGCATGCAAGGTTGAGCTCTGAGAAAATATCTGCTCATTAGTTCTTATCTGGTTGAAAAGGGATGTTGACATTACATTGGTCACCGCCCCCGTGTCGATTTTAGCAGTGAAGGTCGAGTTGTTCACAGTGACTTGCACAGAAGGATCCGTTATCATGGCAGGTGCGTCCAACACGGTAAACAAGTTGGTCTCCCCCTGAGAGGAGTCAGATGTAGAAACCACTTCTGACACCATGTAAAGGATTCATAACGAGGCGTCGTTACTTTACTATCTTTATTCATACTGGAGCATTACACATAGCACTAGCTGTACGTCGTCTGTCACAGGAACTAGAGAGCGATCTGTGGGTGGGGAGGTTGTAGATATACTTGTGATATGGGGAGTGGTTAGTAGGTATGAGGTCACTATGTTAAAGGCACATGCATATCTCATCTACATAGAACGAGTTGCGAGAGGAGGTAGTTGGGGTGAAAACCATCACAACATTTAAAGACATTTGGACCGGTAGGTGAATAGGAACGGTTGAACGTGATCAGGGACAAACGAAGCAGGTGGGACTACTGTTTATGCGGCACATTTGTCGGTTAGGGCAAGCTGGGCCGATGGTCTATGACTATGTGAATAGATAAAGCAAAGTGAACGATACAGAGTGCAGAACACAGTTTTCACATTGTATCGCATCGTTGTTCATCAGTTTGTGAGACAACGCCCAATGCCACAATGGGTTAGTGGCTGTTGTGAGACAACGCCCAATGCCACAATGGGTTAGAGGCTGTTGTGAGACAACGCCCAATGCCACAATGGGTTAGAGGCTGTTGTGAGACAACGCCCAATGCCACAATGGGTTAGAGGCTGTTGTGAGACAACGCCCAATGCCACAATGGGTTAGAGGCTGTTGTGAGACAATGCCCAATGCCACAATGGGTTAGAGGCTGTTGTGAGACAAAACCCAAAGCCGCAATTTGCCCGTCGGAAACCATCACCACTGCGTCACTAATGTTTTCAAGGATGATGAATGAATGAAGTTAGAGAGAAATTGAACAGCACCCCATCGCTGGAGGGACTGTTCGGAGGCCTGATAACGGAGGGTAATAAGCTATTCGTCTGATCCGTGCTGCGCAGTTTCAGAACTGACCTCGGACTCAATCATTTCATACCTGATTACATTACTCTTCCTTTTCCTATTGTGCAAAAAAACATGTTCGCCCAGCCATATTTGTACTTGATAAATGAGCCTCACTATTTTCTAGGTAGGAGGTACAGTGTATTCAGATATGTTTGCCAGGTTCAATTCCATCTTATCTCAGTCATCCAATTCGTATTCTGAAACATTTATCCGAACTAAATTATCCAGCAACCCTTTGTGTATTTCGGTCAATATCCATCCGGAGGGAGAAGCGACGCCGAAGTCGGGGCGGCCCGGCCGGGGGGAGAATCGACGCCCAAGTCGGGGCATCCCGGCCAGAGGGAGAAGCGACGCCCAATTCGGGGCGCCACGGCCCGGGGAAGAAGCGACGCCCATGTCGGGGTGGCCCGGCCCGGGGGAGGTTCGGCGCCCATGGCGGGGCGGCCCAGCCGGAGGCTGAAGACGGCACGGTACTCACGTGAGGGTGGCTGGGACGGTGTTCTGGCGGTGGTGGCCTGAGTCCGGGGTTCGGCCGCGGGCCAGCGGCTGCGTCTGCAGGACTGGTGGGTGGCAGCTTCGACCACCCCGGGCCGCGGTGTTTGAGCCGCGGGACTGATTTATAACATCGCCCGGGGGGTATCGCCTCAGCGAAGAGGAGGGAAGAGACTGCAGACCTAAGACTTTTGCCTCCATCACAGTGAGGAGATGCTGGGTGGACTCACTGTGGTGGATGTTAATATGTGTTTATTGTTGTTTTTATTGTATTATATGTATGACTGCTGCAATTTCGTCCAGACTTCGGTCTGAATGACAATAAAGGCATATCTATCTATCTATCTATCTATCTATCTATCTATCTATCTATCTATCTATCTATCTATCTATCTATCTATCTATCTATCTATCTATCTATCTATCTATCTATCTATCTATCTATCTATCAATCTATCTATCAATCTATCTATCTATCTATCTATCTATCTATCTATCTATCTATCTATCTATCTATCTATCTATCTATCTATCTATCTATCTGTCTATCTATCTATCTATCTATCTATCTATCCATCTATCTATCTATCTATCTATCTATCTATCTATCTATCTATCTATCTATCTATCTATCTATCTATCTATCTATCTATCTATCCTGTCAAGGCCTCTCAGAAGCCTACGTTTATTGTGTCAATAAAATTACTTGTCGTTGTTCCAAACTGCACAGGGTAGACGATCTGATAAACTGTTGGTCCTTTGGCGGCCATTTTTGCCGAGGGATAAATTTCGACTTCAGTCTCTGCACCGAGCTGAAGAGGCGTATCGTGCTCCTTGAAAGATATAACGTCAAAGCATAACAGTCTGCGGCCAAGGGGAAAGGGGTAACTACAGAGAGAGTGGGACCTCTCATGGATCGAGGTGGTCACCTCTGTGTGGAGTCCCAGGAGATGGACAAGATCTTCAATAAGTATCCCTCCTCTGTATTTTTCGAGGATAAAAAGAGTCGGACGGAGGATCTTGGGACAGTCAATGGACGTTTCTTGAGAGCAGTCAGTGTTACCGTCGAAGAAGTACTGATGGTACTACCGTGTATCAAGGTAGACAATCTCCAGGGCCTGATCAGACATATCCGAGGAGATTGTACGAAACTAGAGTGGGAATTGCGGGAGCCCTCGTTGAAATGTACGTGGTCAAGGTGCGGAAGTAGGCCATTCGTCCCTTCGAGCCAGCACCACCATTCGCTGTGATCATGGCTGATCATCCACAATCATTACCCCGTTCATGCCTTCTCCCTATATCCCTTGAATCTGCTATCTTTATGACCTCTATCTAACTCTCTCTTGAAAACATCCAGAGAATAGGCCCCCACTGCCTTCTGAGGCAGAGAATTCCACAGATTCACAACTCTCTGGGTGAGAAAGTGTTTCCTCATCTCCGTTCTAAATGGCTTCACCTTATTCTTAAACTGTGACCCCCTGGTTCTAGACACCTCCAACATCGGGAACACGTTTCCTGCCTCAAGCGTGTCCAATCCCTTAATAATCTTATACGTTTCAATAAGATCCCCTCTCATCCTTCTAAATTCCAGTGTATACAAACCCAGTCGCACCATTCTTTCGACATATGACAGTTACGCCATCCCGGGAATTAACCGTGTAAACCATAGCAAGAACGTCCTTTCTCAAAATCGGAAAACAAAACTGCACACAATACTCCAGGTGTGGTCTCTCCAGGGCCTGTCCAACTGTAGAAGGACCTCTTTGCTCATTACTCAACTCCTGTTGTTATGAAGGCCAACATGCCATCAGCTTTTGCGACAATATCCATGTAATTTATGCATATGAGCTGTACTCATTCTCGCACATGCTCAGACTTGCGCATATAATTATGTAAATCAGTCAGTGACCTTTAACTTGGAAATAAATCATTCTTGCTTTTGATTCCTACACGAGTGTGTGTGGAGCCATCTTTCTCCGTCTAATAAGTGCTAGTCTTACGTACATCGTAAGCAGACACATATCAAAACATGGTGGTAGCGGTGAAAATAAAGATATGTGGATATAATGGATGCTATGATGATTAGCAAAAATGCTTTGAAAAGCTTTCAGGAATCAGTGTTTCAATGCTCAGCGACCGACTAGCTGCATGCATGAGTGGAATGATACGCAGGCAAGTGAGCACACAAAGATAAGATGCTTAAAGATAGCACACGCTGAATGGAAACAGATAAAAACAAGTTTTGTTTCGAAAATATTTTTCCTAGTAGTAGGAGATATTAGAGAATATTACGCAAAGTACGCAGTCGCGCGTTGCGCTTAAAGCTAAACGATACGTAAGCCATTAAGAGCGACGGGATACGATGATATTGAATTGAATTGAATTGAATTTCCTTTATTGTCATTCAAACAATAGTTTGAACGAAATTGCGTACCTTGCAGTCAAGAGAGAAGAACAGCAACAAAACAAACAATGAACACAATTTAACACAAACATCCATTGTTGAGGGATCTCCAGGCACCTCCTCACAGTGATGGAAGACAAAAAGCCTTATCTCTTCCTTGCTTGTTCTCCCGCTGCGTCGAGGCGATCGAGGCTATCGATGTTAAAGCCCCCGCCGGGTGATGGGTAAATCCCGCGGCCGATTCCAAGCTCCCCGAAAGGGCCGACTGAAACTCCGCGACCCGGGGCGGACGAAGCCGCCACCCTCCAGTCCAGCTATTGCGGGAGCTCCCGAAAATCAGTCACCAAGCAGGGATCTGCCAGCTCCCGATGTTACCGTCCACAGGGCCTGCGGCCGAAGCCCCCGAAGCCCCGAAGTCGGGTCGCAGCCACAGCGCCACCGCAGCCTCCAAAGTCAGCCAGCTCCGCGATAGGAAGACCACAGGCTCTGCCACCGGAGCCCCCAAAGTCGATTCCAGTTTGAGGCCGCCAGCTCCCCGATATTAGGCCTCAGCACAGACGCAGACGGAGATATGACAAGGAAAAGGACGCATCCCCGTTGAAGGAAGAGATTAAAAAAATCTTTCCCCCTCTCCCCACATATACACAACTAGACACAACTAAAACATACGTCTAATAAGACAAAATAAAACAAAAAAAGACAAAGACAGGCGACTGCAGGCGAGCCGCAGCTGCTTCCGGATGGAAGTGGCAGCGCAGGCCAGTTCATCTTTCCACGTGGCTCCACCACCCAATCTAAAGCTCAAAGAGAAGCGGGTGGAAGAGTGGAAAATGTTTAAACAAATGTATGAAAATTATCATTACATGACTACTGCCCCATAGAGTATCTCCCTATCAGTACTACAACACAGTGTGTTATTACATCAGTACTACTCCACACTGTCACTCCGTCAGTACAACCCCACAGTGTGTCATTACATCAGAACTACCCCACAGCGTGACACTTCATCAGTAGTATTTCACAGTGTCATTTCATCAGTACTACTGCACAGTGTGTCACGCCATCAGTACTACCCCACAGTGTGTCACGCCATCAGTACTACTGCACAGCGAGTCTCTCCATCACTACGTCCACACCGTGTTTAACGCCATCAGTACTGCCCCATCGTGTGTCACTCCATCAGTACTATCCCGCAGTCTATCACGCCAATCGTACTACCCTATATATTGTCACTCCAACCTTACTACCCCACAGTGTGTCTCTCCATCAGTACTACCCCACAGTGTGTCTCTCCATCAGTACTACCCCACAGTGTGTCTCTCCATCAGTACTACCCCAATGTATAGCCATAATATTAATGCTATCCCACAGTGTTTCTCCATCAGTACTACCCCACAGTGTTTCACTACATCAGTACTATCCCAGAGTGTGTCGTTCCATCCGTACTATGAAGTGTGCCATTCCATCCGTTCTGCCCAGTTTGTCACTGTATCAGTACTACCCCATAGTGTGTCACTCTAACAGCACTCCCAAAGTTTCACTACAACAGTACGACCCCACAGTGTGTCTCTCCATCAGTACTATCCAATAGTGTGTCTCTCCATCAGTACTACCCTACAGTGTGTCTCTCCATCAGTACTACCCCACAGTGTGTCTATCCATCAGTACTACCCCATAGTGATTCACTCCATCAGTACTACCCCATAGTGATTCACTCCATCAGTACTACCCCACAGTGTGTCTCTCCATCAGTACTACCCCACAGTATTTCACTTCTTCAGAAACACCCACAGCGTGTCATTCATTAGTACTAACCCGCAGTACGTCAGTCCATCAGTAATACACCACAGTGCGTCATTCCATCAGTACTATCACACAGTGCGTCACTCCATTAGTATAGCACCACAGTGTGCCAGTCCATCAGTAACATACAACAGTGGGCCAATCCAACAGTGTATCCCATCAATGTCACCCCGTTGGGCACCACTCCACCAGTACTACACCACAGTGTGTCAATCCAGCTTAACTATCCCCACAGTGTCAATGCAGCTTAACTATCCCCACAGTGTCAATGCAGCTTAACTATCCCCACAGTGTCAATCCAGCTTAACTATCCCCACAGTGTCAATGCAGCTCAACTATCCCCACAGTGTCAATGCAGTTTAACTATCCCCACAGTGTCAATCCAGCTTAACTATCCCCACAGTGTGTCAATCCAGCTTAACTATCCCCACAGTTTCAATCCAGCTTAACTATCCCCACAGTGTGAATCCAGCTTAACTCTCCCCACAGTGTCAATCCAGCTTAACTATCCCCACACTGTCAATCCAGCTTAACTATCCCCACACTGCCAATCCAGCTTAACTATCCCCACAGTGTCAATCCAGCTTAACTATCCCCACACTGTCAATCCAGCTTAACTATCACCCCATCAGTACTACACAATGTGGCATTCCATCTGAACTATCCCACTTTGTCACTCCATCAGTATTGCCCCACTGTGTGTCACGCTCTCAGTCTCCCCCACAGTGTGTCACTCCATCAATAATTTCCAACTGCGTATCACTCCATTAGTGCTTTCCCCAAACCGCGTAATTGCATATTCCACACAAACGCACCCTCACAGGCATTCACAATCTCACACACTCACACAATTCACACAATTACCCACCCTTACGCACGGCAATGCACTCTTACACATAACCATATAACAACCATATAACCATATAACAATTTCAGCACGGAAACAGGCCATCTCGGTCCGTGCCTAACACTTATTTTCCGCTAGTCCCATCTACATGCACTCAGACCATAACCCTCCATTCCTTTCCCGTCCATATACCTATCCAATTTATTTTTAAATGATAAAATCGAACCTGCCTCCACCACTTCCACTGGAAGCTCATTCCACACAGCTACCACCCTCTGTGAAGACGTTCCCCCTCATGTTACCCCTAAACTTCTATCCCTTAATTCTCAAGTCATGTCCTCTTGTTTGAATCTTTGCTGCTCTCAATGGGAAAAGCTTATCCACGTCCACTCTGTCTATCCCTCTCATAAATTTAAAGACCTCTATCAAGTCCCCCCTTATCCTACATACATAAACATCACTCATAAAATGCTATAGAGACGAGGAAGCAGTGGCAGAGGGCAGAGCACTTTCCTAGGTCCTGGAGTTCGGAGATAACAACCAGCCCTCTCCCTCCCCCCCCAAGCCCCGACTGTGGACACAGCTACACACGGCCACACACATAATGCCAAGCTTAAGCCTGTTCAGACATTTAATATCATCATTAACAACCTTATCCTGGTCTCAAGTTCTTTTCCATACCTGGTCACATTGGTCTTCAGTTCCCTATTGGCCACAAGAAGCTTCGCTACAACCCTGTTTTTATTTAATACATGGGCACCACTGTTGTTCTGGGGTAGAGGGTACTCGAGATGCAGATATATCCGAGAGAGTAAATTTCATCACATCTCAGTCACTCCAAAGTGAATTCATATTCTGATCATCTGATCCTAACGTAACCATCCATATACCCGTTGTTTAATGCTCTGAAGCTCCATCTCAGGGCCTCGCAAACTCCCACATATCGGCGTCAATTACTGACTTGTTGTTCTCACCAACTGCACAGAGTAGAGGATCTGGTCAATTATTGGTCGTTTCACAGCCACTTGATGCGAGGGATAAATCTCCACCTGACTCTCCACCGCTTCAAAGGTAAGTATCACCTTCTGTAAAAGGGGGAGGGCTAAGGCATAATACTCTATGGACCAAGTGCTAGAAAATGCGATTCAGTTATTGGATAGCATTAGCACAGCACGACTGCACTACTCTTTCCTTGTGTGACCGAGCTGCAGGGAGAGGTGAGGAATTTATTCCCTGGAGCGAAGGAGACTGAGGGGTGATGATATGAAGGTGTATAAAATCATGAAAGGAATAGATAGGCTGAATGAAGTCCATTTTCCCCAGGTGTGAGAATCAAAAGGCAGATCTCATAGGTTTAATGTGAGAACAGCAAGATTTACAAAGAACCTGAAGGGAAGACTTGACACAAATATAGAATGTTGGGTACATGGTTTGAACATTGATAAGATCATTCACTTCTGACATCACATATGTTTTCTGCCTGGACGGATGTTATCTGAGTCTTATGACTATACTATGTTTTCCTCCTGTATTGCAGATGCACGGTCATTAATACGGTCCACGATAAGGTATCAGGTGTTTTACTGAGTTCTTCCTCCTGTCCCCACTTCGCACCTTGTCTTCGCATTTGTTCACCCCCATCCAACACCTCCTGTTGTATATCAATACTGTTGGTGTTACATGGACAATCATAGTAGCCATCATGGTACGAGTATCCCTCTCTGATCATAGTTGGTACTTATGTCAGATCATTAGTTTAGCTGAGGTTTGGCTTGGTTATTATTGTCAGATATTTCGAGGTACAGTGAAAAGCGTGGCATTGCACGTAATCCATTCAGTTCAGATATGCCATTTTACTGATTTATAGAAACATAGAAAATAGGTGCACGAGTAGGCCATTCGGCCCTTCGAGCCAGCTCTGCCATTCAAGATGATCATCCAAAATCAGTAACCCGTTCTGGCTTTTCCACATATCCTTTGATTCCCTCAGCCGTTAGAGCTAAGTCTAATTCTATCTTAAACTACAACCAGTTAAAGTCCTGCAGATGGAGCGAGGAGGAAGATACAGAATGCCGAATATATTTAATTACTTAGAATATCATGCTGAATATTGTTGGTTATTTCCATCAACCCCTGAATTGTTGGTGTATTTGTGAGAATGAACAACATTTACTCAAGCCACTTTGCATCAATCCGTTCTCCGTAGAACTGGACAAGTGCAGTTGGATAATTTGAGTTTTGTAAAATCACAAAGCAACAAATGTTTGCAAAACTATTATTTAAATTTGCAGAAGGTCTGATCTGGAACAGTGGATGATGTAATGAGACATCCCGCTGGGATCGCGATGTTGTAAACAATTAAGAGGAGAGGCTTTCAAATATCAGCTTCATATTTAAGTTTATTGTTGCATGTCCCGAGCTAAAATAAAAAGCGTTGTTTTGCGTGCAATCCAGACACACTAGATATACCATATATATACAGTATTAGTTACAACTCGAGCAGTGGGTATACTGATTTACACAGAGAATGAATTGACATATGAGGTGATTGCGGCATATATTAGGGCATCTTTCAAAGACAGCTGGACTGCTGCATGGATAGGAATGATTTAGAGTGATGTGGGCGAGATGCGGGAAGGGGTGACTAGTGTAGATGGGGCACAATGGTCGGCATGGGCAAGCAGGGTAGAAAGTCCCATTACCATGTTGTAGGATTCGATGATTCTATGAACAAAGATAGAGTAACGTGGAAGATGCAGAATACAGAATATAGTTGGCAGCATTGGTGTGTATTTTCGTGCATCAGTTACTTAGACAATTTTAAATATCCGCAATGCTCTAGAAGCGAATTGAACTGTACACTAGTCTACGGGCTTGTATACTCTGGAATTTAGAAGGGTGAGAGGGCATCTTATTGAAACGTATAAGACGATTAAGGGTTTGGACACGAGAGAGGCAGGAAACATGTTCCCGATGTTGGGGGAGTCCTGAACCAGGGGCCATAGTTTAAGAATAAAGGGTAAGGCGTTTAGAAGGGAGATGAAGAAACATTTTTTTTCACACAGAGTGTTGCGAGTCTGTAGAATTCTCTGCCTCAGAGGGCGATGGAGGCCCGTTCTCTGGATACTTTCAGGAGATAACTTAATAGGGCTCCATACACGTTGGAGTTCAGAAGACTTAGGGGGGATCTTATAGAAACTTACAAAATTCTTAAGGGGTTGGACAGGCTAGATGCAGGAAGATTATTCCAGATGTTGGGGAAGTCGAGAACTAGGGGTCACAGTTTAAGGATAAGAGGGAAGACTTTTAGGACCGAGATGAGGAAATCATTTTTTACACAGAGAGTGGTGAATCTGTGGAATTCTCTGCCACAGAAGGTAGTTGAGGCCAGTTCATTGGCTATATTTAAGAGGGAGTTAGATGTGGCCCTTGTGGCTAAAGGGATCAGGGGGTATGGAGAGAAGGCAGGGATGGGATACTGAGTTGGATGATCAGCCATGATCATATCAAATGGCGGTGCAGGCTCGAAGGGCCGAATGGCCTACTCCTGCACCTATTTTCTATGTTTCTATGTTTCTATGTTTCTATGTTTCTATGAAAGATAGCGGAATCAGGGGATATGGGGAGAAGGCAGGAACGGGACACTGATTGTGGATGATCAGCCATGATCACATTGAATGGCGGTGCTGGCTCGAAGGCCCCAAATGGATTACTCCTGCACCTATTGTCTATTGTCTATTGTACCATTGATACAAATTTCGGCCCGTACTCGATGTAAAGGAGATATAGTAGCGGACAGAGAATGATTTATTGTAGGGTCCGGTGTTACTTTGGATGAGGTGTCACCTATCCTCACTGACTGAGGATTGTTGGTGCTAAAATCAAGCATTCAGCCGTAGAGACGAAGAAGATACCTCGGTCCCGGCGTTTGGAGATAATAGCCACTCCATCCCCTATCACATACAGGTACACACTGCTGAACGCATCATTTACAGCGCGAGGCTGTTCCTATTTTCCATATTAAACAGGATCTGACGTAGGACTCACATTAATCCACAGCTGGTCACGTTAGCCGTCATTACACCATTGTCTACAAACACACGTGCTCCAGCCCTACATGAACGGAATGAGTTATGATTACTAATGTTTGGGCAACATGGTGCTGGAGGTTCAGATATATTTGCGAGCATAAATTGCTTCTCATCTCAATTCACTCCATGGTAAACTCCTACTCTGAAACTTGTATCCTAACGTCATCACCCATCTAGCGATTGTGTAATGCTTTCAATATCTATCCTGTCAGCCCTCGTAGAATCCGACATTTACAGTGTTAATATATTCACTTGTCGTTCTTCCAAACCTCACAGCGTAGATGATCTGATCAATTGTTGCTCCTTTGGCAGTTCCTTCATTCGTGGGATAAATCTTAACTTCAGACTCTGCATCGTATTGTAAGGACCGCCTTCCTTGAAAGATGTATAGTGTCAGGGCATAATGTTCTGCTGACCAAATGCTAGTAAATGGGAATTAGTAAATGGATAGCATAGATGTAGATAGGTGTTTGGTCTGTTTCTCTGCTGTGTGAATAAATGACACTCGGACCAGTGTATACACGTTTCTCCATTTGTAGTATCACCGTCAGTCGTTCGAGCAGGACTTCGCTACACTATCCTTGTATGGGCCGAGCTCTTGGGAGAGACGAGGACTTTATTCCATGGAGCACAGGAAGCTGAATGTTGCTTATAAAGGTGTATACGGGGAATAGATCGGGAGAATGCACAGTCTTTTCTACAGAATGGGGAATCAAAAACCGGAGATCATGGGTATATGGTGAGAGCAGCAAGATTTACAAGGAACCTGACGGGAAGACTATACACTCAGACGGAAGGAGCTATCAGAGGCGGTCGTTGAGATATGTTGAGTCGATGCTGGCATTTCTAGTCACTACGTTTGGAAATCTGGCTGCCGTCTCGACAGTAGCCAGAGGTAAATAGGTGACCATCTTTCGTTATTTGTGTTGAGCAATAAATGTTCGGCAGCACCTGATTCTGCATCAATGTTCAGGTGCCCTGATGCGCCAGTTTGCACTCTAATGCGGAGTGCGGCATTCTTGTATTTTGCGAAGCGACACCATATCGTGCATTTACTTCACCAGCATCGGGGATTTGATCACGTCGTCCATTAGATGCCCCTCCTCTCTCCACGATGTCTTCAGTGTCATCTGAGTATTTCCTGTTTTCCTCTTGTATGTGTAGATGCCCGACAATTACTGCAGACAGCAATAGAGCAACAGCGTTTTTACTGTGTTACTCCTCCTGCCCCAGTCCTCACTTTCTCTTCGTATTTGTCCAACAGTTTGTTTGTGCTTAACAACCGTTCATCAGGTCTCTTGAATATCAAGGCCGTCTGTGTCTATTTTATTCGCCATCACAGTCCGATCATTCCGGCTCTGATCATATCTGGTACTTATCTCTGATCATTGGGTTTGGTTAGGTTAGGCCAGGAATATTACTGTCACAAGTACGGAGGCACAGTGAAAAGCTGTGTTGCCTCCTATCCACTCAGATCTGACATACAATACAGAGATACAATCAGTTCAAACAAAGTCATTGGATCGAGCAACAGGAATAATAGAGGCAGAATATTGTTCATGATATAGAATATTATCCTGAATATGATTCTTTGTTTAAATCAAACTTTAAATTGTCCGTATATTTTAAGAATGAATAACATTTGCTTAAGCTGCATTGTATAATTCCGTTCTTCGTTTAACTCGATATGTGCAATCGGAGAATTCACGCTCTGCAAAAACACAAATAAAAAACGTGTACTGTTGTCGGAAACGTTGAGAATCAAAAGGAAGATGAGTAAGTTGTAGTTTGTTTAACCTTGCACCTCACTTACTGCGGAGCTTGATTGGAGCGTTGCGAAGATATATTGTAGTTAAAATAGCTAAAGCTTAAACATTCTGCTGAGAAGCAGGCTTCCTTATTAGTAGGGAGAGGATCGTCTTTTGTAGTCCGGTCCACAGTAGGTTCATATCTGTTGCAATCTTGCGTTACAGCTACCTTTGATTACTGTGCTTAGCAGGCACGTGTCCAAAAGGTTCACAAACGATCTCCTTTACGAGGGGACTCCATTTGTCGAGAAGAATCTGGACATTTATGATATCTACATGTTAGATACATGGGAAGGAGATTTCTAAACAACAAGAAACCCAAGATTAAAGTTAACTTTGGGGAAACGCAAAGATGAAAGGTTACAGAGACATTGATTAATGATGTTGTATTTCAACTCCACAAGTGTGTCATGAGGGTAGAAGAATCCTACAGTTACCGTGGGTTTTTGAAGCAGCTTGAGCTTCCTCACACTGTTTCGCGATGTATATCGCTGAGGCCTGTATTAAATCGACTTGTTCGGTTGCCTCACCACTGATCTATGAGCTGTTTTATTTTTTGTCTGCGCCTATCTGAGTAAAGTTAGATATAGGGTACGGGTAAAGCACAACATCCTCTCCTACATGTACAACACATGTATTTAAACTGTGCCGAGGTGCGCAGGTGCAGCGAAGGATGATGTAGTCCGTCGATAAACCATGAGACATCCCGCTGGATTTGTGATGTTGTAAACAATTACGATGTGAGACGCATGGAGTTTTAGCTTTTGGGTTATGTTCATTATTGTCACGTACCGAAGAACATTAAACCCTTTGTTGTTCATGCTATTCAGACTCGTCAGATGTACCATAAATAGATGCAATCAGTTCAGAGGCGAGGACAGAGGGTGCTGTGTCTTTTTATTCATACAAGGGTGGTGGGAATATAGATTTGCACAGACGGTGGTGGGTACATAGAATGAGCTGCCAAAGGACGTCGCTAAGGCAAAAGCTATGACAATATTTAAAACACATTGGACAGGTGCATGGATAGAAAGGTTTAGAGTGATTTTTGCCAAACACTGTAAGTGAGGTATCGTAGATGGGGCACATTAGTCGGCATGGGCGATCTGGGTTGAAGGATCTGTTCCCTTACTGTGTGACTCCATGACAATAGGTAGATATACAGAGTACAGAATTAGGTTCTCAGATTTGTAGCTTCTCGTGGACCATCATATGTTTTAAACAAGGTCCAATGTGTACACTGGGGCAATACGAATCGAACAGTATCCTCGCATATGGAGGGATCGGGCAGAAACTCGATAACGATGGAAAACAAGCCATTCCGCTGTGATGTGCGCTTTCAACCTACTGTTCCTTCTGGCAGATAAGAGAACAGGCAAGAAGAACTGACCCGATTTAGACATCTTTGATGATGTTGGGTAATTTTTCCCGACGATGCGTGCAGTGTAGATGGAGACAATGGTGTGACGTCAGGTCTACATGATGGATTGGGCTACATTTACAACTCTCTCCAAATCCTCCCGGTCTTGTCAGATCTGTACCCAAACCACAATGTAATCCAACCCGACAATATGATTTCTATGCTCCATCTGTAGAAGTTTTATAAGAATCACTGTAGACATGCCAATTGTCCCAGTCTCTTGATGAAGTAGAGATGATGGTGTGCCCTCGTAGGTTTCACATCAATGTGATTACTACAAGACATATCGTTGGTGATGTGACACATGGAACTTGAGCTCTCAACCATTCCGGAGCCATTGATGCAGATTGGGGCAAATACTCTACACTGCTTCCAGAAGTCAAAAACTATCTCCTTCGTCTTGAAAGAGGGGCCATTGTCATGACAACATGTCAATAAGCTCACTATCTCCTTCTTGTACTCCGTCCCGCCATTGCCCATCATTCGACCATTCACGATGATGTATTCTGCAAACTCATAGGTACAATTAGAGCCGAATATGGCCATACGGTCGCGAGTGTAAAGGTGGTAAAGTAGGGGACTGTGAACGGATCCTTGCGATGCTCCAGTCTTCGAAGTTATTGTTGAGGAGGTGTCACTCATCCTTATTAATTGTGGGCTGTGGGAGCTAAAATTGAGCATCCGGTGGTAGAGCGGGGAGGTGATCCCTCGGTCCAGGTGTTTGGAATATATCATCTACCAACCTGCACAGAGTGGAGGATCTCCTCAATTGTTGTTCCTTTGACAGCCTCTTCCACCGCAGATAAATATTGCCTCCATCTCTGCACCGAAAGTAAGTGGTTGCTCCGGAAAATATGAAAAACGTTCAAAGACAATTAGACTGCCTCATGAATAGGAACGATGTAGAGTAATGTGGCCGAAAGTTGGGTGTGAGTGACTGGTGCAGAAGGGGCACATTGGTTCACCTGGGCAAGATGGGGTGAAAGTCCCGTTACCATGCCGTAGGACTCGATGACTCTATAACAATAGATAGACCAATGTGGAAGATACAGAGTGCACAATATAGTTCGCAGGATTGCAGTGCATCAGCTACTGAGACAATGACTTATATCCGCAATGGGAGAGAAGCGAATTGAAGAGTACACTAGTCCAAGGAGGGACCGTTTAGAAACCTGTTAACAGAGGGAAATGAGTTATTCCTTAATCCGGTGGTGCTCACTTTCAAACTTCTGTTCGTTGCGCGGGACTTCAGTCGGGAAAGAAGATCTGACCGGTCTGGACAGGTCTGATTACGTTCGGTGTTTTTTTGAGGCAGCGTAAAGTGTAGATGGAGTCAATGGTGGGACGTCTGGTGTGTGTGATGGATAGGGCTGCGTTAATAACGCTGCAATTTCTCGAGGTCTTGGCAGACTCGTTCCCAATCAATCTCTGATGGAACTCGACAATATGCTTTCTACGGTACATCCCGAGAAGCATGTAAGAGTCACTGGAGACATGTCAAACTTACACAGTCTCCTCATGAAGTAGAGACATTGATGTGCCTTCTTGGATGTTGCATCGATGTTCTGCTTACCAACTGCACAATGTAGCGGATCTGGTCAATCGGCCGTCGTTTCACAGTGACTTGATTCGAGTAATAAATCTGGACTTCTGATTCTACACCGCTTCAAAAATATCATCTTCTTTAAAAGAGATAGGGCCAAGGCTAAATACTCCGTGGACCAAGTGCTAGTAAATGTGATTCTGTAATTGGATAGCATTTACACAGAGAGTTGCTGGGCCCGTTTCTTTGTTGTATGACGATGACTCTTGGTCCAGTCTCTGCACGTTTTTCCACATGTGGTAACACCGTCAGTAGCTATAGCAGGACTGTACTGCTCTTTCCTTGTGTGCCCGAGCTGTAGGGAGAGGTGAGGACGTTATTCCTTGGAGCGAAGGATGTTGCGTGTTGAGAATATCAAGATGTTTACAAGCATGAGAGGAAATTATAGGATGAATGCAGTCTTTTACCCGTGATGAATCGAAAATCAGATCTCGTATGTTTAAGTTGAGAGGGGCAGGATTTTCTAGGAGCCTGAAGAGATGACTTGACGCAAAGAGGGTGCTGGGAACATGGTACGAACTTTGATAAGATCATGCGCTTCTGACATTACATATTATTCCTCCCTGGATCGATCCCATCTGAGTCTTCTGAGTATATTATGTTTTACTCCAGCATTGCAGAGGCCCAGTCAATAATACGGCCCGCGATACAGTATCAGTTGTTTGACAATGATCTGTTTCCTGAGCCCACTCCTCACCTTGACTTCGCATTTGTCCAACAGTCAATTTGTGGTTGACCCCATCCAACACCTTCTCGTTTATAGAAACGTTACATTAACAATCTTAGTCGCCATCACAGTACGAACATCTCTCCCTGATCACAGTTGTTACTTATGTCAGATCATTAGGTTAGGTGAGGTTCAATATCGTCACATTTTCCAAGGTACAGTGAAAAACGTGTCCATTCGGTTAAGATATGCCATACATAGATACAATCAGTCCTGCAGATAGGGCGAAGAGGCAGATACTGAATTCACAATATAGTTCATTACATTGAATATCACGCTGAATATTGTTGGTTATTTCCACCAAACCCTGAAATGTCCGTTATGAGAATGAACAACATGTTCTCAAGCCACATTGCATAATATCATTCCCCGTAGAACTGGATAAGGGCAGTTGGAGAATTCGACTTCTGTGTAAACGCAAAGCAAATAATTTATGCAACAATATTATTTAAGCGCGCAGAAGTACACATCTGGTACATAGTTACATAGATACATAGCAGGGCTGCCAACATTGGGTGAGAGTTGGGAGAGATTGCGAGAGACCAAGCCCGAGGGAGCGTAGCGACCGAGGGTGGGGGAGGATGTTGGAGGGGGGTGTCCCCCCTCTCATTGGTACGGAGCTTTTGCATTTTTCAGTTTGAAATTGTGCAATCTGGTGCATACTGTAGCGAGACTTTTAACTTACACATGAATGCAATATTTACGCTTTAAATTTGATTAGCTAAGAATAAGGTTAGGCTAAATTACATTCCACAGTAAAGCCAGGCTCTGACCAACAGGTGCAGCACATGAATGATCTCAGTATATTCATGTATGGAAATCAGATTATAATCAAACACTTGGCCCATGTTGACCAACCTGGGTCTCACTGCATAGTGTGTACTACTCCTGACCCTGACTCCAGTTGCATACGTCCTCTCATTCCTGACCCTGAGTCCAGCTTTACACCTGGCCCCCTTTACTACCCTGATCATAGCTGCTTACCTGCTTAGGTTCCCTGTGCCGAACAGTCCCAATGTCCCAGCTTTGATTGCACACCTTGTACTATTCCAGACCTTGACTCTGGATACACACTTGGCCTTGCTCGTAGCCCCTCTGCACTGACAATATATCTGTCACACACATAAAGCCCCATATTAAACTATTACGTTCAAGTCAACAGGTGCTTATCTAATACGGTAATATGTTATGGGGCACTTCACAGACCATATTTTGTGTAACAAAATTTGCTATACCCATTGCCTTCCTTGTTATCTAACATGCTAGTTAATTTGTCAAAGAAGTCATCAATTGGTTGAACACAATTTCTCATCCATAAAATTATACTCACTCAGTTCTATAAGTAGGTACACAAAAATGCTGGAGCAACTCAGCGGGTGCAGCACCATCTATGGAGCGAAGGAGATAGGCCACAAAAATGCTGCAGACACTCAGCGGGTGCAAGTATTCTACTACAATTTCCTTCATTTTCCTAACAAACTGACCTGAAATCATTTTCACCCCCAATATGTTCAGTATTTTGCTGTCTTTCTCTCTGGAGGGACTTTATTATATTACAGTTAATATGTACCGAGGGCAAATTTTTGTTCCATTGATCCCAATTCCCAATTACTTTTACATTGAAGTGATTGAAATCCAAGTGAAGTTTAAATGGCATCATAAAAATAAAACCTCCGGAAAGGATGATATTCATTACGTGCTTTGCTGGAGTCAGTATCAGCACAATTACTATATTAAACTTTGAATCTCCAGATGTATCTCTGTCATTCCTTTAATATACAAAAGATACAAAGGATACAAAGGACATTTATTATCACATACACCAAATGGTGTAGTGAATTTTGACTTGCCAATGCAACACACGAATAAAGATAAGACACAAACATTAAATAATTTAACAATAAACAAAAAACATCCCCCACAATGGTTCCCACTGTGGGGGAAGGCAGCAAAGTCCAGCCCCATACCATCTTCACCCATAGTCGGGCCTATTGTGGCCTCCGCAGCCATCCGATGTTTTCAGGCCCTCTTGACGGAAAGCTGGAACTCCGGCGTCGGGTGAACAATCCTTAGCGGCCTGGAAATGTCTGGGGCGGCCGCTCCCTCCCCGGAGACCGCGGCACCCGAAGTCATCAGGCCTCGCTGGCTGGAGCTCCGACTCTGGCAATCTCGAATCCCAGGCACCGCGGTGTTTTAAATCCAGCGCCGTCCGCCCGCGGCTGGACGCCCGCAGACACAGCTTTTCGGACGTTGAAGTCGGCAGTCACAGCACTCCGGGGCTTACTGCACGGCGACCCGGGTTCGTGCATCGCCCGTTCCGTGATGGTGCCTCAGCACTGTGCCACCACCGAAGCTGGGGTCCCGGCCGGTCCCGACAGGAAACGCCGCTCCAGTCCGATGGTAGGCCGCGAGGATGGGGCGATGAAGAAGCTCGGAGGGAAGCCGCCTCTCCGACCAGGTAGGGACTAGGAAATAAAGTTTCCCCCTTCCCCTCCCCCACCCACCACATAAAAGACCTCCAACAAATATTTTATTTTTAACAGGGCTAAAATTAAAAATAAATTGTTTCCACACAAGCAGACTGGGTGACCGTTTCGAGGAACACCTTTTCTCAGTCAGCCTGAACCAACCTGATCTCCCAGTTTCTGGACACAGACCTACACAGACCTAGGTCTACTCCATTGTCAGAGTGAGGCGAAAAGCAAATTGGAGGAAGAGCATTTTATATTTCGCTTGGGCAGCTTACAGCCCAGTGATATGAATATTGATTTCTCTCACTTCAGGTAGCCCCAGCATTCCCTCTCTATCCCTCCCCCAGCCAAGTCACACTAGCTTCTCATTTTCACTCTACAAACATGTTACAATGGTCTGTTTCCGTTATCATCGTTACTTTTTTGCATATCTTTTATTCATTGTTCTTTATCTCTCCGTCTATATCTCTCCTTTCCCTTATTCCTAACCAGGGTCTCGATCCAAAACATCACCCATTCCTTCTCTCCAGAGATGCTGCCTGTCCCGTTGAATTACTCCAGCTTTTTGTGTCTTTCTTCAGTTTAAACTAGCATCTGCAGTTCATTCTTACACAACAATGGGTCGTCTGATTGATAATGTGGAAAATTGTCCAGGATTATCACAAAATGCAGGACAAATATAATCTGGTTGCTTACCCTACACAATCAGCCTCCTCTCAATCACCTGCAAAATGGTATAATTTGTTCACACCAATGATTTCAAGTCGCACTTATTCAACAATTATCTGCTCAGTAGTGCCCAATTAGTAGTTCACTTTGACCAGTTTGCTTCAGACATCACCACAACCTTGGTCCAAAAATGGATAGCTGCCAGTCTATGAGCAAAGGGGAAGGAATGGAAGAGGTAACATTTGGAGATGTTTAACAGGAAAATGTTCAGCCCTGTGTCATACTGGATAAAACATGAGAAGTTAAAAAAATCATAAATTACGTAGTTTACATATGAAAAAAAACAAAAAACATTATAAATAAAAAAGGGTGAAAGGACGGACTGCAGGCAGAGCAGCCACACAAAACGGCGTCCCACTCCTGCAGTCCGCCATTTTTGTGTTGCAGAAAGCCCGAGGTAGCGCGGTTGAGAGGGGCCGAAGGGACGGTCTCCGGGCAGGGCAAACACCGAATTTGTCTGTGTGGAGTTTGCTCGCTTTCCCCTCCGTGGTGGACCGGATGCGGATCGGGGCAGGGGAGACGAGCTCAGCCTTCCAAGCCTCAATCCAAGCTCAGCCTTCCTTCCCCGCATCCTAGCCCCGACGGGCCGAGTGCCACCGCCTTCCTTCCCCAGACAACAACCGAGGGAAAAAACACAGAAGAAACCTCTTCCAACCCCCCGAATACCTCAGGGAATGCCCCTGTCGTGTCTTTGAAATCAAGCCGTCACAATTGTGCACGATCAGCCAGCATTATCCTTTTTTTTATTATATAGACGAAAGCTGATCAAGTTCAAGTTGGAATTTATTGTCACATGCACCAATTAAGGTACAGTGATATTTGAGTTACCATACAGCCATACTAAGTAAAAAGCAACAAGACACACAGCTACATTCAACAAAATCTAACATAAACATCCACCACAGTGGAATCCACATTCCTCACTGTGATGGAAGTTAATAATGTTCAGTCATCTCCCCTTTTTGTTCACCCATGATCGGGGCTGTTGAATCCTCCACAGTCGCCGCTCGCAGCCGACACACTACATAAAAGACCCTTTAAACTTCCATGATCCAGAGACATCCTCATGAAGAAGGCTTATGCTTGGACAGCTATCCAGCCAGAAGATGCGAAAGCATTGCGGGAGTTTGCGATATTTCTTAGAAGTATGAAAGAAATGACTACCCTCTTAGACCACATGCAAGAAATGAATGTTGTCAGCAATATGAAAATGACCACTCTAAAACTGCCCTATAGACTTAGAGAAAATATAATGCTGGTCTGTTAGAGGAAATTGAGAATCGAGAGGCCAAGCTTCCTGATCTGGGGAACTTCATAGAAAAGGAAGGACGGTTCATGTCAAATTTACGCTATGGGAGTATTCAAGATCCTAAACCAATCGCAACTGTCAAAGGTTCTACCTTTACTAAAACAAAAGGAAGATCAGGACCTAAGGGAAGTAGTTTTGATTCCGCTGTAAATACCTGCAGAAACGAAAGGCCAAAAGGAAGAAGATACATTTACTGTAATGCCAAGATGGTTCTGCTTGTCATCCAGCGAGAAGAAGACAGAGGAATGACAAAGAGATGGCCCACGAGGGGAGGGGGGGCTGTCGATGAATGGTCAGCTCGGACCTTGCATCCCATCCCAAGAATGGACACCGCATTCTCGACAGCGCCAAGGAGAGCTTGTAATAGGAACACTTCTCCATCCGTTTCTCACCACGGATGGCTGGCCTGCTGAGTTCTACCGGCACTTTGGAGGGGAATGGACAGGCGACGTGTCGGGCCTGGACCCTTCTTTGGACTGATGGAATCGGGGTGGAAAGCTGGAAAAAGAGATGGGGTTGGGACAGACTCCAGGACTTGATTAGGAGGGGGAGTCTCCTTAATTTGGAGAATTCAATGTTCATGTCATTGGGCTGTATGCTATGAGGCGCTGTTCCTCCAGTTTGCGTGTCACCTCAATCTGGCAATGGAGGAGGCCCAGGACAGAAAGATCTGTGTGGGAGTAAGAAGGGGAGTTAAAATGGTTGGCAACCAGGAGATTCAGCAGGCCTTGGAGAACCGAGCGCAAGTGTAGGGTGAAATACACGCCTAGTCCTGATACAAGGGTTCAAGGTGAAGGGAAAAGATTTAACAGGAGAACTGAGGGGTAACTTTTTCATACAGAGGGTGATGGGTGTATGGAACAAACTGTCACAGGAGGTAGTTGAGGCTGTGACTATCCCAACGTTTAAGAAAGAGTTACATGAATAGGATACGTTTGGAGGGATATGGACCAAACACAGGCAGGTGGGACTAGTGTAGCTGGGACTTGTTGGTGGTGTGTGCAAGTTGGGCCGAAGGGCCTGTTACCACACTGTATCACTCTATGACTAACACAGAGTGCAGTGGTAACTCAGCGGGACAGGCAGCATCTATGGAGAACACGGATAGGTGACATTCACAGAGTGCTGGAGTAACTCAGCGGGTCAGGCATCATCTCTGGAGAACATGGATAGGTGACATTCACAGAGCGCTGGAGTATCTCAGCGGGTCAGGCAGCATCTCTGGAGAGAAGGAATTGGGTGATGTTTCGTGTTCACACTGAAGATGGGTCATGACCCTGAAATGTAACCCATTCTTTCCAGCATTTTTGTGTCTACCAAAACAGCGCCTATCCACGTGGCGGTGTGCCAGCAGGCTGGAGGAGCGGGCAAAGGCCTTGCCACAGAGCGGGCAGGTGAAGGGACACTCACTGCTGTGGGTGCGCCGGTGCTACCACAGGCTGGACATGCGAGTGAAACCCTTGCCGCACTCAGCGCAACCAAAGGGTCTCTCTCCAGTGTGTACCCGCTGGTGCTCCCGCAGCCCCCATGCTCCCTTGTCACAGTGGGAGCAGCTGCTCGCCGACGTAGGTCCGCCGGTGCTGCCGCAACCCCCGTGAGCTGTCAAACTCCTCACCGCAGTACGGGCTGTCATAGGGCTGGTCACTGGTGTGCACAGGCTGGTGAGACAGGGCGTGGGAGGCCATGGCAAAGCGCTCTCCTCACACCGGGCTGGGGACGGGAGGGTCGCCGGTGTGCACCCTCTGGCGGGACAGCAGCTTTGTGGAGCAGGTGAAGCCCTTGCCGCACTGGTGTAGGGACGCTCGCCGGTGTGGGTGCGCTGATGCTTCAGCAGGTTGGAGGAGTTGATGAATCCCTTGCCGCACTGGGCGCATGTGTTGGGACGCTCGCCGGTGTGGGTGCGCTGGTGCACCAGCAGGTTACTGGACTGGGTGAAGCCCTTACCGCAGTGAGCGCAGGTATAGGGGCGCTCGCCAGTGTGGGTGCGCTGGTGCACCAGCAGGGTGCCGGACTGGGTGAAGCCCTTGCCGCAGTCGTTGCAGGGGTAGGGGTGCTCGCCGGAGTGTGTGCGTTGGTGCACCAGTAGGGTACTGAAGTGGGTGAAGCCCTTGCCGCAGTTGTTGCAGGTGTAGGGCCGCTCCCCGGTGTGCAGTCGCCTGTGCTGCTTCAGCTCTGGCGACGACTTGAAGCCTTTGCCGCAGTCGGAGCAGGTGAAGGGCCACTCACTGCTGTGCAGCCGCCGGTGCCCATGCAGCCCCGACAACTGGGTAAAGCTCTTGCCGCACTCCGAGCAGTCGAAGGGGCGTTCTCCCGTGTGAACCCGCCGGTGGATCTCCAGCTCGCTCGGGCACTGCCAGGCCTTGTCACATACATTGCACTCATAACGCTTCTCCCTGTTGTGCCCCGTCATGTGGTCCTCCACCGAAGCTCAGCCCCTCGAAGCTCAGCCTGCACACCGAGCAGATGGGGGGGGGGGGGGCTCACCGGCACCCTGGCCGCCCTCAATGGCCGCTCACGTCCCCGTCTCTCCGTCCACAGCAACGGCTCCTAAACCCTGCAGGAGGGGAACACAGAGGGTCAACAAGCTGGCAAGCAGGACATTACTAGCACATATTGGGTGTGTTTATGGCGGAGGAAACCGTTATATAATTCTGCGCGCAGCAGTACAGTTGCTGCCTCACCGCCAGAGACCCTGGTTCGATCCTGACTATGGGTGCTGTCTGTGTGTAGTTTGTACGTTCTCCCTTGAACTGCGTGGGTTTTTACTCCGTGCTCCGGTTTCCTCTAACATTTCAAAGACGTTCAGGGTTGTAGATTAATCAGTCTCCGCAACATTGTTAAATTGTCCCTAATGTGCGTAGGATAGTGTTAGTGTACGGGGTGGTCGCTGGTCGGCCCGGACACCGCGGGCCGAAAGACCTGTTTCCACGCTGCATCTCTAAACAAAACTAAATCAAAGGGTCTCGACCCAAAATGTTGCCCATTTATTCTCTCCACAGATGCTGTCTGACCCGCTGAGTTACTCCAACACTTTGTGTCTATCTTCTCTACAGATGCTGCCTGACCCGCTAAATTACTCCAGCACATTCTCATTGTCGCTCTCTCTCTTTCTCTGTCTGTCTGTCTGTCTGTCTGTCTGTCTGTCTGTCTGTCTGTCTGTCTGTCTCTCTCTCCCCCTCTCTCTCTCTCTCTCTCGCTCTCTCTCTCTCTCTCTCTCTCTCTCTCTCTCTCTCTCTCCTTCTCCCTCTCCCCTCTCCCCTCTCCCCTCTCCCCTCTCCCCTCTCCCCTCTCCCCTCTCCCCTCTCCCCTCTCCCCTCTCCCCTCTCCCCTCTCCCCTCTCCCCTCTCCCCTCTCCCCTCTCCCCTCTCCCCTCTCCCCTCTCCCCTCTCCCCTCCCCCCCATCTCTCCCTCTCTCTCTCTCTCTCTCTCTCTCTCTCTCTCTCTCTCTCTCTGGATGAATATAAACCCATTCCTGCCAACCGTGGGCCTAACTGCAGATAGATTCATAATGTACTCAACACATAGGACAGGAAAGAGAAATGATCTTCAAATAGAAACGCCATTGGCCAGGACAGATATTTATAAGGACTCGTTCTTTGTAAGAACCGCAATGGAACTGCAGATGCTGGAAAATCGAAGGTAGACACTGTAGATTGATGGTATTGCTTTCACGCGAAATGTCTATAGGATCAACAAGTTCAGCCGTTCTGCATGCATGCGCCGCGTCATCTAGCGATAACTTTGGCCGTCTCAGGAGCTCTGATCTGAGCTTTTGATCGGTGATACATTCACTAAAATATCCCTCGTTAACTGATCAGTCAACTGATCCAATGGCATTTCCTGAAATCGACTACGTTGGGCTAGATACATTAAAGAAGAAATAAATGAGTCCACTCGTTCCCCGGGAAGTTGACGACGAGAGAAAAACCTTGCCCACAAAAGATAAAATAAAAAACCGTTATACAAGAGGAGTGGATAGGACCACTTCTGACGCCATGTCAGAAGTGGTCGCGTATGCCTCTCGCACCATGACCGACACGGAGCAGTACTATGTGCAAATCGAAAAGGAACTGCTGGCGGTCATCTTTGCCTGCTCCAAATTCCACGACTTCGTCTATGGCAACACATTCATGGTTGAGACGGACCACCAACCACTGGTGACAATCTTGAACAAGCCTATCCACGCCGCCCCAGCTCGTTTGCAGCGCATGATGATGCAGCTGCAGCGGTACGACTTCTCTATTACCAACACAAAGGGCAAGGACATGCATGTTGCTGACACACTCTCTCCTGCCCCTCGAACATCTTGCGAACAACACCCACACGAACAGGAGAATTTCACGGTTCTCGGTGTCGGTCTAATTTCCAGCAAGCAACTGCGCACCCTGGCGGCGTACACTGCTAAGGATGATACGCTTCAAGCCCTCTCGTCCGTCATCAAAACAGGCTGGCCAGGTAAACAATCCAACACGCCCACTGAGGTGCAGCCGTACTTCTTGGTCCGCGATGAACTGGTGGTTCAGGATGGTGTGGTCGTCAAGGGCCACAAGGTAGTTGTACCTGCATCGCAACAAGACGAATACTTCAAAGAGGTACACAGCGGTCACCCAGGTGCCGACTCCACGCTGGCACGCGCCCGGATCTGTTCTACTGGCCCGGAATGGCCACGTACATCCGGGACCGCGTAGCCTCCTGCCCCACTTGCAACAATCTTGCACCTCATCAGCAGCGGCAACCACTTCTGCAACAACCTCCACCAGCACTGTCATGGTCGTCGCTGGCTGCGGACATTTTTGAATGGTGTGGTAAGCACTACCTCGTTCTGGTCGACTCGTACTCCAACTGGTTTGAACTTGACCAACTTACCTCCCTCACGTCGGAGATGGTCATCAGGAAGCTGAAAAGACATTTCTCAGACCATGGCATTCCTGTTATTCTGAGAACCGACAATGGTCCACAGTTCACCAGCCACTTGTTCGAGCTTTTCGCCGACCGATGGAAGTTCCAGCACGTCACAAGCAGTCCCGAGTATCCACAGAGTAATGGACTCGCTGAACGCGCTGTCAGAAGCGCCAAGCACTTGCTGGAGGGAGCGCGCATTTCAAAGTCTGACGTCTATCTCGATCTACTGAATCTCAGAAACATTGCAAGAGACGGAATCTTGGGGTCACCAGCACAGCGGCTGCTGTCGAGGGTGACGAGGTCTCCGGTCTCCATCGCACAACAGCAATCGCACAAATTCCTGCAAGGTGGCCACAAATCAGGAAAGGTCGCCATATTTCCGGCAATGTCGCCATGAATCCGGCAAGGTGGCCTCAAATCCGGCTACGTCGCCATATTTCCGGCGAGGTCGCTATAATCTGGCAAGGTGACCTCAAATCCGGCAAGGTCGACACATTCCCGGCAAGGTCGCCATAAATCCGGCAAGGTCGCCACAAATCCGGCAATGTCGCCACAAATGCGGCAAGGTCGCCATATTTCCGGCAAGGTCGCCATAAATCCGGCAAGGTCGCCACAAAAGCGGCAAGGTCCTCATATTTCCGGCAAGGTCGCAATAAATCCGGCAAGGTAGCCACTGTAGATTGATGATGCATGTGAATCAATCACTAACTCCACCCCATTATAACATTTATACTAACGCCCATTCCCAGCATCGTTAGTTGAAGCAGCCAGGATGAACTGACAACACCTCGCTCTGTAATGCTGCCAAGTGAATGTGCTGATTAAAGATGTGTGTAAATCTTATATGCTTTGAAGTGATTTACATGGTGTCAGAAGTGGTCCTACCCACTCCTCTTGTATAACGGTTTTTTTTTAAAATCTTTTGTGAGTTTTGTTTACTTTACGATGGCGTCTTCTTGTCGGAAGCCTGAGCCTCTTGTCTTTGATGCCGATATCAACTTTTTCGACCTGAAACGTCCGGTGGTGATCACCTGCGATGCCTCGAAATTCGGGCTCGGCGCAGCCTGCCTGCAACCGTCTGATGATGGTACCCTACTACCCGTCGCGTATGCCTCTCGCACCATGACCGACACGGAGCAACACTACGCGCAAATCGAAAAGGCACTGCTGGCGGTAGTCTTTGCCTGCTCCAAATTCCACGACTTCGTCTATGGCAACACGTTCATGGTTGAGACGGACCACCAACCACTGGTGACAATCTTGAACAAGCCTATCCACGCCACCCCAGCTCGTTTGCAGCGCATGAAGATGGAGCTGCAGCGGTACGACTTCTCTATTACCTACAAAAAGGGCAAGGACATGCATGTTGCTGACACAGTCTCTCGTGCCCCTAGAACATCTTGCGAACAACACCCACACGAACAGGAGAATTTCACGGTTCTCGGTGTCGGTCTAATTTCCAGCAAGCAACTGCGCACCCTGGCCGCGTACACTGCTAAGGATGATACGCTTCAAGCCCTCTCGTCCGTCATCAAAACAGGCTGGCCAGGCAAACAATCCAACACGCCCACTGAGGTGCAGCCGTACTTCTTGGTCCGCGATGAACTGGTGGTTCAGGATGGTGTGGTCGTCAAAGGTCACAAGGTAGTTGTACCTGCATCGCTACAAGACGAATACTTCAAAGAGGTACACAGCGGTCACCCAGGAGCCGACTCCACGCTGGCACGCGCACTGGATCTGTTCTACTGGCCCGGAATGGCCACGTACATCCGTGACCGCGTAGCCTCCTGCCCCACTTGCAACAATCTTGCACCTCATCAGCAGCGGCAACCCCTTCTGCAACAACCTCCACCAGCACTGTCATGGGCGCGTCGCTGGCTGCGGACATTTTCGAATGGTGCGATAAGCACTACCTCGTTCTGGTCGACTCGTACTCCAACTGGTTTGAACTTGACCAACTTACCTCCCTCACGTCGGAGATGGTCATCAGGAAGCTGAAAAGACATTTCTCAGACCATGGCATTCCTGTTATTCTGAGAACGGACATGGTCCACAGTTCACCAGCCACTTGTTCAAGCTTTTCGCCGACCGATGGAACTTCCAGCACGTCACAAACAGTCCCGAGTATCCACAGAGTAATGGACTCGCTGAACGCGCTGTCAGAGCGCCAAGCACTTGCTGGAGGGAAGCGCGCATTTCAAAGTCAGACGTCTATCTCGATCTCCTGAATCTCAGAAACATTGCAAGAGACGGAATCTTGGGGTCACCAGCACAGCGGCTGCTGTCGAGGGTGACGAGGTCCTCCGGTCTCCATCGCACAACAGCAGCTGGTCCCTCGGGTGTTGAAGCCCGCCACTATCCAGCAACGTCCTCCAAGAGAAGCACGAAACCCAGAAACGGTCATACGACAGTTTCCAGCAGACCACTCCAGCCTCTACTGCCGGGACAGGTCCTCCGTCTACGAACTCCAACTGGTCATTCTCGTCTGGGCGTTGTTGTGCGCCCGACTGATGAGCCGCGATCGTACCTGTGGCTGTGAGGGAGCGGTTTACCCGGAGAACTCGTCAACACCTGCTTGCTGTGAAGGAGCCCCGACCGCCGCCTGCCGATCCATATGCTCCGCCGCTCTAGTTCCAGCCGCCTTCCGCAATGTCTCCCGCCCGTCCCCGCATGCCTGGCACTCCCCCACGTCCATCTGTCTCCACTAACCACGGGGTTTCACCCACCGCATGTTTCCCCCATCGGTCACCACAATCCTCTCCCGTGCGGTTTTCACCTTCAGCCTCTCCGCCTCATCCTTCAGTTGAGGGAGTGGATGGTTGGGTCCGCCGCGTTCGGGCCGTGTGAGTAGACCACCAGACAGGTATGGCGAGTATGTTTAATATGCTTTTAATCTTTAGGGGGAAGGATGTAGATTGATGATTGCATGTTAATCAATCACACTTAGCTAGCATCACTAACTCCACCCCATTATAACATTTATACTAACGCCCATTCCCAGCACCGTTAGTTGAAGCAGCCAGGATGAACTGACAACACCTCGCTCTGTAATGCTGCCAAGTTAATGTGCTGATTAAAGATGTGTGTAAATCTTATATGCCTTTGAAGTGATTTACAGCCACAAATGCGGAAAGGTCGACATATTTCCGGCAAGGTCGCAATAAATCCGGCAAGGTCGGCACAATGCGGAAAGGTCGGCATATTTCCGGCAAGGTCGCCATAAATCCGGCAAGGTCGCCGCAAATGCGGCAAGGTCACCATAATACCGGCAAGGTCGCCATATATCCGGCAAGATCGCCACAAGTGCGGCAGGTCGCCATATTCCCGGCAAGGTCGCCATAAATCCGGCAAGGTCGCCATAACTCCGGCAAGGTCGCCACAAATCCGGCAAGGTGGCCATAAATCCGGCAAGGCCGCCACAAATCCGGCAGTCGCCTATGTCCGACAAGTTCGCCATGAATCCGGCAAGGCCGCCACAAATCCGGCAAGGTCGCTATAAATCCCGCAAGGTCGCCACAAATACGGCAAGGTCGCAATATTTCCGGCAAGGTCGCCATATTTCCGGCAAGGTCGCCATAAATCCGGCAAGGTAGCCACAAATCCCGCAAGGTCGCCACAAATACGGAAAGGTCCCCACAATTACGGCAAGGTCGCCAGAAATCTGACAAGGTCGCCACAAATCCGGGATGGTCGCCACATCCCCGGCAAGGTCGCCATAAATCCGACAAGGTCGCCACGAATCCGTGAAGGTCGCCACATTTCAGGCAAGGTCGCCAGATTTCCGGCAAGGTCGCCATAAATCCGGCATGGTCGCCTCAAATCCGACTAGGTCGCCATAAATCCGGCAAGGTCACCACATTTCCGGCAAGGTCGCCATAAATTCGGCAAGGTCGCCACAAATCCGGCAAGGTCGCCACATTCCCGGCAAGGTCGCCATAAATCCGGCAAGGTCCCCACAAATCCGGCAAGGTCGCCACATTTACGGCAAGGTCGCCATATTTCCGGCAAGGTCGCCATAAATCTGGCAAGGTAGCCACAAATGCGGCAAGGTCGACATATTTCCGGCAAGGTCGCCATAAATCAGGCAAAGTCGGCACAAATGCGGCAAGCTCGGCATATTTCCGACAAGGTCGCTATAAATCCGGCAAGGTCGCCACAAATGCGGCAACGTCGCCATATTCCCGGCAAGGTCGCCATAAATTTGGCAAGGTCGCCATATATCCGGCAAGGTCGCCACAAATCCGGCAAGGTCGCCATAAATCCGGCAAGGTCGCCACAAATCCGGCAGAATCGCCTATTTCCGGCAATGTCGCCATAAAATCCCGGCACGGCCGCCACAAATCCGGCAGGTCGCCACATTTCAGGCAAGGTCGCATAAATCCGGCAAGGTCGACACAAATTCGGCAAGGTCGACATATTTCCGGCAAGGTCGCCATAAATCCCGCAAGGTCGCCACATATCCGGTAAGGTCGCCATATTTCCGGCAAGGACGCCACGAATCCGGCAAAGTCGCCACAAATCCGGCAAGGGGCCATATTACCGGCAAGGTCGCCATAAATCCGGCAAGGTCGCCAAAAATCCGGCAAGGTCGCCATATTTCCGGCAAGGTCGCCACAAATCCCACAAGGTCGCCCATAAATCCGGCAAGGTGGCCACAAATACGGCACCATCGCCACATCCCCGGCAGGTCGCCATAAATCCGGCAAGGTCGCCGTAAATCCGGCAAGGTAGACACAAATCCCGCAAGATCGCCATAAAATCAGGCAAGGTCGCCACAAATCCCGGCAAGGTCGCCACATCTGCGGCAAGGTCGCCTTAATCCGGTAAGGTCGCCACAAATATGGAAAGGTCGCCACAATTACGGCAAGGTCGCCAGAAATCTGACAAGGTCGCCACAAATCCGGGATGGTCGCCACATCCCCGGCAAGGTCGCCATAAAATCCGGCAAGGTCGCCATAAATCCGGCAAGGTCACCACATTTCCGGCAAGGTCGCCATAAATCCGGCAAGTTCGCCACAAATCCGGCAAAGTCGCCAATGCCATAAATCCGGCAAGGTCGCCACAAATCCGGCAAGGTCGCCATAAATCCGACAAGGTCGCCACACATCCGGCAGAGTCGCCTATTTCCGGCAATGTCGCCATAAATCCGGCCCGGCCGCACAAATCCGGCAAGGTCGCCACATTTCCGGGAAGGTCGCAACAAAAATGCCAAGGTCGCCACAAAATCCGACAAGGTCGACATATTTCCGGCAGGTCGCCATAAATCCCGCAAGGTCGCCACATATCCGGCAAGGTCCGCCATATTTCCGGCAAGGACGCCATGAATCCGGCAAAGTCGCCACAAATCCGGCAAGGGAGCCATATTTCCGGCAAGGTCACCATAAATCCGGCAAAGTCGCCAAAAATCCGGAAAGGTCGCCATATTTCCGGCAAGGTCGCCACAAATCCGGCAAGGTCGTCATATTTCCGGCAAGGTCGCCATAAATCCGGCAAGGTCGCCGCAAATCCGGCCAGGTGGCGACAAATCCGGCAAGGTCGCCACATTTCAATCAAGGTAGCCATAAATTCGGCAAGGTCGCGTCAAATGCGGCAAGGTCGCCGCATTTCCGGCAACGTCGCAATAAATCCGGCAAGGTCGTCACAAATCCGACAAGGTCGCCACAAATCCGGCAAGGTCGCCACATTTCCGGAAAGGTCTCTATAAATCCGGCAAGTTCGGCACAAATCCGGCAAGGGCGCCACATTCCCGGCAAGGTCGCCATATTTCCGGCAAGGTCGCCAGAAATCCGGCAATGTCGCCACAAATGCGGCAAGGTCGCCATATTTCCGGCAAAGTCGCCATAAATCCGGCAAGGTCGCCACAAATTCGGCAAGGTCGACATATTTCCGGCAAGGTCGCCATAAATTCGGCAAGGTCGCCATAAATCCGGCAAGGTCGCCACAAATCCGGTACGGTCGCCATAAATCCGGCAAGGTCGCGACAAATCTGGCAAGGTCGCCACAAATCCGACAAGGTCGCCATATTTCCGGCAAGGTCGCATAAATCCGGCAAGGTCGCCATAAATCAGGCAATGTCGCCACAAAGCCCACCATGTCTCTGTATTAAGACATATTTATTACAAATACCTTGAGGTCACAAAGAATTTGAGAATACGGAAACTGGGTTGTTGATCACACACAAGAAACCACACAAGAGAGTTTCAATACAGACTATTTCCAGATGGATAAAAAGAAGTCTTAACAGCTGCTGGTATTAACACTTATGTTTTTACGTCTCACTCGTATAGGGCAGCAGAAACGTCGGCGGCCAGGGCAAAGGATGGCCCCGTCGACCATATCCTCGCAGCCGCCGGGTGGTCCAATGAGTTGATGTTTCAACATTTTTACCATCGGCCTATTGTTAATGGCGGGTTGTTTGCAGAAACTATTTTAAGTTCTGTGTAAATTCCTCTGGTTTAAAGGGGATCTGATTCATTTCATTATTGAAATGAATTACTGCATTTGTGGTACAAATGTTATTATGAATGCATGATTGATTATTCTCATTCCGAGTCAATCTATGCAGTGAGAAGCCGGATTAATCCACGGCATGAAATCACAAAGCTTTAACATCTTCACGTAGTCACTCACGTGACTCCGAAGTAAAATAGTAAGATTAAACGAGAACTTACCAAAGTTTGAAGTTTGATCTTTATTTTATGAGGAGTTACGTAGGTGATTACGTGCCCACCACGACCCTACCCTCTATCATAAAGGTCAGATGGAAGTTCTTGTATTACTCGTTTTATTATGAGACTATATTACTTCGGTTGTTGTTTTTTGTGATTTCACACCGCTGCTTTTGAAGATTGACGAGGCGCACTGGCGGGATTCTTCACGTAGTCACCTACGTAACTCCTCATAAAATAAAGATCAAACTTCAAACTTAGGTAAGTTCTCGTTTAATCTTACTATTCTTGGACCCATTTTGTTCAACATTTATATGCTCCCCCTAGCTCAGATCAATAGAGCATGTTAACATATCTTACCACACTTATGCCGATGACACACAACTATATATCGCAGTGTCACCACATGACCATAGTCCCCTACACACACTGAGCCAATGTGTCAAACATATCAATGAGTGGATGGAACAGAACTTCCTCCAACTGAATGCAAATAAGACAGAAATTATTGTCTTTGGTCCCAAAAAAACAAGGCTAGAGGTGAGTGCTCAACTCGACTCAATTGCACTGAAAACCACTGACAAAGGCAGAAACCTTGGTGTAGTTATGGACTCGGTTTTGAATTTTAACAGCCATATAAAGACCATTACCAGATCTGCCTATTACCATCTAAAAAATATTGCAAGAATCAAGGGATTTCTGTCCAAAGAAGACACTGAAAAACTTGTTCATGCATATATTTTTAGTAGGTTAGATTATTGTAATGGCATCTTTACAGGTCTCAATAAAAAATCAATTAAACAACTGCAGCTGATCCAAAATGCCGCTGGCCAGTCCTGACCAACACCAAGAAAGTGGACCTCATTACACCTGTCCTTAAATCTTTGCACTGGCTCCCTGTGTGTAAGAGGATAGATTTTAAAATGATGTTACTGACCTACAAGGCACTGAATGGTCTCGGTCCAAAATACATCTCTGACGCACTTGTTGTATATGAGGCGCCGAGACTCCTCAGGTCTTCAGGGACAGGTTTACTCTGTGTTCCCAGGATCAGAACTAAAAAGGCTGAAGCAGCATTCGGTTTGTATGCTCCACACCTGTGGAACAAGCTCCATGAACACCTGAGGTGTACACAGACTGTAAGCGCATTTAAATCAGGCCTTAAAACACTGTTGTTTACTATAGCTTTTCCATAACCTGACATGCACGTAACCTGAACTGTCTAATTTTAACCCTTTTATGTGCTTTTTAAAATTGTTTTATTGCTTCATTGACGTTGTTTTATTATTCATACATTTGTCGTACTGCTTATTTTCCAATTTGTATTTATTAACCATATAACCATATAACCATATAACAATTACAGCACGGAAACAGGCCATCTCGACCCTTCTAGTCCGTACCGAACACGTATTGTCCCCTAGTCCCATATACCTGAGCTCAGACCATAACCCTCCATTCCTTTTCCGTCCATATAACTATCCAATTTATTTTTAAATGATAAAAACGAACCTGCCTCCACCACCTTCACTGGAAGCTCATTCCACACAGCCACCACTCTCTGAGTAAAGAAGCTCCCCTTCATGTTACCGCTAAACTTCTGTCCCTTAATTCTCAAGTCATGTCCCCTTGTTTGAATCTTCCCTACTCTCAATGGGAAAAGCTTATCCACGTCAACTCTGTCTATCCCTCTCATCATTTTAAAGACCTCTATCAAGTTCCCCCTTAACCTTCTGCGCTCCAAAGAATAAAGCCCTAACTTGTTCAACCTTACTCTGTAACTTAGTTGTTGAAACCCAGGCAACATTCTAGTAAATCTCCTCTGTACTCTCTCTATTTTGTTGACATCCTTCCTATAATTAGGCGACCAAAATTGTACACCATACTCCAGAATTGGCCTCACCAATGCCTTGTACAATTTTAACATTACATCCCAACTTCTATACTCAATGCTCTGATTTATAAAAGCCAGCACACCAAAAGCTTTCTTTACCACCCTATCTACATGAGATTCCACTTTCAGGGAACTGTGCACAGTTATTCCAAGATCCCTCTGTTCACCTGCATTCTTCAATTCCCTACCATTTACCATGTACGTCCTATTTTGACTTGTCCTGCCAAGATGTAGCACCTCACACTTATCAGCATTAAACTCCATCTGCCAATCTTTCAGCCCACTCTTCTAACCGGCATAAATCTCTCTGGAGACTTTGAAAATCTACTTCATTATCCACAGCCCCACCTATCTTAGTAATATCTGCATACTTACTAATCCAATTTACCACACCATCATCCAGATCATTGATGTACATGAGAAACAACAGTGGACCCAACACAGATCCCTGTGGCACCCGACTAGTCACTGGCCCCCAACGTGACAAACAACCACCCACCATTACTCTCTGGCATCTCCCATTCAGCTACTGTTGAATCAATCTTGCTACTCCACCATTAATACCCAACCATTGAACCTTCTTAACCAACCTTCCATGAGGAAACTTGTCAAGGGCCTTACTGAAGTCCATATATACAACATCCACGGCTTTACCCTCATCAATTTCCCGAGTAACCTCTTCAAAAAATTCAAGAAGATTTGTCAAACATGACCTTCCAGGCACAAATCCGTTGACTGTTCCTAATCAGCCCCTGTTTATCCAGATACTTATATATATTATCTCTAAGTATTCTTTCCATTAATTTGCCCACCACTGACGTCAAACTAACAGGTCTATAATTGTTAGGTTTACTCTTAGACCCCTTTTTAAACAATGGAACAACATGCGCAGTACGCCAATCCTCCGGCACTATTGCCGTTTCCAATGACATTTGAAATATTTCTGTCATAGCCCCTGCTATTTTCTACACTAACTTCCCTCAATGTCCTAGGGAATATCCTGTCCGGACCTGGAGACTTATCCACTTTTATATTTCTCAAAGTGTCAGTACATCCTCTTCTTTGAATCTCATAGTTTTCTTTGAATCTCATAGTTTCCATAGCTACTCTACTTGTTTCCCTTACCTCACATAATTCAATATCCTTCTCCTTGGTGAATACCGAAGAAAAGAAATTGTTCAATATCTCCCCCATCTCTTTTGGCTCGCAGATACCTGTCCACTCTGGACTCTCTAATGGACCAATTTTATCCCTCGTTATCCTTTTGCTATTAATATAGCTGTAGAAACCCTTTGGATTTACTTTCACCTTATTTGCCAAAGCAACCTCATATCTTCTTTAGCTTTTTCTAATTTCTTTCTTAAGACTCTTTTTACATTTTTATACTCCTCAAGCACCTCATTTACTCCATGCTGCCTATAATTATTGTAGATCTCTCTCTTTTTCCGAACTAAGTGTCCAATTTCCCTTAAAAACCATGGCTCTTCCCAATTTTTACTTTTCCTTTCAACCGAACAGGGACATAAAGATTCTGTACTCTTAAAATGTCACCTTTAAATGTCCTCCATTTCTCTTCCACATCTTTCCCATAAAACAAACTGTTCCAATTTACTCCTTTTAAATCCTTTCGCATCTCCTCAAAGTTAGCCTTTCTCCGGCACGATCTCAACCCTAGGTCCAGTTCTGACCCTCTCCATAATTATATTGAAACTAATGGTATTGTGATCACTGGTCCCGAACTGTTCCCCAACGCATAACTCTGCCACCTGACCTGTCTCACTTCCTAACAGGAGGTCCAGCACCGCCCCTTCTCTAGTAGGTACTTCTATGTATTGCTGCAAGAAACTATCCTGCACACATTTTACAAACTCCAACCCATCGAGCCCATTTACAGAATGTGTTTCCCAGTCTATTTGTGGAAAATTGAAATCTCCCACAATCACTACCTTGTGCTTACTACTATTTTTTTTTCTTTCCTGTAAAGCACCTTGAATTGCTGTTTGCACGAATGGTGCTATACAAATAAATCTGCCTTGCCTTGCCTTGCCTTGCCTTGCCTGGCCACAAATCCGGCAAGGTCGCCATATTTCAGTCACGGTCGCCATAAATCCGGCCAGGTCGCCACAAATCCGGCAAGGTCGCCATATTTCCGGCAATGTCGCCATAAATCCCGCAAGGTCGCCACAAATCCGGCAAGGTCGCCGTATTTCCGGCAAGGTCGCCATAAATCCGGCAAGGTCGCCACAAATCCGGCAATATTCGCCACATCCCCGGCAAGGTCGCCATAAATCCGGCAAGGTCGCCAGAAATCCGGCAAGACCGCCACTAATCCGGCATGGTCGCCACATTTCTGGCACGGTCGCAATAAATCTGGCAAGGTCGCCACAATTCCGGCAAGGTCGCCATATTTCCGGCAAGGGCGCCATAAATCCGGCAAGGTCGCCATAAATCAGGCAAGGTCGCCATAAATCTGGCAAGTTCGCAACAAATCCGACAAGATCGCCATATTTCCGTCACGGTCGCCATATTTCCGGCAAGGTCGCCATAAATCCGGCAAGGTCGCCATATTTCCGGCACGATCGCCATAAATACGGCAAGGTCGCCACAGGGCTCAGGGCTCCATTCTTGGACCCATTTTGTTCAACATTTATATGCTCCCCCTAACTCAGATCATAGAGCATTTTAACATATCTTACCACACTTATGCCGATGACGCACAACTATATATCGCAGTGTCACCACATGACCATAGTCCCCTACACGCACTGAGCCAATGTGTCAAACATATCAATGAGTGGATGAACCAGAACTTCATCCAGCTGAATGCAAATAAGACAGAAATTATTGTCTTTGGTCCCAAAAGACAAGGCTAGAGGTGAGTGCTCAACTCGACTCAATTGCACTGAAAACCACAGACAAAGCCAAAACCTTGGTGTAGTTATGGACTCGGATTTGAATTTTAACAGCCATATAAAGACCATTACCAGATCTGCCTATTAGCATCTAAAAAATATTGCAAGAATCAAGGGATTTCTGTCCAAAGAAGACACTGAAAACTTGTTCATGCATATATTTTTAGTAGGTTAGGTTATTGTAATGGCATCTTTACAGGTCTCAATAAAAAAATCAATTAAACAACTGCAGCTGATCCAAAATGCCGCTGCCAGTCCTGACCAACACCAAGAAAATGGACCACATTACACCTGTCCTTGAATCTTTGCACTGGCTCCCTGTGTGTAAGAGGATAGATTTTAAAATTATGTTACTGGTCTACAAGGCACTGAATGGTCTAGCTCCAAAATACATCTCTGACCTACTTGTTGTATATGAGGCGCCTAGACTCCTCAGGTCTTCAGGGACAGGTGTACTCTGTGTTCCAGGGTCAGAACTAAAAAGGCAGAAGCAGTATTCGGTTTTTATGCTCCACATCTGTGGAACAAGCTCCCTGAACACCTGAGGTGTACACAGACTGTAAGCACATTTAAATCAGGCCTTATAAACACTGTTGTTTACTATAGCTTTTCCATAACCTGACATGCAGGTAACCTTGTCTAATTTTAACCCTTTTATATGCTTTTTAAAATTGTTTTATTGCTTCATTGACGTTGTTTTCTTATTCATACATTTGTCGCATTGCTTATTTTCCAATTTTTATTTATTGACTATTTTATTTTTTCTTTCCTGTAAAGCACCTTGAATTGCTGTTTGCACGAATGGTGCTATACAAATAAATCTGCCTTGCCTTGCCTTGCCTTGCCACAAATCCGGCAAGGTCGCCATATATCCGGCACGGTCGCCATAAATGCGGCCAGGTCGCCACAAATCAGGCAAGGTCGCCATATTTCCGGCAATGTCGCCATAAATCCCGCAAGGTCGCCACAAATCCGGCAAGGTCGCCGTATTTCCGGCAAGGTCGCCATAAATCCGGCAAGGTCGCCACAAATCCGGCAATATTCGCCACATCCCCGGCAAGGTCGCCATAAATCCGGCAAGGACGCCACAAATCCGGCAATGTCGCCACATTTCCGGCAAGGACGCCACATTTCCGGCAAGGTCGCCATATTTCTGGCAAGGTCGCCATAAATCCGGCAAGTTTACGTCAAATCCGGCAAGGTCGCCATATTTCCGGCAATGTCGCCATAAATCCCGCAAGGTCGCCACAAATCCGGCAAGGTCGCCATATTTCCGGCATGGTCGCCATAAATCCGGACGGTGGCCTCAAATCCGGCAAGGTCGCCACAATCCCGGCAATGGCGCCATAAATCCGGCAAGGTCGCCACAAACCCGGCAAGGTCGCCACATTCCCGGCAAGGTCGCCATAAATCCGGCATGGTCGCCACAAATCCGGCAAGGTCGCCACAGTTCCGGCAAGGTCGCCATATTTCCAGCAAGGTCTCCATAAATCCGGCAAGGTCGCCACAAATGCGACAAGGTCTTTCCGGCAAGGTCGTAATAAATCCTGCAAGGTCGCCACAAATGGGGCAAGGTCGACATATTTCCGGCAAGGTCGCCATTAATCCGGCAAGGTCGCCACAAATGCGGCAACGTCGCCATATTTCCAGCAAGGTCGACATATTTCTGGCAAGGTCGCAATAAATCCTGCAAGGTCGCCACAAATGCGGCAAGGTCGACATATTTCCGGCAAGGTCGCCATGAATCCGGCAAGGTCGCCACAAATGCGGCAACGTCGCCATATTTCCAGCAAGGTCGCCATAAATCCGGCAAAGGCGCCATAAATCCGGCAAGGTCGCCACAAATCCGGCAAGGTCACAACATTTCCGGCAAGGTCGCCACAAACCCGGCAAGGTCGCAACATTCGGCAATGTCGCCATACATCCGGCATCGTCGCCACAAATCCGGCATGGTCGCCACATTTCCGGCAAGGTCGCCATTATCCCGGGAAGGTCGCCATAGATCCCGCAAGGTCGCCACAAATCCGGCAAGGTCGCCATATTTCCGGCAAGGTCGCCACAGATACGGCAAGGTCGCCATATTTCCGGCAAGGTCGCCATAATTCCGGCAAGGTCGCCACAAATGCGGCAAGGTCGACATATTTCTGGCAAGGTCGCAATAAATCCTGCAAGGTCGCCACAAATGCGGCAAGGTCGACATATTTCCGGCAAGGTCGCCATGAATCCGGCAAGGTCGCCACAAATGCGGCAACGTCGCCATATTTCCAGCAAGGTCGCCATAAATCCGGCAAAGGCGCCATAAATCCGGCAAGGTCGCCACAAATCCGGCAAGGTCACAACATTTCCGGCAAGGTCGCCACAAATCCGGCAAGGTCGCCAAAAATCCGGCAAGGTCGCTATATTTCCGACAAGGTCGCCATAAATCCGGCAAGTTTACGTCAAATCCGGCAAGGTCGCCATTTTTCCGGCAATGTCGCCATAAATCCCGCAAGGTGGCGTCAAATACGGCAAGGTCGCCACATTTCCGACAAGGTCGCCATAGATCCGGCAAGGTAGCCACAAATCCGGCAAGGTCGCAACATTTCGGCAATGTCGCCATACATCCGGCATCGTCGCCACAAATCCGGCATGGTCGCCACATTTCCGGGAAGGTCGCAATTAGTCCGGCAAGGTCGCCACAAACCGGCAAGGTTGCCACATTTCCGGCAAGGTCGCCATTATCCCGGGAAGGTCGCCATAGATCCGGCAAGGTCGCCACATTCCCGGCAAGGCTGCCATAAATACGGCAAGGTCGCCACAAATCCGGCAAGGTCGCCACATTTCCGGCAAGGTCCGCCATAAATCAGCAAGGTCGGCACAAATCCGGCAAGGTCGCCACATTCCCGACAAGGTCGCCATAAATCCGGCAAGGTTGCCACAAATCCGGCAAGATCGCCACATTTCCGGCAAGGTCGCCATAAATCCGGCAAGGCCACCACAAATCCGGCAAGGACGCCACATTTCCGGCAAGTTCGCTATAAATCTGGCAAGGTCGCCACAAATCCGACAAGGTCGCCATATTTCCGGCATTGTCGCCATAAATCCCGCAAGGTCGCCACAAATCCGGCAAGGTCGCCATATTTCCGGCAAGGTCGCCACAGATACGGCAAGGTCGCCATAATTCCGGCAAGGTCGCCATAATTCCGGCAAGGTCGCCACAAATCCGGCAAGGTCGCCATATTTCCGGCATGGTCGCCATAAATCCGGACGGTGGCCTCAAATCCGGCAAGGTCGCCACAATCCCGGCAATGGCGCCATAAATCCGGCAAGGTCGCCACAAACCCGGCAAGGTCGCCACATTTCCGGCAAGGTCGCCATAAATCCGGCTTGGTCGCCACAAATCCGGCAAGGTCGCCACATTTCCGGCAAGGCCGACATATTTCCAGCAAGGTCTCCATAAATCCGGCAAGGTCGCCACAAATGCGACAATGTCGTCATCTTTCCGGCAAGGTCGCAATAAATCCTGCAAGGTCGCCACAAATGCGGCAAGGTCGACATATTTCCGGCAAGGTCGACATTAATCCGGCAAGGTCACCACAAATGCGGCAACGTCGCCATATTTCCAGCAAGTTCGCCATAAATCCGGCAAAGTCGCCATAAATCCGGCAAGGTCGCCACAAATCAGGCAAGTACTCCACATTTCAGGCAAGGTCGCCACAAATCCGGCAAGGTCGCCACAAACCCGCAAGGTCGCCACATTTCCGGCAAGGTCGCCATAAATCAGGCTTGGTCGCCACAAATCCGGCAAGGTCGCCATATTTCCAGCAAGGTCTCCATAAATCCGGCAAGGTCGCCACAAATGCGACAAGGTCGACATCTTTCCGGCAAGGTCGTAATAAATCCTGCAAGGTCGCCACAAATGGGGCAAGGTCGACATATTTCCGGCAAGGTCGCCATTAATCCGGCAAGGTCGCCACAAATGCGGCAACGTCGCCATATTTCCAGCAAGGTCGCCATAAATCCGGCAAAGTCGCCATAAATCCGGCAAGGTCGCCACAAATCCGGCAAGGTCTCCACATTTCAGGCAAGGTCGCCACAAATCCGGCAAGGTCGCCAAAAATCCGGCAAGGTCGCTATATTTCCGACAAGGTCGCCATAAATCCGGCAAGTTTGCGACCAATCCGGCAAGGTCGCCATATTTCCGGCAATGTCGCCATAAATCCCGCAAGGTGGCGTCAAATCCGGCAAGGTCGCCACATATCCGACAAGGTCGCCATAGATCCGGCAAGGTCGCCACAAACCCGGCAAGGTCGCAACATTTCGGCAATGTCGCCATACATCCGGCATCGTCGCCACAATCCGGCATGGTCGCCACATTTCCGGCAAGGTCGCCATTATCCCGGGAAGGTCGCCATAGATCCCGCAAGGTCGCCACAAATCCGGCAAGGTCGCCATATTTCCGGCAAGGTCGCCACAGATACGGCAAGGTCGCCATATTTCCGGCAAGGTCGCCATAATTCCGGCAAGGTCGCCACAAATGCGGCAAGGTCGACATATTTCTGGCAAGGTCGCAATAAATCCTGCAAGGTCGCCACAAATGCGGCAAGGTCGACATATTTCCGGCAAGGTCGCCATGAATCCGGCAAGGTCGCCACAAATGCGGCAACGTCGCCATATTTCCAGCAAGGTCGCCATAAATCCGGCAAAGGCGCCATAAATCCGGCAAGGTCGCCACAAATCCGGCAAGGTCACAACATTTCCGGCAAGGTCGCCACAAACCCGGCAAGGTCGCAACATTTCGGCAATGTCGCCATACATCCGGCATCGTCGCCACAAATCCGGCATGGTCGCCACATTTCCGGCAAGGTCGCCATTATCCCGGGAAGGTCGCCATAGATCCCGCAAGGTCGCCACAAATCCGGCAAGGTCGCCATATTTCCGGCAAGGTCGCCACAGATACGGCAAGGTCGCCATATTTCCGGCAAGGTCGCCATAATTCCGGCAAGGTCGCCACAAATGCGGCAAGGTCGACATCTTTCTGGCAAGGTCGCAATAAATCCTGCAAGGTCGCCACAAATGCGGCAAGGTCGACATATTTCCGGCAAGGTCGCCATGAATCCGGCAAGGTCGCCACAAATGCGGCAACGTCGCCATATTTCCAGCAAGGTCGCCATAAATCCGGCAAAGGCGCCATAAATCCGGCAAGGTCGCCACAAATCCGGCAAGGTCACAACATTTCCGGCAAGGTCGCCCACAAATCCGGCAAGGTCGCCAAAAATCCGGCAAGGTCGCTATATTTCCGACAAGGTCGCCATAAATCCGGCAAGTTTACGTCAAATCCGGCAAGGTCGCGATTTTTCCGGCAATGTCGCCATAAATCCCGCAAGGTGGCGTCAAATACGGCAAGGTCGCCACATTTCCGACAAGGTCGCCATAGATCCGGCAAGGTAGCCACAAATCCGGCAAGGTCGCAACATTTCGGCAATGTCGCCATACATCCGGCATCGTCGCCACAAATCCGGCATGGTCGCCACATTTCCGGGAAGGTCGCAATTAGTCCGGCAAGG
>JAXLNO010005218.1:0-26819 GCA_038087875.1 Malacoraja senta | reverse complement strand
AACAAAGTGACAAGAAACAAAACAAACTACAGTGAGCAATCAAGTCCATGTCTCAAATACAGTGTCCATGGTGCAGGATGGGAAGCTGTGCTGGAAAACTGGATGTTGCAGTTACAGCATCCCACCTGAAGGTGGCGATGTTGCCGGTGGTCATGTGGCGGTCATTTTTGTAGTATGCGTGGCAGCCATTTTTGTAGTATGTGTGGTGGCCATTTTTGTATTCGGCGGCCGTTTAACGGGGAGGGCGGTCATTTAAAGGGGAGGGAGTGCGGGGAATCAGCCAACAGGGCAGTGACGTTTACACCCCGAGATGTTCACACGTCCACACTCAGTCCGCGTCTGGGTTCCTGCAGCGACCTCAGTTCCTTCTTCCCGGTCGGACTGAACTCATTCCCCCTCAGGCTGAAACAAGTCGAGGAATAAAGAGGAAATAAACAGATGAAACAAACAGTGTCAATAACAGGGACTGGGGTTAATATTTCAACAACACTTACAGAACAAAATCACAGGAGAAAGAAGCCCGCGGATGGATGGATCCCCTGATATTTTATCACATTAAACATTAACACAAACACTCACTTGATCGACTCCAGTCTCGGGTGGTTCAGTATGAGGCGGCGGAGAGCGGGGACACATTGGTCTGTGAGGGAGTTGTATTCCATGTTCAGCTCCATCAGTGAGGGGTTTGTACTGAGAGCGGAGACGAGATCCTTGGCTCCAGAATCTGTGAGACCGACATTGTTCAGCCTGGAGATAAGAGAGAGTGAGGGTGAGGGACACAGCGAGACAGGAGACGGTGAAAATCCCCAGTGTTTATCAGTGACACAATTACTGATCATATTCATGTTCAGTGTCAGACACCCAGTGAGTGTAAACACAATCTCTCACAGTCTGGGACTTACCCCAGTGTCTGTATTTTACCGTCCGGGTTCTTCAGAGCCGCAGACACCAGTTTCACTCCGGAATTTCCCAGGTCGTTGAATCCCAGTCTAAACACAAACAGACAGAGTAAGAAACAAACTGATACAAACCACAGCCAGCGAGGCTGAGATAGATAACTTCTCCCAAACGGATATTTATGGAAACACCTCAGCACATTATTGAACAAATCTCTGTGGATGTGGTGTTTGGTGACTTTCACCATTTATTCTCATTCCCCGACCGACGACCGGGAAATGTTCCCCGTGCAGAGAACGGCAGCAGGGCAGGGCAGGGCAGGCAGGCAACATGCGTGACCCAGGGGGAAGGGGTCGATCACCGGTGACCTGGGAGAGGGAGGGTAAAATAGGAGGGGTGCCCCCCCCCCCCGTGCACAGTGACGGCCGCTCTGCCCCATACAAGGGGTGCTGGATGGAATAACAAAATAGTGGAACAATTTTACAGTTCAGTGTTAGCATCAAACGGACAGTTACCTCAAGTCCTGACACTTGTGCAGAGCCGGTCCCAACCGCTGGAGACCTTCACATTGAATGCGGCAGTTCCACAGATCGATCTGTTTGATTGTATCACAGAGCCTGATGACATGAGACAGGACCGCACAGTCAATCGGGGTCAGTCCCAGTCCACTGAATGAAAGTGTTTCCACAGATCCCAATGTCTGCTGAGCCAGTGCAGGATTCTGAGACTCAAACAGGTAGTGCAACGTGTTCAGGAGCCTCCGTTGACCAGCTTCACTCTCTGTGTCTCCAGCCCGGCGTTTAACCTCCTTCTTCACCCAGTCAATCACTCGGCAGATTGTTTGATGAGGGAATTTACCCAGAAACTCCTCCAGGATCCAAGCTGCCCTTGGGGAGGAGAGACCAGCGACAAAACGGAGAAATACTTCAAATCGTCCGTCTGTCATGCCATGGGCTTCAATGAGGAGTGTCGTGATATCCCCGCGATCTACAGTCAGGAATTGTGCAAGTGCGGCTACAAACTCTTGGATGGTGAGGTGCGGGAAGGTGTACACCACGCTCCTGGCTGAATCCTCTCTCTCCAAAAGTTCCATCAGGAACCCGGACAGGAACTGGGAAGGCTGCAGACTGTATTTGATCAAATCTTCTTCTGTGAACACAATGTTCTTCTCAGCCACTCCAGTGAAGGCCATCTGACCAACCCTCAGTAACACCTCACGGAGGCTCTCAATCTCACGGCCGTGGTTTTCAGGATGTTGTAAATAAAGTAGCAATATAGTTGTGTGATGGTCTTGGGAACTCGCTGCGGGTCCCGGTGTGTTTGTGTGAAGAAGGGGCCCAGTGTCAGGACAAGGATCCAGCAGTAGGAGGGGTTGTAGCTCATGGTGTACAGGATCTCGTTCTCCTTCACGTGTTTGAAAACAGCTGCTGCCACCGTCTGATCTTCAAAATACCTGGTGAAATATTCCTTCCGTTCCTCACCAACAAATCCCAGGATTTCAGCCCAGACACTGATCTCTGCCTTTTCCAGTAAATGTAACGCAGTGGGGCGGGTGGTCACTAGCACTGAACACCCTGGGAGCAGCTTGTGCTGGATTAAACTGTACACAATGTCAGACACTTCACACCACCACTCTGGATCTGGGCACTGGTGCTTAGGTTCTGTGTCTCTCCGACTGTCAGCAAAATCAATTCTGCCCTTGAATTCATCCAGACCGTCGAATATAAACAGCAATCCCTCTGGGTTCTTCCAGACCTCTCCTAGCATATTCCCAAAGTAAGGATACTGATCCAGAATCAGTTCCCTCAGGGTCATTTTGTCTTTAATCGTGTTCAAATCCCGGAATTTGAAACTGAAGACAAACTGGAATTGTTGGAATATTTTCCCCGTGGCCCAGTCATGAACAATTTTTTGCACCATAGTTGTTTTTCCGATCCCCGCGACTCCGGCCACTGATGCTGAACTCCCAGATCCGGATTTACTCCGGGAAAAGCTGCTGTGGAACAATTGATCTGTCCTGATTTTTTCCAGTTTTCCCCCGGAGACATTCCTCTCTCCACTCTTCATGGTCCCGACCTCTTACCAGCAGCTCATGTTCCACCAGTGTCCGATCTCGAACAGTGGAGATGACCGTGAGCTCAGCGTATCGATCATGCAGCTGGAAATCCTTAACCTTCTCCTTCATCAGGATGGTGTTCACACTCAGTGTTTCAGTCTGTGCTCGCAGAGTCTCCTTGTGTTTCTGTTGAACATCTTGCACGGGAACAGGCAGATAATGGACACAATGTTAGGTGGCTCAACTCTAAACTCAACATTAAAAACTACAAGAATGAGTTCAATACCCTACAATTAAACCAATTCACTGACTCTTTGTTTATCTACCTCTTTGGTTACACTCGGACTATCCTTGATCGGACTTTCCTCGTTTTACCTTGCACTAAACATTATTCCCTCATAGTTTATCTACACTGTAAATGGCTCGATTATAATCACGTGTTGTCTTTCTGCTGACTGGATAACACACAACAAAAGCTATTCACCGTACCTCAGTACGTGACAATACACTAAACTAAGCTAATCCTGAATCTACAGACAAAGAAGCAATCCATAGTGAATCCCCGTGTCAGTCTAACAATTGCTTAGCCTTTGATCTTCTGATTTCCCATTCTGCAAAGCTCTGAACAGTTTCAGTATTACATCAATTCTAACAAGTCATTGGTGTGAACTGTACATTTCAACACTTACCTTCCATATGAGAGGGTAATTCAGATAAACCGCTGATGATGTTCATGTATTCTTGTGGATCAGGACCTGTTCAAATCAACGAGCATTCATTAAACCAGACTTGAATAACATTGTTAACTCCAGTGTTTCAATGTGATATTCAGTTCAGTGTGTTGATTTACCGTACCGAGCTCCTGGATTTCTTTCAGTATTTTGTCCAGCTTTGGTAATTCATTCTGCATTTTCACAAAGGATTCCCACATCACCCGCCGGGCACGATTGCCATTCTCCATCACCAGACTGAGGAAGAGTGTGGAACTGTCTCTGCGTTTTCCCTTTACCACGAGCTCAGCGACACTCTGTGAAGAACAACAATGAATATATTGAGAAGTGACTGAGACCATGCTAATGGGGAGGGAGTTAGCTATTCAGTGATGGGATATTCTGGTAGTTTTGAGCATAGTGACAGGCATTGGTTTGCCTCTTCATACACCCATGACACTGTGCTGACAAACTGTGTACTCCCAGAGTCCTGACAGTGGGAAACTCGCTTCACAACTGGCAGTGCCCGAGAACACAGCAGAGTACAGCACGGGAACAGGCCATTCAGGCCAATGTTGGCTGTGTTGAAATTGCTGTGAAATTAATCCAATTCCTTTTGGCCTCACATGGACTGTATCCCACTAGGAATGGACGTGTCCAGTCCAACCTGCATTTCTTCCCGCTCTGCATTATGAAGTCATTATGTTCTTTCATCTACATTCTTACCCTGTGTGAACCGGCATTCACTCATTGACCAGATAACTTTTTTATTTCTATACCTACCCCAGTTTTATCCAATCAAAGACATTCCTCTCTTGTACATTTCCTGCAGCTCATCCCCACCTTTCACTGCACATTAACTTGGCTTCTCTTCCCACAGATGCGTAAATAACTGACCTGCTGAATATTTTTTTAATACCGTAGATTTTAGCAAATGTACTTTTGTTTATTTTATTTGTCAATTGAATGATAAGCGAACAGTTTAATGTCTTAGATTAATCCAGCCAGCAGGTCAGACAGCATCTCTAAATATTGAGTTATTTTGTGCAGCACATTGTGTGTTTTTTGTAAACCAGGATCTGCAGTTCCTTGTGCTTGTGCCTAATGTCCTCTGTGGTTTCATGAACTGAACTAAATGTGACCAGTGAAACTGATGACACTTGAGAAGTATTATCGTTTTTGATTCTGGTTCACAAGTTTACTGCTCCCTGACCGTGGTGCCAAGATGCATGTGTAGGAAGAACAGCTGGATCAGAATGGAACATTCTCAGAAATCCCCAGCTCCCAGGTTTTATTCCTGATACCAGGTCTACAGGACGCAAACTGATCAGAGATCAGTGCCTCCATTGCACTATTCAGTGTGAGGTGAGCGGACTGTGTCAAAGTTTGTTTCTTCAAAAGCAGATAGCAACAAAAATTGTTAAAGGTAAACCATAGCAATCTTTAATTGATTCGTCAGACGGGAGCGGCAAGATCTACAATGAGCACAAACGTTGCTCAGCGCTTCTCGGGCTCCACTCACAGAACAAAGGAAAGTTAGCACAATTATCAGTAAAACACTCCTACCAAGTCTGAATATGGCATGACTGAAATATTCTGCAGCCTTTCAGAATATAGGCAAAGCTGGGTCCAAATCAAGCTCATCCAATAACAAGTTATTACTTATCTATGGAGCGTCAGCTATTTTTTCAATCTTGGCTTCTTTATGGCCTTGAAAGAAGCACATGTTATTACTGCAGGATCCCATCTTAATGTCTTTATTGAAAAGATAACCTGTCCTCCATATTGTGTTCCATATAATTTACAAAGTCATTCAGACTTGGCACCGAGCCATTCTTTTGTTCTACTAGACCATGCTTTTGTAGAAGAACGACTCCATTTTAGATTTAACTATTAGAATTGACTATTAGCTCTTCCCCCAATGCCGTCAGTTCTGTGACAGGAAACAGAACTCACCGTGATCCTTCCACTTACCCCGTGTTCCAGGGCATTGAAACATCCCTGCCGTCTCATCATGAAGCCGAGACTTTCAACCCCTTCTTCAATCGCCTGTTTCAGTCTCTCCCGATAGAATTTTGTCAGCTGGAACAATTGGTATTCGCTCCACTGTGTCAGGAGCTCAGAGTATGTAGGCATTAGATCTGTGTATACAAAGAGAGAAACTAAACACCATCTGAATCAGTCCCCTTGGCTCCCGCTACAACAGCAACCCTCATCCTGACTGTTCCTGCCCCTAATTAGAATGATCAAAACAGAATATCGGAATAAGACAATGTGCTGGAGGAACTCAGTGGGTCAACCATCATCTCTGGAGAACATGGATAGGTGACGTTTCAAGTCTGGACCTTTCTTCAGGCTGATTGTGGTGTCGGTGAGTGGGGAGAAATGTGGACAAGAGGGGGGACAGGTCAAAGCCTGGTAAGTAAGGTGGATACAGGTGAGGGGAGTTTTTGATAGGCTGATAATTGGACAAAGGCCAGAGATGAAAAAACAGGTGTGAAACAAAAGGAGTGAAGTTACAAATTGTGAAGCAAGATGAATTAATGTATGTGGAATGGGAGAAGGGAGAAATCTGCATGAGGAGTAAAAATGGTTAGTAATCGGAAAAAGCGTAAGTGTTCGGCAAAACAGTCGCCGAGTCTGTGCTTTGTCTCGCCAATTGCCGACCATTGTAACTCTCTTCCCATTCCCATAGCAACCTCTCTGTCCTTGGACACATGCCTACTGGAGGAACAGCACCTCGAATTCCGCTTGGCTAGCCTACAATCCAATGGTATGAACAGTGAATTCTCCAATTTATGTAACAATCCAAACTGCACACCCGCAATATTCCCCCCCCCCCCCCCCCACTCTCTCCGCTGTTTTGCACCGATTCTCCCCTCCCCATTTCCTGCTGTTACGGTTCAATGTTCTTAAACAGACAAGAACACAAATAAAATCAGTGATCACGCAGTACAATCTTTATTTCACCAGGCGGTAGTGGTAAAACTCTTTACAGGATGCAGATTACAGACTATACAGAGCTCTCATCCCCACACAAAGGGGCAGTGATCTAATTACATATATATATATATATATATATATATATATATATATACTTCAATAACCAACGATTCAGCAATACCTTATCTACAGATCATAGTACAGCCTCTTGCTTAAGATTGACAGCTTCTTAAGATTGACAGGTTCTTCTGACAGAGAAGGGTTAGCCATATATGGTTATATGAGAAGGCTATATTTCTGCAGAACAAGCATTTTGTTTTTTTCTACTTATGACATACATTATAATCTTGTAGAACAAAGGTTTGTGCCAAGAGTCTGAATCTGTCTAATGTTTTATATTATCGAGGAGACATTCATGAAGCTGTGCTTGTTATCTTGTTTATCTTATTGGAAAGGGAACATCAACAGTTTGTTAGCTTTGTTAAGGTTAGTGCGTTTCACTGGCTTTGCAAATTAATAGGAGAAGGTTAAAGCTTGTCTTAGTTTCAGCTGAATCCATTTTGTAAGTTGAAATCTTTTTTTTTTAAACTTCCACACTGCCTCCTATATTCCTTTCTTTATTTTCACAATCTCCAACACTCAATCCTTCTGCTGAACACCTTGATTTTTCATCTCTAGCCTTTGTTCAACCACCTACTGTTGTGTCTTCGTGTTTGATATCCTGATAATAAACGACACAATTCAGGTTGTTTCAGTTGCCTTATTGTACTCCTTTATTCAGCTCCTTTGTCTGTGTGGCGTAGTAATACTGAAAGTGCTTACATACCTAATCACAGTGTGTGTGTGTGTGGTGAGTGTGCCTGATACAAAGTAGTGCCGGAGGTTGGGACTGCTACAAGGAATATGTAGCATATGTAACACCTACCTATCAAAAAAAACCCTCCTCAATAATATCCATCTCACTTGCCAGGCTTTGTGATGCTGCTCCTCTCTGCCAGCTTACGGCTGCACTCTACAATCAGTCTGAAGGATCAGGGAGGCTGAGGCAGCGTCTGAACAGGGGAGGGTTGGATAGCGTCTGACCCGGGGAGGATGTGACGGTGTGACCCAGGGAGCGTGGACCCCAGTGGGATGGGACAGTGTGTGACCCGGGAAGGGTGGGCACTGGGGGATGGGGCAGTGTGTGACCCAGGGAGTGTGGGCCCCAGGGGGATGGGACAGTGTGTGTGACCCAGGGAGTGTGGGCCCCAGGGGGGTGGGACAATGTGTGACCCGGGAAGGGTGGGCAATGGAGGGAGTGTGATCATCTCCATAGCCGGGGTTCAGACAGAGAACAAATCACAGCAAAAACACAGTAGACAAATGCACTGATGAGGAGGTTCAGATGCACTTATCACCTGAGGCAAGACTGTAGTTGATGCCAGCTAATCGCCCTGGGATTATCTTCCACATGCATGAACCACCCAGTTTACTCATGGATAATGGACACGCCTTGCAATTGCTCTCCTGTAACCAAGTCTGTCCCACCCATCACCATCGCTCCACTCTCTGTGACCTCATGCTCCCTGGCTTCAATGACACTTTGTCATGTGTACACAAGTTAAGTGATCATCCTCCTATACACCAGGATCAGGGGAGGAGTAGATACACTATCTATTATATAGAATAGATTCATGCACAGTCATTTACCCAGAGGAGGAGAATCAAGAAACAATGATATAGGTTTCAGGTGGGGTCGGGGATTTGATGGTAAATCGGTACATGGATAGGATAGGTGTAGAGGGACATGGGCCTTACGCAGGCTTGTGGGACTATAGTAGATCGGCCATGTTGTGTGACATGTCCAAGGTGGGGCTGAAGAGTCTTGTTCCATGCCTGTGCCTCTATGACTCTGAGGCACAACTTGGACCATAATAACTCCAACAGTGCAGACTACACAGAGACCAAACACAAGAGTCGCCACGTTTTATGCCCCATCTTATACTCTTCACTTTCTCAGAAAGCCTCTCCCCAGTCACTGCATTAATGCACATCTGAATCTTCAATGAGGATGATTCATCGCCTCTACGATCACTCCCTCTGTCCTTTCAACTACTGCCTGCAGGTTCACAGATCAGGAAGGTTTAGAAGGGTATGGACCAAATGCAGGCAGGTGGGACCAGTGCAGATGGGGCATCTTGGGCCGAGGAGCCTGTTTCCTTGCTGTACCAGTCTATGACTTTATGATTTGGATTAATGAAACCAAACCTGGAGATGATACATAGAACATAGAATAGTGCAGCACGGGAACTGACCCTTGAGATGCCCCATATCTGCACCAACAATATCATACCAATTTGAACTAATCCCATCTACCTGCTCATGGACTGGATCCCTCTGTTCCCTGACTGTGTCAGTCATGTGTCAGTCTAAACAGCGTTTCCACCACCTCCTCCAGGCAGGACCTTCCATGAACCGACAAACGTCTGCGTAAAAAACTAGTCCAGCCTGTCCCCTTTAAACATTCCTCTCTCCAGTAAGAGACATCCCCACCCTGGGAACAAGACTGACAATATCTATGCCCCTTCTATTCGATACTTCTATTAGGCCTCCACTCAGCCTTCATTACTCAGATAAAACAATCCAATCTTTGTCTGCCTTAACTCAGACCATATTTCCAACTGATTCTAGTGGATCATTTGACAACTTTCCCCATGATCCACAAATTCTGCAAATAGTTCTGTTGTTTTTTAACTTACTGACTCAACCACCTACGTTTTTGTTCAAATCATAGACATGATCAGAAATTGTGGAGGTTCCAGAACTGATCCTTGCAGAATACTATTGGTCACGAACCTAGTCAGTATAACACTCCCTCCACCACTATTCCTCTCTCCTGTTTCACCTCGCTCTAAGCCCTTTGTTTTTTCTCTCTTCCCTGTCCCTACAGTCTTCACCATTCTGCACCATCCACTCCCCTTCCCTTTCACTCACCTGCCCCTTGGATGAGACTCAATGATTCCTTGTTTGATGAATCTCGGTCATGATGGATTTCACTACTTGGGTCAGTTCCAGGGCCGTGAACCACGTCTCCTATTCCTCTCCCTCGGGACTGACATTGTTCCCTTTCCTCTTCAGCAGCTTCACATTCCATTGACGTTCCGCTCTCAATCCCACTTTGCTTTTCTGTCATTGTTCCTGTGTTGTGACCATCGTTCTTTGATGAGGTGCCTGGCCAAAGTCTTCTGAAGGCCTTGGCCACTTGAGTTAATATCCCACCTGAAAAAACCCAACATGAATTGCAGGTTGCAGAGAAATTTCTAATTGAGAAAAGCACAGGTTTGGAATAGCTGGCAGCAATCTGAGCTGACATTCTGGGGCAGGGGTGGGGAACCTTTTCATGTTGGAATGCCACATTAAGTTAGCTGTAATCTAATAAGGCCGCATCCATGACACTTCAATTAGATATACTTCAAAATGCACATTATTTTGTAAAAATCTAACTACTATGTACTAACTTCAAGAAAATGAAAAAAATTGTTCATTCTAAAGTGAATTAATCTTTTAATGACTTTGTTGTGACTGCTTTTTGTGGGAAAGCATTTGAATATTTGGTTGCCACATGGAGGTACACAGTTTCAGCTGATCTTCTAGATGGGTATCCGTCATTTGTGACCTTAAGGGCATCTTGATTTGGGTTAGGTAGGAGAATATAGAATCGCAGCAATAAGTGGTTGAGAAGCAAGAAAGCATGTTTCGTGCCGGGAGGATTATTTCGTTGAATCTTTTACTCTTTGGTATTTTAAATACGTTCATTTTAACATTAAAATTAAAATAATAAAAGACAAACAAAAACATATTAATAAAAATAAAAGGATTTGTTCGACAAAATATGGATTCATTCAAAAGGCCGCACTTAATGGCCTAGAAGGCCGCATGTGGCCTTAAGGCTGCAGGTTCCCCACCCCTGGATAAGAGCGTGCAAGAAGCTGTCCTTGAATCTGGTGCTATGTTATCTCCATTTATCTCATTTGGATGCTTGTTACTTTGAGATAATCTGATAATTTTGTTCCACGTATTCCTGATTTTAGCCTTGCAGTTATCTGCCAAAATACTGATCACTTGACCAAGCATTTCTACTGCCGCAACTGGATTAGAACCAGTATTTGTGGATGATTAGTCAACATGTTAGACGGAGAAGTGACATTTCCAGTTTAATCCTGATAAGGGAACGTTGACATGTTGGAGGGATAAATAATACCAGGATATTCACCATGAATGACAAGGGCCTAGAGACCACTGAGAAACACCCATACAAATCCAAGCGCAGGCTCCGCGATCGCTTCGCCCAACACCTCCGCTCGGTTCGCAATAACCAACCTGATCTCCCGGTGACTCAGCATTTCAACTCCCCTCCCATTCCCAATCTGACCTTTCTGTCCTGGGCCTCCTCCATGGCCAGAGTGAGGCCCACCGTAAATTGGAGGAGCAGCACCTCATATTTAGCTTGGGCAGTTTACACCCCAGCGGTATGAACATTGACTTCTCCAATTTCAGGTAGTCCCTGCTTTCTCCTCGCCTTCCCAGCTCTCCCTCAGCCCACTGTCTCCGCCTCTTCCTTTCTGCTTTCCGCCCCTCCCACCCTCACATCAGTCTGAAGAAGGGTCTCGACCTGAAACGTCGCCTATTTCCTTTGCTCCATAGATGCTGCCTCACCCGCTGAGTTTCTCCAGCATTTTTGTCTACGTACAAATCCATAGATTGCTAAAGTCAGCAGCACACACAAAGCCAACATTTAACATTCTTGTCATTAGCTGCAGCATAGAATGCAAGTGAAGGGAGGCCTTGATACAGTGACTTGATTAAGCGTTAAGTTGGAGGAGAGTGTGCAATTCTGATCTCCATACTGTGGGAAGGATGCCTTTGCACTGGAGAAGATGCAGAGGAGATTCATCAGGATATTGCTCGGAAATGAATATTTCAATTATCAGCAGAGACTGGAGTGATTTAAGTCGTCTTCCTTGACAAAGAGTGCTGATTTATCAGACAATTCCTGCATCCGCCCACCTGTGACTGATGTCCCTGTAGATGTCAACTCTCTGGGTTCAGCCCCTTCCCTATTCCCACTTCCGTATGAACATCATTTCTTGCATCAGGTGCAACCCACTGACAGGGCAACATATATATGTCACAGAAGGCTCACAAACCTTTTTGTTCCTTTGATGTAGAGGCCACTGAATCACCTCCCCAGTCACCACCTTCAGCCATGATGTCGACAGGAGTTCACAAACTCTGTAGCTCTGGGATAAACAATATTAACAGAACCATCAGGTGACAATTGAATGTGAAGGAAGACATTGCCTTGTGAACCAACAAACAGCATTACAGTGCAGCGGAGATGTGGAAAACACCCCTTCCAAACAATTAACAATATGTGCAGGAGTAGGCCATTCGGCCCTTCGAACCAGCACCGGCATTCACTGTGATCATGGCTGATCATCCCCAATCAGTACCCCGTTCCTGCCTTCTCCCCATATCCCCTGACTCCGCTATTTATAAGGACGTTGCCAAAACCCGCCCAAAGGTTCATCGGACGGCGTTACCGGGAGAGAGCTGGAGACGTCAGGTGCGAGGAGTGGCCCAGTAGGAGGATGAACTGGGTTCATAGCTACAGCCCTTCAACGTAGGTGGAGGGACACAAAGATGGGTGAGGAGCGGGAGGTCAGTCCACAGGAACTGCACCAGGACATCGAGCTTGCGGGCAGAATGGATTTGGACTTTGAAAATGGCGATGCCTGCATGTGTAATATGTGCTTTAAGAATTTCACTGTACAGTTAAATATTGAACTACTGAACTGTTGAACAAACATCTGTTCCTCTCAGCACTCAGCTCTCCAACTGATTCATCCTCAACAAACAGGGATTATCCTTTACTACCTTGCAGACATTCTCTATTATCATAGCTGAAAGATACAATTCTGCATTAAATGGTCCTACTTCTGGTCCTGAACTATCCCAGCTGTGGACAGGTGATCTCTCTCTACCTTTAAACAACCTCTAGCATCTAAATCAAACGTATTTGTTTATCTTTTATTTCTGTGTGTGATCTGGCCAAGTACAAATGACTACCATTTGTTACCAGTGTAATAAAGACAATGTGTATTTACTTTATTGATTAAAACAGTGAATGCAGAAAACAGTGGACAGTGCAATGTTGGATGATCCATTATCAGAACTGGGACTGTCATTAAACGCTGCTCAATCTGCTGAGTGTTTCCAGGGTACACAAAAATGCTGGAGAAACTCAGCGGGTGCAGCAGCATCTATGCAGCGAAGGATATAGGCAACGTTTCGGGCCGAAACCCTTCTTCAGACAGTGTTTCCAGTATGTTTCTCTTTTTCATTCAGATCTTCTGGAATAGCAATATTTAAAAAAAATTCCATGCCCAGAAAACCGGTTGTGAAAGTCACACATCATCCTACAGTAGTCAATAGATTTGTGCAAATGTCATATTTCCACTCACATACCCAATAGTCCCAACTCATTTGAATAATGAAATGAGAACTGACATGTACAAAACACATTCTGTGTTGCAAATCCGAAATCCTCAAAGTATCCTTTCCCTTTCCTATCATTGTGCTCCAACTTCTCCTGGGATCACTCACTCAATCCCTTGGCCTACTCAACATAAATGTTCACGCATGTAGTACATCCGTCAAAGAGAATGCCTACAAGTTCTTGGTCAGGCTCAAATTGGTGTATTGTGGAGCCGTATGGGATCCTTTCAACAACAACAAGAAGATCACCCTGGAGAAAGTACAACGTTGAGCAGCCCGCTTTGTATGTCACGACTACAGTGTGAATAATATGCTGACTTCTCTCGGATGGGATACCCTAGAGCTCCGCAGAATCAGGCTAAGACTTATTGTAATTTACAAGGAGATTCACAAAATCATTCCATCAAATCTCCCGTCATCCCAGGGGGCACCGACTGCCATGAAACAAGACAAAATAACGGTCCCCACATCATCAACTGGCTATATTTCAATAAACTTTGCTACCAATATTCCCTTTATCTGTCTTATCTGTGACCACAGGGCGCATAAAATGTGCAACTCTCCATACAGAAGGCTCAGAAAGGCCTTTACTCTGGCAATGGAGGAAGTTTTATCAGCAAAAATATCTGAAACCGGAAATAACCAGCTGACGGTTTCATTGTGAAATAGTTCCCTGAACATTCAGCCATTTAGTAAGTGTAAAACAAACTGGGACATTTGCTTTGACAGACTCCAGCAGACTGCTCAGCTCATTCAACACATCAAGTGTTGGTTACAACTTTATACAAGTGTGTGTGATGGATGTGCAGCATGAATCTCCACCAACACATCCAATGACAAAACACAGCAGCAGCAGCAGCTGTTGTTCAACATGACTTTTCTGCTTCAAACTATCACTGGGACACATTTAATCACAACAATAACTTCAATGTGTTGCTGACAGACAGACAGACAGACAAGAGTGAATCACATTCAATGGGGAATTTAACCCAAGTCTCTCCCCAAGATTAGACCCGTCCACTGGGGAGCGGTGGACAAAATACTGACCGATGGATGGATGGATGTCAATCTGCTGTCCTCCCTCCCCGCCCAGACAGTGGGGCCCTGCTGCCCCAGCCTGCACAGCGGAGTCCTTCTCTTCCCGCTCTCCCAACCCGTGGACTCCCTCTCTTTTCTCCTCTCCCCCGCCGCCGCTGCAACAGGTCGGGTGGCAGGAAGGAAGGAAGGAAGGAAACGCCGCCCATCCGGTGACTTGCCAGACTGTGCACATGCGCACTGCATCATCAAGGCGGGAAGGAAATTAATCAAACCCCTCCCTCCCTCCTTCTCCCACTCCCTCCCTCCCTCACCCACTCCCTCCCTCCCTCCCTCCCTCCCTCACCCCCCTCCCTCCCTCCCTCACCCACTCCCTCCCTAACTCCCTTCCCCCTACCTCCCTCCCTCCCTCCCTCACTCCGTCCCTCCCTCCCCCACTCCCTCCCTCCCTCCCTCGCCCACTCCCTCCCTCCCTCCCTCCCTCCCTCCCTCCCTCACCCACCCACCCTCCCTCCCTCACCCACTCCCTCCCTCCCACCCTCCCTCCCTCACCCACCCCCTCCCTCCCTCCCTCACTCCCTCCCTCACCCCCTCTCACCCACCCTCCCTCACCCACCCTCCCTCCCTCCCTCACCCACTCCCTCCCTCCCACCCTCCCTCCCTCACCCACCCCCTCCCTCCCTCCCTCCATCCCTCCCTCCCTCCCTCACCCACTCCCTCCCTCCCTCCCCCACTCCCTCCCTCCCTCCCCCACTCCCTCCCTCCCTCTCTCCCTCCCTCCCTCACTCCCTCACTCCCTCACCCACTCCCTCCCTCCTCCTCCCTCCCTCCCTGAAAACCGTTTCCAGAAGGTTCTTCACCAATGGTCGGTCGGTCGGTCATTGGGAGTTGGCTTCTCCACAACGACGTTGGGATTCCCCACTGTAAATGTGTTTAATAAACACAGGTGTGAAGTTTAAATCATCTTGAACCATAACATGTAGTAGACAGACAGACAGACAGACAGACAGACAGACAGACACAGGTTGTTAGTTCATCACTAACCACAACAAGTCACCAATCTACACCCACTACCACAACTTACACTGGGCTCTGACCCTCTGCCCAGGACCGGGTTGTGTATGTGTATGTGTGTGTGTGTGTGTGTGTGTGTCTGTGTGTCTCTGTGTGTGTGTTAGTTGTGTGTGTGTTAGTTTGTGTGTGTGTTAGTTGTGTTTGTGTGTGTGCGTGATGTGTGTGTGTGTGTGTTAGTTTGTGTGTGTGTGTGTGTGTGTGTGCGTGATGTGTGTTAGTTGTGTGTGTGTTAGTTTGTGTGTGTGTGTGTGTGTGTGTTAGTTGTGTGTGTGTGTGTGCGTGATGTGTGTTAGTTGTGTGTGTGTGTGTGTGTATGTGTGTTAGTTTGTGTGTGTGTGTGTGTTAGTTGTGTGTGTGTGTTAGTTGTGTGTGCGTGATGTGTGTGTGTGTGTGTTAGTTGTGTGTATGTGTATTAGTTGTGTGTGCGTGATCAAGTCAAGTCAAGTGAGTTTATTGTCGTGTCCCTGGTAGGACAATGAAATTCTTGCTTTGCTTGAGCACAACAGAACATAGTAGGCATTTACTACAAGGCATTCTATAAATATATACACAATGGTCAATATACTGATAAAGTGCAAATAACAGTATTGGCTAGTAAAGTTCAGTGTTATGTCCGAGCCAGGTTTAATAGCCTGATGGCTGTGGGGAAGTAGCTGTTCCTGAACCTGGACGTTGCAGTCTTCAGGCTCCTGTACCTTCTACCTGAAGGTAGTAGGGAGATGAGTGTGTGGCCAGGATGGGGTGTGGGTCCTTGATGATACTGCCAGCCTTTTTGAGGCAGCGACTGCGGTAGATCCCCTCGATGGAAGGGAGGTCAGAGCCGATGATGGACTGGGCAGTGTTTACTACTTTTTGTAGTCTTTTCCTCTCCAGGGCACTCAAGTTGCCGAACCAAGCCACGATGCAACCGGTCAGCATGCTCTCTACTGTGCACCTGTAGAAGTTAGAGAGAGTCCTCCTTGACAAACCGACTCTCCGTAATCTTCTCAGGAAGTAGAGGCGCTGATGTGCTTTCTTAATAATGGCATCATTGTTCTCGGACCAGGAAAGATCTTCAGAGATGTGCGCGCCCAGGAATTTGAAGCTCTTGACCCTTTCAACCATCGACCGTTGATATAAACGGGACTGTGGGTCCCCATCATACTCCTTCCAAAGTCCACAATCAGTTCCTTGGTTTTGCTGGTGTTGAGGGCCAGGTTGTTGTGCTGGCACCATATGGACAGTTGCTCGATCTCTCTTCTATACTCTGACTCATCACCATCAGTGATATGTCCCACAACAGTGGTGTCATCAGCGAACTTGATGATGGAGTTCGCACTATGTCCGGCTACGCAGTCATGAGTATAGAGTGAGTACAGCAGGGGACTGAGCACGCAGCCTTGAGGTGCTCCCGTGCTAATTGTTATCGAGTCTGACACATTTCCACCAATACGAACAGACTGTGGTCTGAGAGTGAGGAAGTCGAGGATCCAATTGCAGAGGGATGCGCAGAGACCCAGTTCTGCGAGTTTGGTAACCAGCTTGGAGGGGATGATGGTATTGAATGCCGAGCTGTAATCGATGAATAACAGCCTGACATATGAGTTTTTGTTGTCCAAGTGGTCCAGAGCGGAGTGGAGGGCCAGCGAGATCGCATCCACCGTTGATCTGTTGTGGAGGTAAGCGAACTGCAGTGAGTCCAGGTTTTTGTCGAGGTAGGAGTTGATCTGCGTCATGATCAACCTCTCAAAGCACTTCATCACCACAGGCGTTAGTGCCACAGGTCGATAGTCATTGAGGCACGTTACCTTACTCTTCTTGGGCACTGGTATAATTGATGCCCTTTTGAAGCAGGTGGGGACCTCAGACCTCAGAAGTGAGAGGTTGAAAATGTCTGTAAAAACTCCAGCCAGTTGGTCCGCACAGGTTTTTAGAACGCGACCAGGTATACCATCAGGTCCAGGCGCTTTTCGAGGGTTCACCCCTCTGAAGGATTTCCTGACGTCGGCCTCTGTGACTGAGACTGAAATACCATCACAGCGAATGGGGGCTCGGCAAGGGACATCGGTGTTCTCCCTATCAAAGCGTGCGTAAAACGCATTGAGCTCATCAGGGAGTGATGTTTCGCCGACATTCGAGCTGCCTCCTGATTTCGCCTTGTAAGAGGTGATTGCATTCAGGCCCTGCCACAGCCGCCGAACATCAGTCTCTTCCTCCAGTTTGGAGCAGAAGTCCCTTTTGGCTTTTTTGATGGCCTTACCAAGGTCGTATCTGGACTCCTTGTAGGCCACTGTATCATCAGACATGAATGCCCTATGATGTGAAGACCGTGATGTGTGTGTGTGTGTGCGTGCGTGATGTGTGTGTGTTAGTTGTCTGTCTGTGCGTTGTGTGTGCAGGGCTGCCAACATTGGGTGAGAGTTGAGAACAACACTGTTCCATAAAAACACTGGTTTTCTGCATTTTTTTGTTGTTGTTTGTTTTGAAAATCTTTTTATTTTTGATCACATTCATTATTTCGATTTAAACCATTTTAAAAAGGTCAACGCTTTTCTTTTCTTTTTCAAACGTGGACGATTTTTTCAATATTTATTATATTTGGATAATTCTCTGTAACAAGATTATTGCATAACTGTTAAAAACGTTGCGTTTATTTGATCCGCTGATTTAGACTGAAACTGCTTTTCTATAATTTACATTGAACGATTAATTTTTTACAAAACTGCTTATTTTTTAATGTTAAAATCCCCACTACTCTCTCCTTTCTATTTTCTTTTTCAAACGTTGCCTTTATTGACTTTTCCGTTTACAGGGAGGTTTCACGGCAGTCGGGGTCACGACCCTTGACCCGTACAGTTGCTACGCTAACGCCAAGTGGAGTACAAGCGATGAACCGCAGGTAAGCACTGACCATTGTTTCCAGCGTAGCGGGCCCGTTAAAACCCGCCGAAATGGTCCATTTTTGCGCTGTAAATAATGATGGAAATCGGGATAAGCGTGAGAGACATTTATCCTACTTCAGAATTCCCAAAGTGAGGAGAAATGACGGTAGATAGAAGCGAGAGCTGAAGGGACAACAACAGCCAAAGTGCTTGGTGAACATTGGCCGTTTGCTCACTGCATTTCATCAACTAAGGCATTATTTGTGTTATTTCTTGATTCCTTTGGCATCTAAAAAGTTTCACAAGTGATAAACCTGGCTGTAAAATTTTAAAATCGCCCACGGTCCTTAAGTGGGTTTTCACATAGAAAAATAAAACGCCTCTGAAGCAAAATTTACAGCCAGATTTATCACTTCTGAGACTTTTTAGATACCAAAGGAATCAAGAAAAAACACAAATAATGCCTTACTGTTGATGAAATGCAGTGAGCAAACGCGATAATTCCCAATATTTTCAATTCCGATATCTGCACGGCCAATGTTCGCCAAGCACTTTAGCTGTTGTTGTCCCTTCAGCTCTCGCTTCTCTTTACCTTCATTTCTCTTCACTTTTGGAATTGTGAAGTTGGGTACATGTCTCTCACACTTACCCCGACTTCCACAATATTTTACTGCGAAAAAATTCAACATTTTGGCAGTTTTTAACAGGTAGGAAAGTACGCGTTTTGTGTATTAACAACATATACCGGAAGCTGCGATGTCCTCCAGATGGATTAAGCGGCTCCGTGCGTCAAGCCCTATGACCCAGTGACCTTACGTGCAACCCCCCTATATCACCGCTGCGATCTATCCTCAAAGTCACAAAACTAACATGTGGCGGCAGCAAGTAAACGGATAGACGGCGACGCAGACATGGATCTCCCCCCCTCTCTCTCTCTCCCCCTCTCCCCTCTCTCACCCCCTCTATCTCTTCTCCCTCTCCCCCACCTCTCTCCCCCCCTCCCCTCCATTTCTCTCTCCCCCTCTCTCTCTCTCGCTCTCTCCCCTCTCCCTCTCCCTCCCTCTCTCCTCTCCCTCCCTCTCTCCTCTCCCTCTCTCTCTCCCCCCTCTCCCCTCTCTCTCCCCCCTCTCCCCTCTCTCTCCCCCCTCTCCCCTCTCTCCCCCTCTCTCCCCTCTGTCTCTCCCCCTCTCTCTCTCTCTTTCTCCCCCTCTCTCTCTGTCCCCCGTCCCTTTCTCTCTCACCCTCTCTCCTTCTCTCCCTCTCTCTCTCCCCCCTCACCCCTCTCCCCTCTCTCTCCCTCTCTCCCCGCTCTCTCTCCCCCTCTCCCCTCTCCCTCTCCCCTCTCTCCCTCCCCTCTGTCTCCCCCTCTCTCTTTCTCCCCTCTCTCTCCCCCTCTCTCTCTCTCTCCCCTCTCTCTCTCTCTTTCTCTCTCTCCCCCCTCTCTCTCTCTCCACCTCTCTCACCCGTCTCTCTCTCTCTCTCTCTCTCTCTCTCTCTCCCGCTCTCTCTCCGTCTCTCTCTCCGTCTCTCTCCTCCTCTCTCTCTCTCCCTCTCCATCTAGTAGCTATTAAAACTCTCATTGGTTTGTTGGTTTGCAACGGATTCTATTTTGCGAATATTTGTTTAAAGCATTTGTCGATCTACTCCTCCACCCTTTGCCGTAACGGAGAATTTTTTACATATTCCTGTGGAGTTTTTCCTCCTACACATTTTGTTTTGAAAATTAGAAAATTTGGTTATTAATTTCCCTGTTTTTTAGTTTAAAAAAATCAAAAAAAAATTTAAATCAAACTGCTGCATGTGTCATAGTGCCATCTCACAGCTGTCCAATCACAATGGATCTCATTTACATTTGATATGACATCACAATGGGACAGGGGTGGGAGATTGCAACCTTCACGTGGTCTGGCGTGCACAATCAAATAAGATCAAATAGAGCAAGTTGTCCTACCCCAGTCTACCCACCTTCGTATCTACCCCTCTCTACCATACTCCCTCTCTATCATTCTCCCTCTCTACCATCCTCCCTCTCTACCATCCCCCTCTCTCCCTCCCCCCTCTAACCCCCCTCTCCCTCCCCCTTCCCCTCCCCACTCTCTCCCCCACCCCACTAATTATTAATGTTTCCGTCACAACGGTCAATTTTGTAATTAACTACAATTAGGTAACTAACTAATTATATGCTTTAATTTCAGGTCATCCAAGTAAGATGTTTTATATTTGTTTCAGAATGCTTCATTCTATAATAACTGAAAATTTCCTTGAGTTCTCTTAATTTTTAAGAAAGTTATGGGCTTTTGACTGTCCTCGATCTCAGCTTTTGAGTTAAGTCAATGGAAAAGCAATAGGGAACAAGATGCTAATTTCCGAGTGTGAAAATGGCCATAACTTTTTAATACTGAAGATATGAAAGTGAATTAGGTGTCAAATTAAACTTCTTTTTAAGCTTTATCTGATGGGATAAATTGCAGACTTGATTTTTAAAATCTCAAAATTTTGTAACATTGCTACCTTATTTATGTCAATAATGTTATTTAATACTCTTGGTGCTGCTGTATAATAGTACAAAAACATTCACAGAATACAGCATTGCTGCTTCATTGTCTGCTGGCGAGGATGGTCTCACATTTCCCACGGTCACCCCATCTGGCACCATGTTGTCACCCACACACCCTGTCCCCACCCTGCCGAGCCATCTCGACACCCCCCACACCCCATCCCCACCCTCCTGAACCCTCTCTTCACCCTCCACACCCCATCCTCGCCCTCCTGAACCCTCTCTTCACCCTCCACACCCCATCCCCAACCTGCCGAGCCCTCTCTACACCCTCCACACCCCATCCCCACCCTCCTGAACCCTGTCCACATCCTCCACACCCCATCTCCATCCTGCCGAGCCCTCTCCTCACCCTCCACACCCCATCCCCACCCTCCTGAACCCTCTCTTCACCATCCACACACCCCTGAACCCTCTCTCCACACCCTCCACACCCCATCCCCACCCTCCTGAACCCTCTTCACCCTCCACACCCCATCCTCACCCTCCTGAACACTCCACACCCCACCCTCCAGAAAACTCCACACCCTCCACAAACTCCCTAACCCTCTCTTCACCCTCCACACCCCATGCTCCCCCTCCTGAACCCTCTCTTCACCCTCCACACCCAATCCCCACCCTTCTGAACCCTCTCTTCAGCCTCCACACCCCATCCTCACCCTCCTGAACCCTCTCTACACCCTCCACATCCCACCCCCTCTCCCAAACCCTCTGTGCACCCTCCACATCCCTTCCGAACCCTCTCTGCACCCTCTCCCTCTCCCCCAAACCCCCTCTGCACCCTACAAACCCCGTCCCCATCCTCATGAACCCCCTCTACACCCTCCACACCCCATCAAATAGTGAAAGGCCAGGACAGAGTGGATGTGGGGAGGATGTTTCCACCAGTGGGAGAGCCTAGGACCAGAGGGCACAGCCTCAGAATTAAAGGATGTACCTTTAGATTGGAGATGATGAGGAATTTCTTGAGCTGGAGGGTGGTGAGTCTGTGGGATTCATTGCCGCAGACGTCTGTCATTAGGTATTTTTAAGGCGGAGATTGACAGATTCTTCATTCGTACGGGTGTCAGGGCTATGGGGAGAAGGCAGGAGAATGGGGTTGAGAGGGAGAGATAGATCAGCCGTGATTGAGTCTAAGAAAAAAAATCATCGTCTATATCTCTCGTTTCCCTTATCCGTAACCATATCTCGCCCTCCCCCCCACCTTCTCCCCTCCCCACCCCCCTTCTCCCCTCCACCTTCTCCTCCCCCCTTTTCCTCTCCCTCCTTCTCCTGTCCCCCCATCTTCTCCTCTCCCCCTTCTCCTCCCCCTCCCCCCTTGTCCTCTCCCCCTCTCCTGTACCCCCATCTTCTCCTCTACTCCCCCCCTTCTCCTCTCCCCTCCCCCTTCTCCCCCTTCCCCCCCTTCCCCCCCTTCTCCTCCCCCACCCCTCTCCCCCTTCTCCTTTCCCTCTCCCTCCTACTGTGTCCCTCTCTGCTCCATCCTCCTCCTCCTCCTCCTCCCCCCGACCGACTCTCACGGCCTCCATCTGTTGACCCTCCCTCCTTCACCCTGTCAACTGTCGACGCCCATCAACCCCGACCCCCCCCCCCAGTGTGTGTCTGTGTGTGTGTGTGTGTCGACGCTCCCTCCCTCCCTCCCTCCCGCCCACCCAGACAGTGGGGCCCCATTCCCCACAGCGGCCCTGAGTCTCCCAGTCTGTGTCTGTGTCTATGTCTGTGTCTGTGTCTGTGTCCGCCCGTTACCCGCGCGGTCCAACTGTTACCGAATTGTTCAAAGCCCGTTAAACCCCCCCAAACCCCCAACTGTGGACGCTCGCTCGCTCATTCACCAACCACCCCACCCCACACACGACCCGAACAACTGTCTACGATCGCTCGCTCAGGCGCTTGTTCCCGCCCGATCCACGTCCCCTGAGCCGTTAGACAGTAGTTAAAATGGCCGCCCGGGATCCGACCAACTGTCGACGCTCCCGCTCCCCGCTCCCTCAGCCGTTATTTCCCGCCCGCCCGCTCGCGTTGCCCGCCGGGAAGAAGAAGCCGTTTCCAGAAGGTTCTTCACCAACGGTCGGTCGGTCGGTGATTGTGAGTTGGCTTCTCCACAACGACGTTGTGATTCCCCACTGTAAATGTGTTTAATAAACACAGGTGTGAAGTTTAAATCATCTTGAACCATAACATGTAGTAGACAGACAGACAGACAGACAGACAGACAGACACAGGTTGTTAGTTCATCACTAACCACAACAAGTCACCAATCTACACCCACTACCACAACTTACACTGGGCTCTCACCCTCTGCCCAGGACCCACCGGCTTTAGGAGGCAGGCAGGCAGGCAGGCGCGGGGCCCAATTGTGCCCCAGGTTCCCAGCCAAGGTCTGGACAATCATACAAATACAAATCAAGTCTATTATACACCGGCTTATATCTATCTCTATGGTCCAATGGAAAGTCATCAAAATGTGTGTTTAAATAGTGTGGCCCCGCGGGTTAATGGACCAAACAGATCTAAGCTGCAGTTTAATATCAAATTGTAAACATGTAAACCTACAAGTAGCAAACACAATGTGTAGATCACCTCTGTAAAGTAGACCGTTACAATAACACTTGTTTTAGTGACTGGGAAATGGAAAAAAGTAATTTAATTAACTAAATCCTGGAAAACCAATAACTATTGGTGAAAAACCAGTCCAGGCATTAAATGTTGGGCTTTAGTTGTGTGTGTGTTAGTTGTGTGTGTGTGTGTGTTTGTGTGTGTGTGTTAGTTGTGTGTGTGTGTGTGTTAGTTGTGTGTGTATGTGTGCGTGTGTGTTAGTTGTGTGTGTGTGAGTGTTATGTGTGTGTGTGTGTGTGCGTGTGTGTTAGTTTGTGCTTTATGTGTGTGTGTGTTAGTTGTGTGTGTGTGTTAGTTGTGTGTGTGTGTGTTAGTTGTCTGTGCGTTATGTGTGCAGGGCTGCCAACATTGGGTGAGAGTTGAGAACAACACTGTTCCATAAAAACACTGGTTTTCTGGATTCTTTTGTTGTTGTTTGTTTTGAAAATCTTTTTATTTTTTATTACGTTTTTAAAAAGGTCAACGCCTTTCCTTTTTTTTTCAAACGTGGACGATTTATTTCAATGTTAATTTATATTTGGATAATTCTCTGTAACAAGATTATTGCATAACTGTTTAAAAACGTCGCGTTTATTTGATCCGCTGATTTAGACTGAAACTGCTTTTCTTTAATTTACATTGAACAATGAATTTTTTACAAAACCGCTTATTTTTTAATGTTAAAATCCCCACTGCTCTCTCCTTTCTATTTTCTTTTTCAAACGTTATTGACTTTTCCGTTTACAGCGAGGTTTCACGGCAGTCGGGGTCACGACCCATGACCCGTACAGTTGCTACGCTAACGCCAAGTGGAGTACAAGCGATGAACCGCAGGTAAGCACTGACCATTGTTTCCAGCGTAGCGGGCCCGTTAAAACCCACCAAAATGGTCCATTTTTGCGCTGTAAATAAAGATGGAAATCGGGATAAGCGTGAGAGACATTTATCCTACTTCAGAATTCCCAAAGTGAGGAGAAATGACGGTAGATAGAAGCGAGAGCTGAAGGGACAACAACAGCCAAAGTGCTTGGTGAACATTGGCCATTTACTCACTGCATTTCATCAACTAAGGCATTATTTGTGTTATTTCTTGATTCCTTTGGCATCTAAAAAGTTTCAGAAGTGATAAACCTGGCTGTAAAATTTTTAAATCGCCCACGGTTCTCAAGTGGGTTTTCGCAAACAAAAAGAAAACACCTCTGAAGCAAAATTTACAACCAGATTTATCACTTCTTAGACTTTTTAGATACCAAAGGAATCAAGAAAAAACACAAATAATCCCTTACTGTTGATGAAATGCAGTGAGCAAACGCGATAATTCCCAATATTTTCAATTCCGATATCTGCACGGCCAATGTTCGCCAAGCAGTTTAGCTGTTGTTGTCCCTTCAGCTTTCGCTTCTCTTTACCTTCATTTAGCTCCACTTTTGGAATTCTGAAGTTGGGTACATGTCTCTCACACTTACCCCGACTTCCACAATTTTTTACTGCGCAAAAATTCAACATTTTGCCAGTTTTTAACAGGTAGGAAAGTACGCGTTTCTTGCATTAACAACATATACCGGAAGCTGCGATGTCCTCCAGATGGATTGAGCGGCTCCGTGTGTCAAGCCCTATGACCCAGTGACCTTACGTGCAACCCCCCTATATCCCCGCTGCGATCTATCAAAGTCACAAAACTAACATGTGGCGGCAGCAAGTAAACGGATAGACAGCGACGCAGAGACATGGATCTGCTCCCCCTCTCTCTCTCCCCCTCTCTCTCTCCCCCTCTCTCTCCCCTCTCTCTCTCTCCCCCTCTCTCCCCCCCATCTCTCTCCCCCTCTCTCTCTCTTCCCCCTCTCTCTCTCCCCTCTCTCCCCTCTCTCCCCTCTCTCTCGCTCTCTCGCTCTCTCCCCTCTCTCTCTCCCCCTCTCTCCCTTTCTCCCCTCTGTCTCCCCCTCTCTCTCTCTCTTTCTCCCCTCTCTCTCTCCCCTCTCTCCGTCTCTCTCCCCTCTGTCTCCCCCTCTCTCTCTCTCTCTTTCTCCCCTCTCTCTCCCCCTCTCTCTCTCCCCCCCACTCCCCCGCCCTCTCCCTCTCTCCCCTCTCTCTCCCCCCCTCTCCTCTCCCTCCCTCTCTACCCCCTCTCTCCCCTTTCTCCCTCTCTATCACCTCTCCCCTCTCTCTCCGCCTCGCCTCTCTCACTCCCCTCTCTCTCCCTCTCTCCCCTTTGTCTCCCCCTCTCTCTCTTTCTCTCTCTCTCTCCCCCCTCTCTCTCTCTCCTCTCTCCCCCCCTCTCTCCCCCTCTCTCTCCGTCTCTCTCCTCCTCTCTCTCACTCTCTTGGTCTCGTAGCTATTAAAACTCTTGTTGGTTTGCAACGGATTCTATTTTGCGAATATTTGTTTAAAGCATTTGTCGATCTACTCCTCCACCCTTTGCCGTAACGGATACATTTTTACATATTCCTATAGAGTTTTCCTCCTCCACATTTTGTTTTGAAAATTAGTAAATTAGAAAATTAATGTCCCTGCTTTTTAGTAAAAAACATCAATTTTTTAAAAATCAAACTGCTGCATGTGTCATAGTGCCATCTCACAGATGTCCAATCACAATGGATCTCATTTACATTTGATATGACATCACAATGGGACAGGGGTGGGAGATTGCAACCTTCACGTGGTCTGGCGTGCACAATCAAATAAGATCAAATAGAGCAAGTTGTCCTACCCCAGTCTCCCCACCTTCCTGTCTACCCCTCCCCCCTCTACCATACTCCCTCTCTACCATCCTCCCTCTCTACCATCCCCCTCTCTACCATCCCCCTCTCCCTCCCCTACAACCCCCCTGTGTTGGGGGGGGGGGTGTGGTTAGTGTATGTGTTGGGGGGGTGGTTAATGTGTGTGTTGGGGGGTGGTTAGTATGCGTGTGTGTTGGGGGGGTCGTTAGTGTGTGTGTTGGGTGGGGTGGTTATTGTGTGTTGGGGGGTGGTTAGTGTGTAGTGTGTGTTGGGGGGGGGGGTGGTTAGTGTATGTGTTGGGGCGGTGGTTAGTGTATGTGTTGGGGCGGTGGTTAGTGTATGTGTTGGGGCGGTGGTTAGTGTATGTGTTGGGGGGTGGTTAGTGTGTGTGTTGGGGGGTGGTTAGTGTATGTGTTGGGGGGGTGGTTAGTGTGTGTGTTGGGGGGTGGTTAGTGTATGTGTTGGGGCGGTGGTTAGTGTGTGTGTTGGGGGGTGGTAGTTAGTGTGTGTGGGGGGATGGTGGTTAGTGTGTGTGTGTTGGGGGGTTGGTTAGTGTGTGTGTTGGGGGGGTGGTTAGTGTGTGTGTTGGGGGGGTGGTTAGTGTGCGTGTTGGGGGGGTGCTGGTTAGTATGTCTGTTGGGGGGGTGGTTTGTGTGCATGTGGGGGGGGGTGGTTAGTGTGTGTGTTGGGGGGGTGGTGGTTAGTATGTCTGTTGGGGGGGTGGTTTGTGTGCATGTGGGGGGGTGGTTAGTGTGTGTGTTGGGGGGGTTGTGGTTAGTATGTCTGTTGGGGTGGTTTGTGTGCATGTGGGGGGGGTGTTTAGTGTGTGTGTTGGGG
>JAXLNO010005217.1:0-67251 GCA_038087875.1 Malacoraja senta | reverse complement strand
GTGGAGGCCAAGATGCTGGTGAAGACGGGAGCCATCAGTGCCATCAAAGCCGAGAACAAGGAACTCCGGGCTTCAAGCACTCACGCACCCTGGAGGGGATGCTCAAGGTGAGAGAGTGAGTGTGGTAGTGGTGGTGGCTTTACAATGCTCCCCCTCCCACTTCCCACCCTCCAACCCCCCCCCCCCCACCATCCCTCTCCCCCACCCTCACCCTCCCAACCATCCTCACCCTCCCCCTCCCCCTCCCTCTCCCCCACCCTCCTGCACAACCTCTTGTCCTGGCAACATCTCTGAACCCTTTCCAGCTTGACAATAGACAATAGGTGCAGGAGTAGGCCATTTGTTGGATGTGCAGAAAGGGTTGGGGGCGGGTGGGGGGTGGAGACACACACAAATCTTTTACGCTGCTCGAAGGGCCGAATGGCCTACTCCTGCACGTATTGTCTATTGTCAAGCTGGAAAGGGTTCAGAGATGTTGCCAGAACTAGAGGGTGTGAGCTATAGGGAGAGGTTGAGTAGGCTGGGTCTCTATAATAAAGTAATATAATATAATATCACTCACTCAGCTTGCTCAGCTTGCTTATTTATTTATTTTAATTTTATTTTACTTTTCTTGTACATCGGTGGAGCTGCATACTAAATCTCGTTGCAATGACGTGCAATGACAATAAAAGATATATTATTATTATTATTATTATTATTATATTATTATTATTTGGCCCTTCAAGCCAGCACTGCCATTCAATGTGATCATGGCTGATCATCCACAATCAGTACCCCGTTCCTGCCTTCTCCCCATATCCCCCGACTCCACTATCTTTAAGAGCCCTATCTAGCTCTTTCTTGAAAGCATCGAGAGAACCGGCCTCCACGGCCTTCTGAGGCAGAGAATTCCACAGACTCACAACACTCTGTGTGAAAAAGTGTTCCTCGTCTCTGTTCTAAATGGCCAACCCCTTATTCTTGAACTGTGGCCCCTGGTTCTGGACTCCCCCAACATCGGGAACATGTTTCCTGCCTCTAGCATGTCCAAACCCTTAATAATCTTATATGTTTCAATAAGATTCCCTCTCATCCTTCTAAAGTCCAGAGTATACAAGCCCAGCCGCTCCATTCTCTCAGCATATGACAGTCTCGCCATCCCGTGAATTAACCTTGTAAACCTCCGCTACACTCCCTCAATAGCAAGAATGTCCTTCCTCAAATTTGGAGACCAAAACTGCACACAATACTCCAGGTGTGGTCTCACTGGGGCCCAACACAACTGCAGAAGGACCTCTTTGCTCGTGTACTCAACTCCTCTTGTTATGAAGGCCAATATCTTTCCTATAACACGGTGCCCAGAATTGAGCATCTGCAGGAGTTGGTGAGAGTTGTGGTTTGGTGACGATCTCTCTACCTCCCCCCCTCCCCATCTCCGCCCCCCCCCCCATCTCCCCCCCCCCATCTCCCCTCCCCCTCCCCATTCCCCTCCCCCTCCCACAGGACCCGGAGAAGGGGCAGATCCCGACATTCCAGCCGTTTTCAACGGAATGTTTCTGCAGATGACGACACCCAAGAGGTCGGTTCCGGGGGTGCATGGGAGGGAGGGAGGGGTGGGGGTGGGGGAGCTGCGTGCGGAGTTACAGACTGGGGGGGTGGGGGTGGGGGAGCTGCGTGCGGAGTTACAGATGGGGGTGGGGGTGGGGGAGCTGCGTGCAGAGTTACAGACGGGGGGTGGGGGAGCTGCGTGCGGAGTGAAAGACGGGGGTGGGGGTGGGGGAGCTGCGTGTGGAGTTACAGACTGCGGGGGGAGGTTTGGTGAGCTGTGTGCGGAGTTACAGACGGGGGGGGTTGGTGAGCTGTGTGCGGAGTTACAGACTGGGGGGGTGGGGGTGGGGGAGCTGCGTGCGGAGTTACAGACTGGGGGGGTGGGGGAGGTTGGTAGAGGGAGACAGAGAGCTGCTGTTAACCACATTCTGCTCTCTGGTGCTGGACTCAAGCAGGAATGAGTGGGTTAACCTACGATGAGCGTTTGTCTGCACTGGGTCTGTACTCGCTGGAGTTTAGAAGGATGAGGGGGAACCTCATTGAAACTTACCGAATAGTGAAAAGCCTGGATAGAGTGGATGTGGAGAGGATGTTTCCACTAGTGGGAGAGTCTAGGACCACAGCCTCAGAATAAAAGGACGTTCTTTTCGGAAGATGAGGAGGAATTTCTTTAGTCAGAGGGTGGTGAATCTGTGGGATTCTTTGCCACAGACGGCTGTGGAGGCCAAGGCGGTGGATATTTTTAAGGCAGAGATAGATAGACTCTTGATTAGTACGAGTGTCAGAGGTTCCTGATGTTGGGGGAGTCCAGAACCAGGGGCCACACAGTTTAAGAATAAGGGGTAAGCCATTTATACGGAGGTGAGGAAAAACTTTTTCACCCAGAGAGTTGGGAGTCTGTGGAATTCTCTGCCTCAGAGGGCGGTGGAGGCCATTCTCTGGATGCTTTCAAGAGAGAGCTAGATAGGGCTCTTAAAGATTGCGGAGTCTGGGGATATGGGGAGAAGGCAGGAACGGGGTACAGATTGGGGATGATCAGCCATGATTTCAGTGATAGATGGTGATAGCTCGATGGGCCGAATGGCCTACTCCTGCACGTATTGTCTGTTGTCTATTGTCTCTCCTTAACCCCCCCCCCAGGCACGAACTCCTTCCGCTCCCCCCGTAAAGGCAACACTATCTATGTACACGGAGATGTTGAGAGAGGCCTTCACACACTTTGGTAACATCGTTAACCTGACCATGGACTCCCCTCGTAATTGAGTGAACCTCCCCCGCCCACACACCACTGGCCCTCCTCCCCATTGCCCCCACTCTGCACTGACCCCCCCCCCACCTGACCCCCCTCCCACACTGACCCCCATCCCCACTGTCCCCCCCCCCCCCCCCGCTGGTGCTGATGGGCCTGTGTCTTGTCTCGTGTAGTCATGCGTTTGTGACGTTCGAGACGATGGAGTCCGCAGACCAGGCGATCGCCGAGGTAAAGTGCGGGGGATCGACCGGTACCGGGATCGACCGGGACAGCGCAGGTAGGGGGGAGATAAAACACTGGGAACGTTGACTCACTGGGACAGCGGAAGAGATCCCCACACTGGGAACAATAGACAATAGGTGCAGGAGTAGGCCATTCGGCCCTTCGAGCCAGCCAAGTCAAGTCACATTTATTTATATAGCACATTTAAAAAACAACTCTCATTGGCCAAAGTGCTTTACATTTGTTATAAGAATAGCACAAACAAAACAAACTACATACATATATACACGTAGCCCTCACTCAGAGGACGTCAGGAAAGGCTTGGGAGTATAGATAAGTCTTTAGTCTTGACTTAAAAGAGTCGATGGAGGGGGCAGTTCTGATGGGAAGGGGGATGCTGTTCCACAGTCTAGGAGCTGCAACCGCAAAGGCGCGGTCACCCCTGAGCTTATGCCTGGACCGCGGGATATTCAGCAACCCCAAGTCGGCCGATCTGAGGGGCCTGGAGGTGGAGTGGTGGGAAGACTTTTTATGTAGGTGGGGGCAAGTCCATTGAGGGCTTTGTAGACATGGAGGAGGATCTTGAAGTTTATACGGAACCGCACAGGGAGCCAGGATCGGGGTGATGTGGTCCCTTTTTCGGGTGCCCGTCAGGAGTTTCGCTGCGGCGTTTTGGACCAGTTGCAGGTGGGACAGGGAAGATTGGCTGATGCCAGTGTAAAGGGAGTTGCAGTAATCTAGGTGGGAGGAGATGAATGTGTGGATGATCTTTTCGAGGTCATCAAACTGGAGGAATTGTTTTATTTTAGCTATCGATCATGGGCCTATGTCTTGTCTCGTGCAGCCATGCGTTTGTGACGTTCGAGACGATGGGACGAATGTGATCATGGCTGATCATCCACAATCAGTACCCCGTTCCTGCCTTCTCCCCATATCCCTTGACTCCGCTATCTTTAGGAGCCCTATCCAACTTTCTCTTGAAAGTATCCAGAGAATCGGCCTCCACCGACCTCTGAGGCAGAGAATTCCACAGACTCACTACTCTCTGTGAGAAAAAGTGTTTGCTCATCTCTGTTCAAAATGTCTTACTCCTTGTTCTTAAACTGTGGCCCCTGGTTCTGGACTCCCCCATCATCGGGAACATGTTTCCTGCCTTTAGCGTGGCCAATCTCTTAATAATATTACATGTTTCAATAAGATAGCCTCTCATCCTTCCAGTGTATACAAGCCCAGCCGCTCCATTCTCTCAGCATATGACAGTCCCGCCATTCCGGGAATTAACCTTGTGAACCTACGCTGCACTCCCTCAATAGCAAGGATGTCCTTCCTCAAATTGGAGACCAAATCCACACACAATACTCCAGGTGTGGTCTCACCAGGGCTCTGTACAACTGAAGAAGGACTTCTTTGCTCCTATACTCAACTCCTCTTGTTATGAAGGGCCAACATGCCATTAGCTTTCTTCACTGCCTGCTGTACCTGCATGCTTACTTTCAGTGAGTGGTGCAGGGGGAATGTTTACTGACTGGTAGTGGGGGGGAAAGATCCCACACTGGGAACGTCCAGGGCTGGGACAGGGGGAGATTAGCCAGAAAAAGCAGCATACCAGAGGACTGGGAGAAATTCAGAGACCTGCAGAGGAGGACAAAGGGCTTAATTAGGAAAGGGAAAATAGATTATGAAAGGAAACTAGCAGGGAACATAAAAACTGACTGCAAAAGTTTTTATAGATATGTGAAGAGAACGAGATTAGTTAAAACAAATGTAGGTCCCTTGCAGTCAGAAACAGGTGAATTGATCATGGGGAACAAGGATATGGCGGACCAATTGAATAACTACTTTGGTTCCGTCTTCTCTAAGGAAGACATAAATAATCTGCCGGAAATAGCAGGGGGCCGCGGGTCAAAGGAGATGGAGGAACTGAGTGAAATCCAGGTTAGTCGGGAAGTGGTGTTGGGTAAATTGAATGGATTAATGGCCGATAAATCACCAGGGCCAGATAGGCTGCATCCCAGAGTACTTAAGGAAGTAGCTCCAGAAATAGTGGATGCATTAGTGATAATTTTTCAAAACTCTTTAGATTCTGGAGTTGTTCCTGAGGATTGGAGGGTAGCAAACGTAACCCCACTTTTTAAGAAGGGAGGGAGAGAGAAAATGGGGAATTACAGACCAGTTAGTCTAACATCGGTAGTGGGGAAACTGCTAGAGTCAGTTATTAAAGATGGGATAGCAGCACATTTGGAAAGTGGTGAAATCATTGGACAAAGTCAGCATGGATTTACGAAAGGTAAATCGTGTCTGACGAATCTTATAGAATTTTTCGAGGATGTAACTAGTAGAGTGGATAGGGGAGAACCAGTGGATGGGTTGTATCTGGACTTTCAGAAGGCTTTCGACAAGGTACCACATAAGAGATTAGGATACAAACTTAAATCACACGGTATTGGGGGTTCAGTATTGATGTGGATAGAGAACTGGCTGGCAAACAGGAAGCAAAGAGTAGGAGTAAACGGGTCCTTTTCACAATGGCAGGCAGTGACTAGTGGGGTACCGCAAGGCTCAGTGCTGGGACCCCAGCTATTTACAATTTATATTAATGAACTGGATGAGGGAATTGAAAGCAACATCTCCAAGTTTGCGGATGACACTAAGCTGGGGGGCAGTGTTAGCTGTGAGGAGGATGCTAGGAGACTGCAAGGTGACTTGGATAGGCTGGGTGAGTGGGCAAATGTTTGGCAGATGCAGTATAATGTGGATAAATGTGAGGTTATCCACTTTGGTGGCAAAAACGGGAAGGCAGACTTATCTAAATGGTGGCCGATTAGGAAATGGGGAGATGCAGCGAGACCTGGGTGTCATGGTACACCAGTCATTGAAAGTAGGCATGCAGGTGCAGCAGGCAGTGAAGAAAGCGAATGGTATGTTGGCCTTCAGAGCAAGAGGATTTGAGTATAGGAGCAGGGAGGTTCTACTGCAGTTGTACAGGGTCTTGGTGAGACCAAACCTGGAGTATTGCGTACAGTTTTGGTCTCCAAATCTGAGGAAGGACATTATAGCCGTAGAGGGAGTGGAGAGAAGGTTCACCAGACTGATTCCTGGGATGTCAGGACTTTCATATGAAGAAAGACTGGATAGACTTGGCTTATACTCGCTAGAATTTAGGAGATTGAGAGGGGATCTTATAGAAACGTACAAAATTCTTATGGGGTTGGACAGGCTAGATGCAGGAAGATTGTTCCCGATGTTGGGGAAGTCCAGGACAAGGGGTCACAGCTTAAGGATAAGGGGGAAATCCTTTAGGACCGAGATGAGGAAAAACGTTTTCACACAGAGAGTGGTGAATCTCTGGAACTCTCTGCCACAGAGGGTAGTTGAGGCCAGTTCATTGGCTATATTTAAGAGGGAGTTAGATGTGGCCCTTGTGGCTAAGGGGATCAGGTGGTATGGAGAGAAGGCAGGTACGGGATACTGAGTTGGATGATCAGCCATGATCATATTGAAGGGCGGTGCAGGCTCGAAGGGCCGAATGGCCTACTCCTGTACCTATTTTCTATGTATCTATGTATATCCCACACTGGGAATGTCTGGGACTGGGACAGGGAGAGATATCCCACACTGGGAACGTCCAGGGCTGGGACAGGGGGAGAGATCCCACACTGGGAACGTCCGGGACTGGGACCGGGAGCCGGTGTGTGACGCTGCCCCTTCCTCTCTCTCTCTCTCTCTCTCCCTGCGGCAGCTGAACAGCAGCATGGTGGGCACGGTGTATCTGAAGGTGATGATAGCTCGCAAACAACTCATGCTGGAGACGGCAACCGGCAAATCTCTCTGGGGCAGTCTAGGTGGGTGGTGTATCCCCCCTCCCCCTCTCCCCACCCCTCCTCTCTACCCCCTCCCCCCACTCTCTGTCTGGGGCAGTCTAGGTGAGTGATGTATCCCCTCCTCTCTTCTCACCCCTCACCCTCACTCTTCCCCACCCTCTCTTTCCCCCTCTTTCGCACTCTCTCTTCCCCTCTCTCCCTCCCTCCCTCCTCTGCCTGGGGAAGTCTGGGTGAGTGATGTAACCCCCACTTCTCCCCCCCGCCACCCTCTCTTATCCCCCCCACCCTCTCTTACCCCCCGCCACCCTCTCTTACCCCCCCTCTCTTTTCCCCCGCTCTCTCTCCCCCCCTCTCTCTTTCTCCCCCTCTCTCCCCCCCCCTCTCTTCCTCCCCCTCTCTCTTCCTCCCCCTCTCTATTGTCTATTGTCTAATGGCATTGTGTGTAACTAGGTAGACAAAAATGCTGGAGAAACTCAGCGGGTGAGGCAGCATCTATGGAGCGAAGGAAATAGGCAACGTTTTGGGTCGTAACTCTTCGCAGACTGATGTGAGGGTGGAGGGGGCGGGCTTCTTCCCACTCCCTCCACCCTCACATCAGTCTTTCTTCCCGCCCCCTCCACCCTCACATCAGTCTGAAGAAAGGTTTCGACCCGAAACGTCGCCTATTTCCTTCCATAGATGCTGCCTCATCCGCTCAGTTTCTTCAGCATTTTTGTCTACCTTTGATTTTCCAGCATCTACAGTTCCTTCTTAAACATTGTGCGTAACTGTTCTGTGTCTGCTATTGCCTCTCATACGTTAATGTTATATAAGGAGCAGCCACGGTGGCGCAGTGGTAGAGTTGCTGCCTTACAGCGCTTATAGTGCCAGAGACCCAGGTTTGATCCCAACGACGGGTGCTGTCTGTACGGAGTTTGTTAGTTCTCCCCGTGACCCTGTGGGTTTTCGCCGAGATTTCCGGTTTCCTCCAACACTCCAAAGAAATACTGGTTTGTAGGTTAATTGGTTTGGTGTAAATATAAATTGTCCCTGGTGTGTGCAGGATAGTGTTAATGTGCGGGGATCGCTGGTCGGTGCGGACTCTGGGGACTGAAGGGCCTGTTTCCGAACTGCATCTCTAAACAAAATTTAACTGAACTAAACTAAAAAGTCGAATTATCCTTTGTTCCCTTTGGCTTCAACATTAGACAAACTTCCTTTCTGTGTCTATCTGTTGTGAAAACCCCTTCTGTAAATAAATCACTCCTTAGGATTTGCAAATACCTGCATCAGTGTTGAGAGTGGGAACAATGTGACTGTTCAGACTTAAGGTGGTTACATTATCTGGCTTAGAAACATAGAAAATAGGTGCAGGAGGAGGCCATTCGGCCCTTCGAGCCAGCACCGCCATTCATTTTGATCATGGCTGATCTTCTATCAATAACCCGTGCCTGCCTTCTCCCCATATCCCTTGACTCCACTAGCCCCTAGAGCTCTATCTAACTCTCTCTTAAATCCATCCAGTGACTCTGCCTCCAGTGCCCTCTGTGGCAGGGAATTCCACAAATTCACAACTCTCTGGGTGAAAACGTTTTTTTCTCACCTCATTCTTAAATGACCTCCCCTTTATTCTAAGACTGTGGCTCCTGGTTCTGGCTTGTGTAAGAAAGAACTGCAGATGCTAGTTTAAATCAAAGGTAAGCACAAAATACTGGAGTAACTCAGCCTGACAGGCAGCTGAGTTACTCCAGCTATTTGTGTTCATATAATTTTAACATATTTGTGTCATGATTTTAAGCAAAACATTACAGAATCATTTCCAACCGTAGCAGTCAGAAGTTGTACAGAGCCACAAAGGTGGGAATAAAAGTACATCATATTCAACTTAAGGACCTGTCCCATGTTCGCGATCTAATTCACGACCTCTGCCGAGTTTGGCCTTGACTCATACTCGCAGCATGGTCGTCACGAGGCCGTAGGAGGTCGTAGGTAGGTCATGGGTAGGTTGTAGATATGTCGTGATGCTAGTCGTATGTACTCGTGGCATCAAATAGGTCGGGGCCTTCTTCTAGCCTGATGAAAAATGTCCACGAGTAAAAAAGGTCGGGAATTAGGTTGTGAAAGTGGGACAGGCCCTTTAGAAGTTTAGAAGGATGAAGCTTAACAGATCATGAAGGGCCTAGATAGAGTGGACGTGGAAAGGATGTTTCCACTAATGGGAGAGTCCAGAACCAGAGGACAGAGCATTGGAATAAAACGATCTGCCTCAAGACTGGAGATGAGGTGGTGAGTCTGTGGAATTCAGAGTGTCACTGTCCCCTTGCAGCCCTTCCTTGCATCTTCACAGTTCCCTTGCTACTCCACTCACCAGATCTCCAGTGCCCTTTTTCTCCATTGCCAATGATTTTTGAATTGATGGGAATAGTCTGCAGATCAGGGAGCTGGTGGTGAGAGGAACAGATTTGAAGATATTTACAGAAGAACTTTTCTCCCATCATTGACCCGGGACGTTAGACACGTGAGACTGCAGATGCTGGAACCTTGAGCAGAACCACAAAGTGATGGAGGAACTCAGAAGGTTCAGACAGCATGTGGGAAGGGAATGGACACTCGATGTTTCTGGTCGGGATCCGTCTTCACACTGATTGGAGTCAGCGAGGGAAGGGGGGTGAGCCGGAAATGAGAAATGGAATGGAATACTTTACTTAATTGTCACATTTGACAAATGCCTGCGTACCCAAGGTATACAAATAGTCACCACATAAAGGGCGCTGACTACTTACAAAGTTGGAGTGGGACAAAGTCTGGCAAGTGTTAGATGAGGGGCTTTCATTGGAAGATGGGTGAAAAAGAGGTAATAGTGTGCCAGATAATGAGAGGAGAGGAACAGAGAGAGGTAAAGCCGGAGGGAGGGATGTGGATGGAAGTGAACGGATATTCGTTTCAGTTTTAATTTTAGAGATATAGCGTGAGTTCCATGTTATCCCACTTTCTCATTCACACCCACACGCCAGGGGGCAATTTACAGATGCCAATCAACCTACAAACCTGCACGTCTTTGGGATATGGTTAGAAACCGGAGCACCCGGAGGAAACCTACGCGGTCACAGGGATGTAGAAAAAATGCTGGAGAAGCTCACAGGGAGAACGTGCAAACTCCATACAGACAGCACCCATGGTCAGGATGGAAGCCAGGTCTCTGGTGCTGTGAGGCAGCAACTCTACCAGCTGTGCCAGTGTGCCACTGACCCTAATAAGGGGGAGACGAAGAGGTGAACCTGGGATTTAGTTTTAGAGGTGCAGGACGTAAATAGGCCCTTCGGCCCACCGAATCCGCACCGACCAACGATCCCTGTACACTTACACTATCCTGGACAAACTAGGGACAATTTACAATTTTACCAAAATCAATTCACCTACAAACCTGTACGTCTTTGAACTGAGGGAGAAACACCGGAGAAAACCTACTCTGGTCACGGAGAGAAGATGCAAACTCCGTACAGACAGCACCCATAGACAGGACCAAACCCGGGTCTCTGGCGCTGTAAGGCAGCGACTGCACCGCTGCGTCACCGTGCCGCGCAGAGATGTTACCTCAGTTTCTCTCTCCTCACATACTGCCTGAATTGCTGAGTATTGATTGAACTCGGTGTCTTCTTTCGCAGTTCACATTGAAGATCAACACTGTTTTATTTATCATTTCCATCTCCAGTATTTCCCATTACATTATCTTTAAAAATAAATAAAACACTTGGTCGATCTTCCGATTGGTGAGGAGGAAAGCTTTTGACTTGAAGAGTACAATAAGAATCCAGCATCCACCCTGCTCCTGTGATTAACAGTGAAATAAACAGCAACTGAAATCAGAGCTGTCTGTCGATCCGTTCATTTCAACGCGTTAACTGCGTCACTTCTTGGTTCCGCCACTATATGGCAGCAAAGCCACGTGGTGCGACCACAGACCAGCTGTAACTTTGAGAATTAACTTTGACAATTGCAGAAACAGCGGGAATCTGGTTTAATAAGTGACTTTTGTGACCTGTTACCACACCTGCTGCCCAAACCAAATGCATGGCTAAAAATGTGGAATAAAAGCTTGCAACCCAGCGGTATTGATTTCTCTAATTTCAAGTAACCCTTTCATTCCCTCTCCCTCCTTCTCTCCCCACCCACCATAGGCGTGCCGCTAGTTTTACTATTGATGTCCCATAAATATCTCTTCCACAGTCAACAATGGACCATTGTGGGCTCCATTTTTCCTTAGACATCTGGACATTGACCACAAACGCACTGACTCCAACAGCTACCCAGTCTGTGCCCCCTCCAGCCCAGCCTCCTGTGAGGATGCCATCCCCTTCTTTCAGTTCCTCCATCTCTTCCGCATCAGTGCTCAAGATGAGGTATGTAGGAAGGAGATGCAGATGCTGGTTTAAACCGAGGATGGACACAAAATGCTGGAGTAACTCAGTGGGACAGGCAGCATCTCTGGAGAGAAGGAATGGGTGACGTTTCCGGTCGAGACCTTTCTTCAGAGTGGTTCGGGATCACAGAGGGGGAGCAGCAAGATGTCTTCTACTCCAAGACATCGGAAGTGTCCTCTTTCTTCAGGAAACAGGGCTTCAACTCCACTGCAATTGATGGTGCCCTCACTTGTATCTCCACCACTATCTGCACATCAGATCTCACCTCCATCCCCTCCAGAGGGAATAAGCGTAGAGATCCCTGGTCTTCATCTTTCACCCCATCCCCAGGCGCTTCCCCCTACAACCCACCAGGGGAGGCGCTACTCTGTCCCTACACCTCGACCCTCACCACCATTCAGGAACACAAACAGCCCTTTCATGGGAGGCAGAGATTCACTTGCATCTCCTCCATCCTCGTCTATGGCACTCGGTTCTCTCGATGTGGCCTCCTTTACATCTAAACGCCTCTACTTCCTCAGAAGACCGAGGAAATTTGGCATGTCTGAAACTTAGAAGAATTCCGAGTCCGCTGTACCAGAGTGAACGAATTGGTGTTGATGGTGATCGGACGAGGACAGTATAGGTCTTACTGAGGACGTGTAAATGGGAGCAGAGAAGGAAATTGGAAAAAATAATTCAAGAGAGGAAAATAACGCTGAATTCACTCAATGTCTCGCAACTTTGTCGACGCCAGAAACGTGGCGCCTCTCTCTGTACTGCCTGGGTGACGTCTGTATTTTACCGGTTTGCATGCAAAAACAAAGAATTTCACCGTCCCTTGATACATGTGACAATAGAGTATAATTGAATCAATGAGTTGAATTCAAGTTTGCACATGAGACTGTTAAATAAAATAACAGTGTTTGCTATAGAACGGATATTATTGTGCAGCCTAATATGAACAATTCACGATAGGAAACACGGATGTATTTAGTTTAAGGGAATGAAATTTACCCGAAGCTAATTTCAAATGACATCGGCTTTCTGGTCAGGGCTGTGATTGACGGGGCTGATCTATTTGTCCAACCGTTTGCCCATCAACTCCCCCCTCTCCCCCCTCAACTGTGTCAACCTATTACCAGCCAGGCTTTGTCCTGCCCCCTTCCTTCCATCGTTCTTCCAACTCCCACCCACCGCCCCTACAATCAGTCTGAAGAAGGGTCCAGACCCGCAACATCACCTGTCCATGTTCTCCAGAGGTGCTACTTGACCCACTGAGTTAATCCAGCACTTTGTGCCTTTTTGTTGTGAAGCAACATCTGCAGTTCCATGTTTCTGCATCTTCACACTGAAAACTTGCAGCCGAATTACATTCATTCCCCGAGACGGCAGCGCGCGCAGTGTCAGCAGTTTCAGCGAATGGGAATGCGTTTTTGAACCAGGAAGAGGCGGATTAAAATGGCTTCGAAAGACAGGTTCGAGAGTTTAACGGAGGAGGCAATTTGTCCCATCTGCCTGGATTTCTTCACCGATCCGGTGTCACTGGAGTGTGGGCACAACTTCTGCCGCTCCTGTATCTCACAGAGTTGGGACAAGGAGGGGAGAAACTCTTGCCCGGAATGTAGAGAGCAGTTTACAGACCGCACCCTCAGGGTGAATCGGGCCTTGGCGAGACTGTCTGAGAAAGCTCGAACACTGAGCCTGAATCGGACAGAGAAGGAAAGTAAACTTCAGTGCGAGGAACATCAGGAAGAACTGAAGCTGTTTTGTGAAACTGACAAGAAGCTGATCTGTGTGAATTGTGCAGCTGGGCGGGAACACAAGTCTCACAACTTCACGCTGATAGCAGAAGCTGCAGAATTCTACAAGGTAAAAGCAAATCGATGTTGATCGCATCATTGTTTAATTCCATCTTTATTGTCTAACACTTTCATTCTCTGATTCCCAAACACAATCCCAGGATCAGGTGAAATCTTCCATCCAGTCTCTCACAAAAGAGAAATCATGGATCCAGCAAATGAAGCAGCAACAGAAACAGAAGATTTCTGGAGTTCTGGTGAGCTTTTCCAGTTTCGATTTCCTGATCTTGTGTAGATTTGATCCCTGTGATGCGAGTAATAATAGGGCAGCGCAGTGACACAAGTAGTTCACGCCTTCGCCCTGTGGCCGCGGCGGATTCCGGCCACGTCCCCAATACACGCTGGTTCAATGGTCAATCGGTGACTGTTATAATCCCTGGGAAAGTGGGTGGTGGAGGGATAAATGGGAATGAATGGGCACGTGAAAAGGAATAGGCAGCAGGGAATTGTATTGTGGGTAGAGGATTGATGGGTTATAACATTACCCTCACGACATTTCAGAAGCATTTAGACAAACTGTCTAAATGCTTCTGAAGTCTGAAGAATGGTCTCGACCCGAAACGTCGCCTATTCCTTCTCTCAATAGATGCTGCCTCACCCGCTGAGTTTCTCCAGCATTTCTATCTACCTTAGACAAACTATTGAATTGCCAAATCAAATAAAAAATGCACAGGCCAAATGTCACCGTTAAAGTCGTGAGGAAACACAATCAGTGACATTATATATTGTTCTTCTCCTTTTATTTCACAAGAACAATCACACAACCTTCAGTCCAAGATCACATCGCAGTATGCTGAACTGCACCAGATTCTCACTGAGAAAGAGCAGCGTGCACTGACAGATATCCGGGAGGAAGAGACGAAGATTCTAAATACAATGGAGAAAAATCTTGGAAAGATTCAAGAGGATGTAAAATCCATTCAGGAGGAACTCTTAAAGTTGCAGCAACAGATGGATCAAAAAGACAGTGTGATGTTTCTGAAGGTGAGGGGTTACACTACAGTTTGGTGAAGTGAAAGTGCAGTCACAAAATGGTGGGTGACCTTTCAGAAAATAATGCTGCATTTACCAGTAATTTGGAACTGAGTAAATGTTCCCTCTGTTCCAGCTGTTGTTGTTCAGAAACTAATTGGCCTCCCGCTGAATCTATGGGATCTCAGGACTGTCTGGCCGGAATGTAGAGAGGTGCTTTTATTATGTGGAGTTTAGAACAATGACAGGTGATCCTGTATCTGATCCCAAGGACCACGAATGGGCAGAGGGCAGTGAATATCTGGGAGTCTCCAACCAAAAGACTCTGAGAGGTTTTACATGTTAGACATATTTTAAACCAGAGGAGGACACATTAAAAAAAATTCGGGGAATTGTAATTGACGGGAATGGGGCAAAGAGAAGGAGTTACGTCCTGGGCTAGATCACCCATGACCACATTGTGGGGATTAACATTGTAATCTAGAACGTGGCACACACATCAGATTGATCATCTATATCCGATTCTCATCAGCAGTGGGTGTTTACCTTGGGGGTGTTTGCTCTGTTTCTGAGGAAGGACATTATAGCCATAGAGGGAGTGCAGAGAAGGTTCACCAGACTGATTCCTGGGATGTAAGGACTTTCATATGAAGAAAGACTGGATAGACTCAGCTTATACTCGCTAGAATTTAGGAGATTGAGAGGGGATCTAATAGAAACGTACAAAATTCTTATGGGATTGGACAGGCTAGATGCAGGAAGATTGTTCCCGATGTTGGGGAAGTGCAGGACAAGGGGTCACAGCTTAAGGATAAGGGGGAAATCCTTTAAGACCGAGATGAGGAAAAACTTTTTCACACAGAGAGTGGTGAATCTCTGGAACTCTCTGCCACAGAGGGTAGTTGAGGCCAGTTCATTGGCTATATTTAAGAGGGAGTTAGATGTGGCCCTTGTGGCTAAGGGGATCAGGGGGTATGGAGAGAAGGCAGGTACGGGATACTGAGTTGGATGATCAGCCATGATCATATTGAATGGCGGTGCAGGCTCGAAGGGCCGAATGGCCTACTCCTGCACCTATTTTCTATGTATCTATTTATCTATGTTTGTTTTGTCCAACTTGTTTCACCATAGAAGGACATCCCACTCTACATCATAGACAGGCCATTTGGCCCATCCTATCCAGTCAGGTTTCCTGCTCCACTCATCATCCCTCCCATCTACTCTCCACACCCAGTAACAATACCCCGAATTCCAGGAGCCCTAATGTGTTTATCCCGCTTGCACTTAAATTTATCTCTGCTGTTGGCTTCAGTCCCTCCAATGCGAGTGAGGTCCATGTTCTCATGACTGCATTCCTTTTGGTATTTATTGAAAACCATGTTACATTTCAACTTTGATTATTGGTCCCCTTCGATTTGAGATATTATTTCATACCCACCCATTTTAATCCACCGATAATATGAAATTCTCTCATCATTCCTGACATCTTCTCCAGATGAAATCCCATGACCTGCCCAGTCTTGTCATTAAGTTCCATCCTCTCAGTTATGGCGTCATTCTCATAAACATTCCTTGTGCTTCCCCCCATCGTTCTACATCTCTGCGGCAATATCCGCTTTCTCACTGCATGACAGTGGTGATAAGATTTGGGAAATGGGAATTGTCAGAGGATTGTAGAAATTTGGTGAAATGCCAGCTGTCGGGATGAGGACGGTTCATCTCAATCAATTGAAATTTGTGTTTTATTTCTTTCAGGAGGAAGCTGGTCGCAAGCAAAGGTAGGACATTGTTTTGACGGAAACATTGTAAGTTTTGGTGGAACAGCTCAAAACTTTTTGAATGCTCAGTTTATAACCAGCTGTTAAATATTTCCAGGGTTCGTGATGCAGCCAAACCACTGTCGGTGGTAGATGAAACTTTGCCAAATGAAAAGTTTAATTGCCCTGTTTCGTTCAACACGGCATTCAAAAAAATATCTGATGACCGCAAGTCCTACCCTGCACTACAGTTTGGCGAAGTGCAAGTGTGCAGTCACAAAATGGTGGGTGACATTTCAGAAATAAATGATGCATTTACCAGTAATTAGGAACTGAGTAAATGTTCCCTCTGTTCCAGCTGTTGTTGTTCAGAAACTAATTGGCCTCCCGCTGAATCTATGGGATCTCAGGACTCTCTGGCTGGAATGTAGAGAGGCGTTTATATTATGTGGAGTTTAGAACAATGACAGGTGATCCTATTGATCCCAAGGACCACGAATGCTCAGAGGGCCATGAATATCTGGGATTCTCCAACCAAGAGACTCTGAGAGGTTTTATATGTTAGACGTACTTTAAACCAGAGGAAGATACATTTAAAAAAATTCTGGGAATTGTAATCGATAGGGATGAGGCAAAGAGGAGGAGTTCAGCCCTGGTCTCGATCAGCCATGGCCACATTGTGTGGATTAACATTGAAATCTAGAACGTGGCGCACACATCAGATTAATCATCTATATCCGGTTCCCATCAGCAGTAGGTGGTCACCTTGGGGGAATTTGCTCTGTTTGTTTTGTCCACCTTGTTTCACCATAGAATGACATCCCATTCTACATCATAGACAGGCCATTTGGCCCTTCCTATCCACTCATCATCCCTCCCATCTAGGGATCTAGGAATCTAGGGATCTAGGAATAACTGTGCATAGTTCCCTGAAGGTGGAATCTCATGTAGATAGGGTGGTAAAGAAAGCTTTTGGTGTGCTGGCCTTTATAAATCAGAGCATTGAATATTGAAGTTGGGATGTAATGTTAAAATTGTACAAGGCATTGGTGAGGCCAATTCTGGAGTATGGAGTACAATTTTGATCGCCTAATTATAGGAAGGATGTCAACAAAATAGAGAGAGTACAGAGGAGATTTACTAGAATGTTGCCTCGGTTTCAGCAACTAAGTTACAGCGAAAGGTTGAACAAGTTAGGTCTTTATTCGTTGGAGCGCAGAAGGTTAAGGGGGGACTTGATAGAGGTCTTTAAAATGATGGGCGGGTTAGACAGAGTTGACGTGGATAAGCTTTTCCCATTGAGAGGAGGGAAGATTCAAACAAGGGGACATGACTTGAGAATTAAGGGACAGAAGTTTAGGGGTAACATTAGGGGGAACTTCTTTAATCAGAGAGTGGTAGCTGTGTGGAATGAGCTTCCAGTGGAAGTGGTGGAGGCCGGTTCGATTTTATCCTTTAAAAATAGATTGGATGGGTATATGGACGGGAAAGGAATGGATGGTTATGGTCTGAGTGCAGGTAGATGGGACTAGGGAGAAGAAAGAAGGGGAAAAAATGTTCGGCATGGACTTGAAGGGCCGAGATGGCCTGTTTCCGTGCTGTAATGGTTATATGGTTATCTACTCTCCAGACCCGGTAACAATACCCCAAATTCCAGGAGCCCTAGTGTTTATCCCGCTTGCACTTAAATTTATCTCAGCTGTTGGCTTCAGTCCCTCCAATGCAAGCGAGGTCCATGTTCTCATGACTGCATCCTTTCGGTATTTATTGAAGACCACGTTACATTTCAACTTTGATTATTGGTCTCCCCTTCAATTTGAGATGTTATTTCATCCCCATCCATTTAAATTCACCGATAAACTTAAATTCACTCTCATCATCCCTGACATCCTCTACAGATGAAATCCCACGACCTTCCCACTCTTTTCATTAATTTCCATCCTCTCAGTTATGGCGTCATTCTCATGAACATTCCTTGTGCTTTCCCCCATCATTCTACATCTCTGCGGCAATATCCGCTTTCTGTCTGCATGACAACGGTGATAAGAGTTGGGAAATGGGAATTATCAGAGGATTGTAGAAATTTGGTGAAATTCCCGCTGTCGGGATGAGGACGGTCCATCTGAATCAATTGAGATTTGTGTTTTATTTCTTTCAGGAGGAAGCTGGTGGCGAGCAAAGGTAGGACATTGTCTTGACGGTAACATTGTAAGTTTTGGTGGAACATCTCAAAACATTTCTAATGCTCAGTTTATAACCTGCTGTTAAATATTTCCAGGGTTCTTGGTAAAGCCAAACCACTGTTGGTGGTAGATGAAGCCTTGCAGATTGAAAAGTTTCATGGCCCAGTTTCATTCAACAAAGAAATATCTGATGACTTCAAGCAAGGTAAAGCTTATAGCTTTTCCATTATTCTTGTTTCTGACATCTTCAACCCGTACACCTGACACCTTATCATTTCCCAGCCTCGCACAGCCCGGTTTTAAACTCCCCAAAATCCATAAACACAACTGCCCTGGCAGAAAATTATTTCCACAGACCTCGACTGCATCCTATCCCCCCTGGTCCAATCTCTACCGACCTATGTCCAAGATACCTCACATGCCTTCGTCCCTTTAATGACTTCTGCTTTGCGAGCCCCCATCCCCTCATCTTTACCATGGACGTTCAGTCACTCTACACCTCCATCTCCCACCAGGAAGGACTTAAAGCCCTCTGTTTCATCCTCAACCAGAGAACCTACCAATTGCCCTCTACACCTACTACTCCGCCTAGCGGAGCTGGTTCTCACTCTTAATAACTTCTTCTTCGAATCCTCCAAGTCCAAGGCCCTATCCCTGAACTCTATCTCCATTACATTGTTGACTGCATCGGTGCTACCTCCTGCACCCATGCAGAACTCATGGACCATCAACTTCACCACCAATTTCCATCCTGCAATCAAATTTACTTGGACCATCACCGACACCTCCCTCCCCGTTCTTGATCTCACAGTTTCTATCACGGGAAATAGACTATCGATAGACGTCTATTACAAACCCACTGACTCCCACAACTATCTCAACTACACTTCTCCCTACCCTGCTTCATGCAAAGACTCTATCTCCCACTCCTAATTCCTCTGTCTACGCCGCATCTGTGCCCAAGATGAGGTGTTCCATCCCAGGAAATCCAAGATGTCCTCATTTTTTAGAGAACGGGGGTTCCCCTCTCCCATCATAGATGAGGCCCACACTGGTGTCTCCTCCGTACCCCATAGCTCTGCCCTTGCTTCTCCTCCCACTAGTCGCAAGATAGACAGTCCCCCTTGTCCTTTCCTTTCACCCCATCAGCCACTGCATACAACACATAATCCTCCAAAATTTCCGCCACCTCCAACGGGATCCCACCACTAGCCACATTTTCCGATCTCCTCCCCTTTCTACCTTCCGCAACGACCATTCCCTCTGCAACTCCTTGGTTAACTCATCCCTTCCCACCCAAACCACCCCCTCCCCAGTACCATCTGCTGCAAGCGCACAAGATGCAACAGCGGTCCCTATACCTCCTCTCTTGACTCTGTCCATGAACCCCAACAGTCCTTTCAGGTTAGGCAGAGGTTCACTTGCACCTCCTCCAACCTCATCTACTGTATCCATTGTTCAAGGTGTGGACTCTTATACATCGATGAGTCCAAACACAGACTGGGCGATCGTTTTGCTGAACACCTTTGCTTAGACTGCTTGAACGTACCTGATATCTCGGTTGCTAAACACTTTAATTCCCCTTCCCATTCCCACACAGACCTTTCTGTCCTAGGTCTCCTCCATTGTCAGAGTGAGGTTAAATGCAAATTGGAGGAACAGCATCTCATATTTCCCTTGGATGAAATGTTGATGTTGATTTCTCTAACTTCAGGTAGCACTGGCATTCTCCCTCTCTCTATCCCTCCCCCACCCATGTCACACTACTTTCTCGTTTTCACCTAACAAACAGCTAATAAACGGCCTGTTTCATCTTATCATCTCTTTTCATCATCGCCTATATCTCTTGATTCCCTTATCCCTAACCAGTCTGAAGAAGGGTCTCGAACCAAAACGTCACACAGTTCCCCGTTTACTGTGTATGTCCTGCCCTGGATTGTCTCAGAAAAGTGCATCACCAAAATGTCCCGCTGAGTTACTCCAGCTCTTTGAGTCTATCTTTGGTTTAAACCAGCATCTGAAGTTCATTCCTTTACATCTTTAAGCAATACCTAGATGCAAAGATTAATTGTATTTTGGACTGAAGGGAAATTGGAGATTTGATCTACCAGTAAACTCATCAGCTGGGAAGCATCACAGATTCAGAGGTTTAGACTGTCCTGTCTTGGGTAAAATACTGTGGCTATTCACCTTATCTGTGCACCTTATATAGATCTTATACACATCTATAAAAGCATTCTGATGGGCTCTAAAGACAAATGTCCCTGCCTGTCCAACGTCTCCTTATAACCCAGCCCTTCAGACCTGATGAAATTATCGTAAATCCTTTTGCACCCTCTCTAACTTGCTAACAACCTTATTGTGTCAAACGCTGTATTTAATATCCTGACATATAAAAGCATGAGTGACAAATACATTCTTCACCACCCTGCCTGTCACTGTTGCATCTTCCGTGGCACTGTGTACCTGCAGCCCGAGATCTCTCAGTTCTATAAAGTTCCCCGTTTACTGTGTATGTCCTGCCCTCAGAAAAGTGCATCACCTCACCTTCACATGAATAAATCGGACCTGCCGTTCCTGAGCCCATTGGCCCAGTTCACAGGGATCCCATTTACTCTCAGATAACCTTCTTCACTCGCCACAATGTCACCAATTTTGGTTCCATCTGCAAACTGACTAACCGTGCAACCTACATACACACCCAATCGTTTATATAAATAAGGAACAACAGTGTACTCTGTCTCCAGTCTGAAAAATGACCCTCTACCAACATCCTCTGCCTACGACCTTCAGGTAAATGTTGTATTCCATCGGCTAATTCACCCCGGATTCCATGAGATCCAACCTTCCAGAGCGGCCTCTCATGCGGTGTGTAGAAGTTGCATCTCTCAGAGGGCAGTGAATATCTGGAATGTTGTGCCCAAGATGGTGGTGAAAAGCTGAGTTATTGGATATGTGCAACTTGGCTACAAATAAATATTTGATAGATCTAAAAATTAAGATTATTGGGAAAATCACTCAGAAGAGGAATTGGTGGCAGCTTAGATCAGCCATGATCACATTGAATGGAGGGGCAAGCCTGAGGAGCTGATCCTAATCCTGCTCCTGTTTTCTTGTGTTCTTATGCTCCTGTGTACCGATAAATTGACAGACTTAACACAGAGGAAATGCAGCAAAGATTAACAATACTTGTTCCTGGGACAATGAGTTTGCTGTACGGGGTGAGATTGAGTAGACTAGGCCTGTGTACTCGAGAGTTCGGGTGTATTGGAGGAGATCTCAGTGAAACACACAATTCTTACAGGGCTCAGTGGGCTGGATGCAGGGAAGATGTTTGCCCTGTCTGAGGGGCTGGAGAACGGGCACCCTCTCAGAAGGAGGGCTGCACCATGTAGGACAGAGATAAGGAGACATTACTGCACACAGAGACTGGGGAACCTTTGGAATTCCTTGCACCGGTGGCTGTGGAGACTCAGTCATTCAGTGCTCTTGGAGCCGAGAGGCATGGTTGATAATTACAGATCAGGCCCTTGGGCTCATCGCGTCGATGGCCACCATTTCCCCAGCTATACTAATTGATTTGCCCACATTACATCGCCATTCTTCTGCACCTCACCTATTTAAGTGCCTCAAATATAGTGATTACTAGACTAAGTGGGACCTGTTGGGTCCCATGTTCACATGGGAGGGCTGGTCCCCCAACGCAATATTCCACTTCTCCACCAATTCCAATATTGGTGGCCAGTGGGGCGGGCGAGGGCTTTCTGGAGCGCTAGTATGGGTGTTGTGGGCCAAAAGGACTGGTTTCCAGAGGGCTAATAGGGACATTGTGGGCCAAATGGATTCTTGGGCTGGCAGCTCTGTCACTCAGGCCTGGTGGGCTGGCAGCTCAGTCACTCAGGCCTGGTGGGCTGGCAGCTCAGTCACTCAAGCCACGTGCCTCCACCGCCCTCTGAGGCAGATAATTCCGCAGACTCACAACTCTCTGTGAAAAAGTTTCCTTATCTCCATTCTAAATGGCTCACCCCTTATTCTTAAACTGTGGCCCCTGGTTCTGGGCTCGCCCAAAATCAGGAACATGTTTCCTGCCTCTAGCGTGTCTAAACCCTTAATAATCTTATATGTTTCAATAAGATGCCCTCTCATCCTTCTAAATTCCAGAGTATACAAGCCGAGCTGCTCCATTCTCTCAGCACATGACAGTCCCACCATCCCGGGAATTAACCTGGTGAACCTACGTTGCACTCCCTCAATAGCAAAATGTCCTTCCTCAAATTACGGGACCAAAACAGCACAGAATATTCCAGGTGCGGTCTCACTAGGGCCCTGTACAACTGCAGGAGGACCTCTTTGCTCTGATACACAAATCCTCTTGTTATGAAGGCCAACATGCCATTTCCTTTCTTCATGCCTGCTGAACCTGCATGCTTACTTTCATTAACTGATGAACAAGGACCCCCATATCCCGTTGTACTTCCCCTTTTCCCAACTTGACACCATTTAGATAATAATCTGCCTTCTTGTTTTTGTTACCAAAGTGGATGACCTCACATTTATCCACATTAAACTGCATCTGCCATGCATCTGCCCACACACCCAACCTGTCCAAGTCACCCTGCAGCCTCATAGCATCCTCCTCACAGTTCACACTGCCACCCAGCTTTGTGTCATCTGCAAATTTGCTAATGTTACTTTGATTCCCTTCATCTAAATCATTGATGTATATTGTAAATAGCTGCGGTCCCAGCACCGATCCTTGCGGTACCCCACTAGTCACTGCCTGCCATTCTGAAAGGTACCCGTTAATCGCTACTCTCTGTTTCCTGTCTGCCAACCAATTTTCTATCTCCAATACCACTCTACCTCCAATACCATGTGCCCTAATTTTGCCCACTAATCTCCTATGTGGGACCTTATCAAATGCTTTCTGAAAGTCCAGGTACACTACATCCACTGGCTCTCCTTTGTCCATTTTCTTAGTTACATCCTCAAATTCCAGAAGATTAGTCAAGCATGATTTCCCCTTAATAAATCCATTCTGACTCGGACCGATCCTGTTACTGCTATCCAAATGTGCTGCAATTTCATCTTTTATGATTGACTCCAGAATCTTCCCCACCACCGATGTCAGGCTAACTGGTCTATAATTCCCTGTTTTCTCTCTCCCGCCTTTCTTAAAAAGTGGGATAACATTAGCTACACTCCAATTCACAGGAAATGATCCTGAATCTATAATCCAATCCATCCACGATTTCTAGAGCCACTTCCTTAAGTACCCTGGGATGCAGACCATCAGGCCCTGGGGATTTATCAGCCTTCAGTCCCATCAGTCTACCCAATACCACATCCTGCCTAATGTGGATTTCCTTCAGTTCCTCTGTCACCCCAGATCCTCTGGCCACTAGTATATCAGGAAGATTGTTTGTGAAGACGGATCCAAAGTACCCGTTCAACTCATCTGTCATTTCCTTGTTCCTCATAATAAATTCACCTTTTTCTATCTTCAAGGGTCTAACTTTGGTCTTAACTATTTTTTTCCTCTTCACATACCTAAAGAAGCTTTTACTATCCTTTATATTCTTGGCTATCTAACCTTTGTACCTCTCCTTTTCTCCCTGTATTGCCTTTTTAGTTATCTTCTGTTGCTTTTGAAACATTACCCAATCCTCTTGCTCCCCGCTCATCTTTGCTACGTTCTACTTCTCTTTTATTTTTATACTGTCCCTGACTTCCCTTGTCGGCCACGGTCGCCCCTTACTCCCCTTGGAATCTTTCTTCCTCTTTGGAATGAACTGATCCTGCACCTTCTGTATTATTCCCAGAAATACCTGCCATTGTTGTTCCAATGTCATCCGTGCTAGGGTATCTTTCCAGTCAACTTTGGCCAGCTCCACCCTCATGGCTCCATGGTACCATTTATTCAGCTGTAACATGGACACCTCCAATTTATCCTTCTCCCTCTCAAATTGTAGATTAAAACTTACCATATTATGGTCACTATCTCCTAATGGCTGCTTAACCTCAAGTTCCCTCATCAAATCTGGTTCATTACACAACACTAAATCCAGAATTGCCTTCTCCCTGGTAGGCTCCAGTACAAGCTGCTCTAAGAATCAATCGCAGAGGGACTCCACAAACTCCCTTTCTTGGGATCCTGTACCAACCTGATGTTCCCAGTCTACCTGCATGTTGAAATCTCCCATAACAACCGAAGCATTACCTGTACGACATGCCAATTTTAACTCTTGATTCATCTTGCACCCTATATCCAGGCTACTGTTTGGGGGGCTTGTAGACAGGTCCCATTAGGTTCTTTTTACCCTTACGATTGCTTAGTTCTATCCACACCGACTCCGCATCTCCGGTTTCAATGTCACCCCTTTCAAGGGACTGAATTTCATACCTCACCAACAGAGCTACCCCACCCCCTCTGCCCACCTGTCTAGCTTTTCGATAGAAGGTATACCCTTGAATATTCAGTTCCCAGCCCTGGCCCTCTTGCAGCCATGTCTCTGTAGTTCCAACAACATCATACTTGCCAATTTCTAACTGGGCCTCAAGCTCGTCCATTTTATTTCTTATACTTCGCGCCTTCATACACAACACTCTGACTTCGGTATTCACCTCCCCTCTCACATCGCTCACAATTGGCCCCGACCTTACTCTCTTATCCCTTCTCGAACTTCCCTTCCCATTAATTTGAGAGTATTTTGTAACTTTTCCTGTACTCACTTCCCCTTCAACTCCATCTTTATACTTCCAATTTGTCAATCGAAACCTCTTGCTCCGATCTGCCTCCATATCTGAATAGCCCGCTTCATTTCTCCATCCCCACTGCAATCTCACAATCCTCCCCAACCTCCGCACTCGTCCTCCCCGTCCACCCTCCCCATCTCACGAAATGCCCTCTCCTTCCCTGGATAAAAACTCCGGGAAAGATGTCTGTTGTCCACCGGATGTGGTTGGGGTGAAACCCCGGGCAAGGTTTCAGTTGTCCGCCCGCTGCTGCCCGAGACTCCCCCACACCGACCCCCGGGGACTGACTCCCTGATTCTCTGCTTCTCCCCCCAGTCTCCGTCACCCTGGATGTGGAAACAGCGCATGCGCTGCTCGAGGTGTCTGAGGATCTGAAGAGGGTGAGACGGACCCGGACCCGGAGGAGTCTCCCTGACACCGGGAAGAGGTTTACAGGCTGGGAGTGTTTGCTGGGATCGGAGGGATTCACATCGGGGAGACATTACTGGGAGGTGGAGGCGGCGGGGAGTCGGGGCTGGAGTCTGGGAGTCGCCGCAGAGTCTGTGGAGAGGAAGAGACCGGTCACACTGACCCCGGAGACTGGAGTCTGGAGCATCAGGCGGTGGTTTGACGGGTTTGATGCATTCACCTCCCCTCCATCCCGTCTCCCCGCCCGTCCCATCCCCGGGAGGCTGGGAGTTTATCTCAGTTACGAGTCCGGGACAGTTTCATTTTACGACGCGGACACCAAGTCCCATCTCCACACCTTCACTGGGAATAAATTCACGGAGAAACTTTATCCTTTCTTCGGGCCTTGGGATGTAAACCACTGGCTGAGAATCTGCTCCGGTTCCGCTCCGGGTGTGTAAAAAAATGTAAATGTGGGAAGAGTGAAGTAAACAGCAACTGAAATCAGAGCTGTCTGTCGATCCGTTCATTTTAACGCGTTAACCGCGTCCGGCAACGGAACAGAAATTACTTTTGTGAAAATATAAAGATTGAAACAATCTCCCTTCCCGCGGGTTCAGCAGCAGCCGCGGGCGGTGGGTCCTGAGCTCCGGGCTCCCCCGGGTCCTAAACTCCCCGCGAGTCACAACGCGGCACAAGCGGAGTTGGTGCGGACTTCAACAGCGACGTAAAGGCGAGTTTGGGGGTAGGTGGAGATAGGAGGGCGGATTAACATCGGAAATTCCCTGAAGTGAGAGAAGTGTGCTGTCGGTGCGGAGTTTGTACTTTCTCCCCGTGACCGCGTGGGTTTTCACCGACATCTTCCTCCCACAGTACAAAGACGTACAGGTTTATTGGTTAATTGTCTTGGTATCATTGTAAATTGTCCCTCGTGTGTGTATGATAGCGCTAGTGTGCTGGTCGGTACGGACTCGGTGGGCCGAAGGGCCTTTTTCCGCGCTGTATCACTAAACTAAACTAAATTCACACATCTGTTAACAGCCATTGAGTGGGGAGTGCTCTGGCCATTTGTTGGAACTATTGAGTAAGTCCAAAGCAGGGAGATGATATTTTATTCATGGCGGATTCGCTGGTTTCCATTTACGCCAACCAGTCGTGCAGCGGTAGAGTTGCTGCCTCACAGGGCCGGAGACCTGGGTTCGATATTGACCAATGGTGGTGTCTGTGCGGAGTTTGCACGTTCTCCATGTGGGCTGTGTGGGTTTTCTCCGGGATCTCCACTTTTCTCCCACATTCCAAAGACGTACAGATTTGTGGGGTAACTGGTTTGGTATAATTGTAAACTGTCCCGTGTGTAGGATAGCGTTAGTGTGCGGGCATCGCTGGATGGAGCGGACACGATGGGTCGAAGGGCCTGTTTCCGCGGTGCATCTCTAAACTAAACCAAACAATCTAAAGTGTCCTTATGTATCCTCAAGCCCACTATATTGCCCTCTCTCTCCAACAAGTTATGTACTTACCTAGGTACAGTGAAATGCTTTGTTTTACATACAACCTGGGCAGCAGACACAGTACCGAACAGTCCTGTCTACCTCCTGCTGCCGCACTTGGCAACAGGACTCCCCCACCCCCCCCCCACCCCCACCCTACACACCACCTCCCACCCCCCAGTACCCGTCGTTCTTGACGTCCACCTTGCTCTCGACGAAGATGGTTCTCCAAGAGGAACTGTATGTATGTATTCATCATTTCCACAGAGCGCGCACAGACACACAAAGACGCAGAAAAACAGAGACACGCACACTTGACAACTTTGATGACATTGTTTTATTGCAGTGAACAGAAGCTGTCTGAAGAAGGGTCTCGACCCAAAAGTCACCCATTCCTTCTATCTGGAGATGTTGCCGGAGCCGGTGTGTTACTCCAGCATTTTGTGTCTATCTTTGGTGTAAACCAGCATCTGCAGTGCCTTCATACATTGTTCATCAAACATCTGTACACGTAACAATCTATTCACAATCCCTGTTGCAACAACAGATTTATATCCTTCACCTCTCTGGTGAAGTTAGTACGCAGAGTACAACTTCCTGCGCAAGTTAGTATTCATAAGACCTTACGAGCATAAGGTAACATAGATTAAATAAGAGCAATAAATAAATATAATTAAATAATATAAATATGACTAAACTTACAACTGATCAATGCATTCAACAGGGCCCCAATAATGAACAGTTAACTGATACAAATAGCAGTGGTAAACACAGAAAGTAGGTCTGAAGGAGGGTCCCGACCCAAAACGTCACCTATCCATGTTCTCCAGAGATGCTGCCTGACCCGCTGAGTTACCCCAGCACTTTGTATCTTTTTGTTCGGGTACATAGATACATAGATACATAGAAAATAGGTGCAGGAGTAGGCCATTCGGCCCTTCGAGCCTGCACCGCCATTCAATATGATCATGGCTGATCATCCAACTCAGTATCCCGTACCTGCCTTCTCTCCATACCCCCTGATCCCTTTAGCCACAAGGGCCACATCTAACTCCCTCTTAAATATAGCCAATGAACTGGCCTCAACTACCCTCTGTGGCAGAGAGTTCCAGAGATTCACCACTCTCTGTGTGAAAAAGTTTTTCCTCATCTCGGTCTTAAAGGATTTCCCCCTTATCCTTAAGCTGTGACCCCTTGTCCTGGACTTCCCCAACATCGGGAACAATCTTCCTGCATCTAGCCTGTCCAACCCCATAAGAATTTTGTACGTTTCTATAAGATCCCCTCTCAATCTCCTAAATTCTAGCGAGTATAAGCCAAGTCTATCCAGTCTTTCTTCATATGAAAGTCCTCACATCCCAGGAATCAGTCTGGTGAACCTTCTCTGCACTCCCTCTATGGCTATAATGTCCTTCCTCAGATTTGGAGACCAAAACTGTACGCAATACTCCAGGTGTGGTCTCACCAAGACCCTGTACAACTGCAGTAGAACCTCCCTGCTCCTATACTCAAATCCTCTTGCTATGAAGGCCAACATACCATTCGCTTTCTTCACTGCCTGCTGCACCTGCATGCCTACTTTCAATGACTGGTGTACCATGACACCCAGGTCTCGCTGCACCTCCCCATTTCCTAATCGGCCACCATTTAGATAATAGTCTGCCTTCCCGTTTTTGCCACCAAAGTGGATAACCTCACATTTATCCACATTATACTGCATCTGCCAAACATTTGCCCACTCACCCAGCCTATCCAAGTCACCTTGCAGTCTCCTAGCATCCTCCTCACAGCTAACACTGCCCCCAGCTTAGTGTCATCCGCAAACTTGGAGATGTTGCTTTCAATTCCCTCGTCCAGATCATTAATATAAATTGTAAATAGCTGGGGTCCCAGCACTGAGCCTTGCGGTACCGCACTAGTCACTGCCTGCCATTGTGAAAAGGACCCGTTTACTCCTACTCTTTGCTTCCTGTTTGCCAGCCAGTTCTCTATCCACATCAATACTGAACCCCCAATACCGTGTGATTTAAGTTTGTATCCTAATCTCTTATGTGGTACCTTGTCGAAAGCCTTCTGAAAGTCCAGATACAACACATCCACTGGTTCTCCCCTGTCCACTCTACTAGTTACATCCTCGAAAAATTCTATAAGTTTCGTCAGACACGATTTACCTTTCGTAAATCCATGCTGACTTTGTCCAATGATTTCACCACTTTCCAAATGTGCTGCTATCCCATCTTTAATAACTGACTCTAGCAGTTTTCCCACTACCGATGTTAGACTAACTGGTCTGTAATTCCCCGTTTTCTCTCTCCCTCCATTCTTAAAAGTGGGGTTACGTTTGCTACCCTCCAATCCTCAGGAACTACTCCAGAATCTAAAGAATTTTGAAAAATTATCACTAATGCATCCACTATTTCTGGAGCTACTTCCTTAAGTACTCTGGGATGCAGCACATCTGGCCCTGGTGATTTATCGGCCTTTAATCCATTCAATTTACCCAACACCACTTCCCGACTAACCTGGATTTCACTCAGTTCCTCCATCTCCTTTGACCCGCGGCCCCCTGCTATTTCCGGCAGATTATTTATGTCTTCCTTAGTGAAGACGGAACCAAAGTAGTTATTCAATTGGTCCGCCATATCCTTGTTCCCCATGATCAATTCACCTGTTTCTGACTGCAAGGGACCTACATTTGTTTTAACTAATCTCTTTCTCTTCACATATCTATAAAAACTTTTGCAGTCAGTTTTTATGTTCCCTGCCAGTTTCCTTTCATAATCTATTTTCCCTTTCCTAATTAAGCCCTTTGTCCTCCTCTGCTGGTCTCTGAATTTCTCCCAGTCCTCTGGTATGCTGCTTTTTCTGGCTAATTTGTACGCAACATCTTTTGCTTTGATACTATCCCTGATTTCCCTTGTTATCCACGGATGCACTACCTTCCCTGATTTATTCTTTGCCAAACTGGGATGAACATTTTTTGTAGTTCATCCATGCAGTCTTTAAATGCCTTCCATTGCATATCCACCGTCAACCCTTTTAGAACTAATTGCCAGTCAATCTTGGCCAATTCACGTCTCATACCCTCAAAGTTACCTTTCTTTAAGTTCAGAACCGTTGTTTCTGAATTAACAATGTCACTCTCCATCCTAATGAAGAACTCAACCATATTATGGTCACTCTTGCCCAAGGGGGCACGCACAACAAGTCTGCTAACTAACCCTTCCTCATTACTCAATACCCAGTCTAGAATAGCCTGCTCTCTCGTTGGTTCCTCTACCTGTTGGTTTAGATAACTATCCCTCATACATTCCAAGAAATCCTCTTCCTCAGCACCCCTGCCAATTTGATTCACCCAATCTATATGTAGATTGAAGTCACCCATTATAACTGTTTTGCCTTTGTTGCACGCATTTCTAATTTCCTGTTTGATGCCATCCCCAACTTCACTTCTACTGCTAGGTGGCCTGTACACAACACCCACCAGCGTTTTCTGCCCCTTAGTGTTTCGTAGCTCTACCCATACCGATTCCACATCCTCCAAGCTAATGTCCTTCCTTTCCACTGCGTTAATCTCCTCTCTAACCAGCAACGCTACCCCACCTCATTTTCCTTTCTCTCTATCCCTCCTGAATATTGAATATCCCTGGATGTTCAGCTCCCAGCCTTGGTCACCCTGGAGCCATGTCTTCGTGATCCCAACTATATCATAATCATTAATTGCTATCTGCACGTTCAACTCATCGACCTTATTACGAATGCTCCTTGCATTGAGACACAAAGCCTTCAGCCTTGTTTTTACAACGCTCTTACCCCTTATACAATTATGTTGGAAAGTGGCTCTTTTTGATTTTTGCCCTGGATTTGTCTGCCTGCCACTTTTACTTTTCACCTTGCTACCTATTGCTTCCGCCCGCATTTTGCACCCCTCTGTTTCTCTGCTTACCCATTCAAGAACCCCACCACCTCTTATTCTCTGTTTATTATTGTTTTCTTCTTTCCCCCCTACATGTTGGGTCTGAGTGCTTTCCTTCTCTGCCTCCTGCCTCACACACTGTCTAATAGCATTCTCTATTTGAGTCCCTCCCCCCAACCATTCTAGTTTAAAGTCTCCCCAGTAGCCTTTGCAGATCTCCCCGCCAGGATATCGGTCCCCCTCAGGTTCAAGTGCAACCCATCCTTTTTGTACAGGTCAAACCTTCCACAAAAGACGTCCCAATGATCCAGAAATTTGAATCCCTGCCTTCTGCACCAGTCCTTCAGCCACGCATTTATCCTCCACCTCGCTCCATTCCTACTCTCACTGTCGCGTGGCACAGGCAGTAATCCCGAGATTGTTACGTTTGCTGTCCTTCTCTTTAACTCCCCTCCTAACTCCCTAAATTCTCCTTTCAGGACCTCTTCTCTTTTTTTACCTATGTCATTGGTACCTATATGTATCACGACTTCGGGCTCCTCTCCCTGCCCTTTCAGGATGTCTTGGACACGTTGAGAAACATCACAGACCCTGGCACCAGGGAGGCAAACTACCATCCGGGTCTCCCGACTGCGTCCACAGAATCGCCTGTCTGACCCCCTAACTATAGAGTCCCCTATTAATATTGCCCTCCTCTTCTTTTCCTTACCCTTCTGAGCAACAGGACCGGTCTCTATACCGGAGGCCCGGCCGCTGTCGCTACCCCCAGGTAGGCTGTCCACCCCAACAGTGCTCAAACAGGAGTACTTATTGTCAAGGTGTACAGCCACCGGGGTACTCACTAGTCCCTGCCTGTGCCCCTTGCCTCTCCCAACCGTGATCCACTTGCCTGCCTCCTGTGGTGTTGGAGTGACCACATCCCTGTAACTCCTCTCGATGACTTCCTCGCTCTCCCTGACCAGACGGAGGTCATCGAGCTGCTGCTCCAGGTTCCTAATACGGTCCATTAGGTGCCCCATCTCGATACACCTGGCACAGATGTGGACGTCTGGAGGGCTATCAGACTCCATGACTTCCCACATCTGACATCCAGAACAGTAAACTGCCCTGGCCCTCATACTCCCCTTACCCTGGATAGAATATAAAACAAACTGCTACAATACAAAACAAACTGCTACAATACAGTACAATCAGCAGGGATCTGACTCCCAATCAGCTGCTCCCTCTTGTCTGCGTCCACCAATCAGCGGCTTCCTCAAACCCACTTGTTTTTGAAGTGGAACTTCATCTATTGCTTCGGAATATACGGATCACAGGACCTGGTAATGGGAGGTAAAACAATAACTAGAAAGCAGCCCTGAACTACTATCTACCTCATTGGTGACCCTCGGACTATCCTTGATCAGACTTTACTGGCTTTACCTTGCCCTAAACATTATTCCCTTTTCATGTATCTAAATGCCTCAATTAGAATCATGTGTTGTCTTTCCACTGACTGGTTAGTATGTGCCAAAAGCGTTTCACTGTACTTCGGTACATGTGACATGTGGTCTGTTCCACCCACCTGTAGATGAGATATGCATGTGCCTTTAACATAGTGACCTCACACCCACTAACCACTCCCCATATCACAAGTATAACTACAACCTCCACACCCACAGATCGCCCTCTAGTTCCTGTGACAGACCACGTACAGCTAGTGCAATGTATAATGTCCAGTATGAATAAAGATAGTAAAGTAACGATGTCTCGATATCAATCCTTTACATGGTGTCAAATAACGTACCTTGCGCCTCCCGTTTATCGGTTTATCATTTAATTTTGACCCAGTTTTTTGTTTCCCCCCCTAACTGTTTTTGTTATGGCCTCTTCTGCCCGTAAGCCCGATGCGCTCGTTTTCGATTTCGACATCGCCCTTCGATGGGACATATTCAAACGCGACTTTGAACACTATTTCAGGATTGCCCATCCTGGCGCCACCGACGCTCTCAAAGCCTCGCTGCTTCTCAACTTGGCTGGTCCCAACGCCTTGACTCGCTCGGACTTCTTCGTCTATGCTGCTGGAGAATCAGCTCGGGACCCGGCATGTCTGTTGGCTAAGTTTGACGCTATTTGTGACATTCCTACTAATTGCATTTTAGAACGTTTTAAACTGTTCGCGCGGCGTCAGCTCCCTGGGGAATCGGCGGAGAACTATGTCATTGCGCTGCGGGACCTGGGTAGGCGCTGCCGCCTCGAGACGTGGACCCCCGATAATGTCATCAGGGACCTGCTGGTTTACGGTCTCCGTGATGAGAAGCTCTGGTCCGAACTACTTCGCAAGCCGGATCTGACCTTGGCCGATGCAATGCACGCTACTCGCTTAGCCGACGCTGTTTCCGCGGCGGCGCCGCCGGCTGAACAGGCGATCAACTTTGCCAGCACTCCTAGCTATCCCATGAACGCACCCCAGTCGCGACCCCCGGTGTCGCTCGCTGCTCGAGGGGGACGCGCCCCGGGGTTCGGTGGTGCCACAAGGGGAGACACCCAGCAAAGGTGCCCTAATTGCAACTTCACATCTCATCAGTTCAATGTGTGCCCTGCGCTGGGAAAGTACTGCAACTCCTGTAATAAGTTGAACCATTTTGCTGCAGCCTGTCGTTCCCGTGGGAAGCCTGTCGCTGCTCGAAGGCAAAATTTAAACAACCTTCTACAGTCGGATAATGATCTCAGCTCCCAGCACTATTCCGATGAACATTCTGTTCCTACATCTAACTCCTCTCAGGCAGAAACCAGCTTGTTTACCGTGGTGAACGCACCTGCTATGATAACGGATCCTTCTGTGCAAGTCACTGTGAACAACTCGACCTTCACGGCCAAAATCGACACTGGGGTGGTTACCAATGTTATGTCAACATCTCTTTTCAACCAGCTAAGGACTAATGAGAAGATATTTTCTCAGAGCTCAAACCTGCATGCCTACGGTGGGGAGATCCTTACTCCTGTGGGCAAGGCCACACTACACTGTAAGATACTGAAGGCCACTCGGCCCCTCACCTTCTTTCTCCTCAATCGAAGTTGCGTTCCCCTGCTGGGGATCCAGGCATGCCAGGAAATGGGACTGGTGTCCTTCCACCGGGACATCCACCACGTGCAGGCTCTTATGGACCCGCTGGCCGAGTATCCTGACCGCTTTGATGATAAGCTAGGCAAACTACCCTGCAGCTACAAGATTGAAGTGGACCATAAGATCGTTCCTGTGGTCCATGCTCCTCACCGTATTTCCTTCGCCATGAGGGACAAAGTGGAGGCGACCCTACACAGTATGGTACAAATGGGCGTCCTAAAGGCGGTCGTCGAGCCCACCAGCTGGGTCTCTTCCATGGTTGTTGCTGCTAAAAAGGGCACGAGTGAGATACGCATCTGCATCAACCCCAGAGACCTCAACCTGGCCATTCGGCGCCCTCACTACCCTATGAGAACGGTGGAAGACGTCGCTGCACGGGTTGGTCCAGCAACGGTCTTTTCGGTCCTCGATGCCAAGAGTTCATTCTGGCAGATACCACTGGACGAGCGGTCGTCCATTTTGACAACCTTCGCCACCCCCTACGGAAGGTTTCGGTTCCTCCGAATGCCCTTCGGAATCAACTCTGCCAGCGAGGTATTCCAGCGAACCATGGAACAGTTGTTTTCAGATCTGCCTTGCGCCATAATTGTTGACGACATCCTCGTTTACGGTAAGGATGTTGCCGAACACGATGTCAACCTCCGCCTGATCCTGGACCGGGCCAGGCAAATCAACTTGAAACTGAACCCCAAGAAGTGCCGATTCCGCGTCTCGGAGGTCACCTATGTTGGACACGTATTCACCGCTGAGGGGCTGAAGCCTGACCCGCAGAAAACGACTGCCATCTCAGGGATGCCTCCTCCTACTAACGTGGCAGGCCTGCAACGCTTTCTCGGCTTGGTAAACTACCTGGGGAAGTTCATCCCCGACCTAAGCGAGCTCAGCGCTCCCCTGAGGGATCTGATCAAAAAGGACACTTCCTGGCTTTGGTTACCCAATCATCAGAAGGCATTTGACATTCTTAAGTCTAAACTGATCAGCACACCCACGCTCAAGTTCTTTGACCTGCGGCATCCCATTGTCCTCACCTGCGACGCCTCTCAATTCGGACTCGGTGCCGCCTGCCTCCAGGTCCATGACGGCCTGCAGATGCCTGTCTCATTCGCGTCCCGCACCATGACCGCCACCGAACAGCACTACGCGCAGATTGAGAAGGAGCTACTGGCCGTGCTGTTTGCCTGCTCCAAATTCCGGGACTACATCGTGGGCAACACTTTCACCGTTGAAACTGACCATCAACCACTTGTTACCATCCTCAACAAACCGATCCATGTGGCCTCATCACGTCTGCAGCGCATGCTGCTGCAGCTCCAGCGTTTCACGTTCACGGTGGTTTATCCTAAGGGGAAGGACATGTTTGTAGCCGACACGTTGTCTCGCGCCCCGCTGACGTCCACTGCTCGCCACCAATACCAAACGTCCGAGTTACTAGTACTACGATTGAACTTCGTCCCCTCGCCACAGATGAAATCCCTGGTTGAACACACTACCAACGACCCTGCCCTGCAACAGCTGTCTGCCGTCATCCGGCAGGGCTGGCCTGACCGTCGCTCGGCACTGCCGGCTGGAGCCGTGCCCTACTTCCTGATTCGGGACGAGCTCGTATTGCACGACGGCGTGGTGGTGAAGGGTCACAAAGTGGTCGTGCCCGCGGCGCTGCACGACCACTATTTTCAGGTCGCACACCGCGGTCACACTGGGGCCGAAGCCACTTTGTCTCTCGCCAAGGCACAGTTCTATTGGCCGGATATGGCAAAGTACATCCGGGAGAGGGTCTCATCGTGTTCCACCTGCAACAGCCGCGCCCCCCATCAGCAGCATCAGCCGCTTCTACAGCAGCCCGCGCCCGGACTGCCCTGGATGGCGCTCGCCACAGACATTTTCGAGTGGCGGGGCAAACATTTCCTGGTACTCGTTGACTTCTACTCCAGCTGGTTTGCGGTTGACCGGCTGCCTTCCGTGACCTCTTCGGCCGTCATCGACAGGTTGGACCCTCACTTTAGCACTTTTGGCCCCCCGGCAAGCCTGCAGTCGGACAATGGCAGCCAGTTCACGAGCTCCGAGTTTAAAGCGTTCGCTTCCAGATGGAACTTTCGCCATTTCACAAGCAGCCCGGAGTACCCGCAAAGCAACGGTTTGGCCGAGCGCGCGGTCCGCAGTGCTAAGCACCTGTTGGAACAGTGTGGTGGCATTAACTCCGACTTCCACCTGGCCCTCCTCAGCCTTCGGAACATTTCCCGCGACTCTGCCATGGGTTCACCTGCTCAGCGGCTCCTGTCTCGCGCTACCAGGCTCCCACTCCCGGTGGCCCAGCGATCCCTCATACCCTCGGTCCTTCCACCTGCGGCGGTTCAGAAACGGATTGCCTTCAGGCAAGACGTCCAAAAGCGGTCCCATGACAGGTCCTGCCACCCGCTGCCGCCCCTCTTCCCCGGTCAAGTAGTCCGTATGCAGACCACTCCCGGTCACTCCAAGCTCGCTACTGTCGTCGGCTCTGCGGGGTCGCCCAGGTCCTATTTCGTCGACTACGCTGGGACCATTTACCGACGGTCTCGCCAGCACCTTCGGCTCGTCCACGAGCCGCGTCCTCCTCCCGCCGATCCCTTTGCTCCCCCGCTGCCTGTTTCGCGTCCGGCCGTTGCCCTGCCCGTGATTCCCTGCATGCCTCGCTCTGCTCCTCCTTCGCCCCCTGCGCTCCAACACACTCCGTCTAGTCCTCGCACGCCTCCCCGCGCTCTCCCCGGTCCCGGCCCCGCATCCCCTCCGGTTTCGGTGCCGCGATCTCTTCCGTTTCCTCCCGTTTCTCCCTTTCAGGTTCGTCTGTCCCCGCTGGTGCCTCTTCCTCCTCCAGGAAGGGTGGATGGCGAGACGCGAACCCGGGCGGGACGTCTTGTCAAACCGCCTGACCGCTATGGCGATGTTGCCTAGCTATCCTAGCGCATGAGCCGTGGTCGCCATGTCACCTTTGTATTTGCCTGTCGTTTCGGGGAGGAAGGATGTAGATGAGATATGCATGTGCCTTTAACATAGTGACCTCACACCCACTAACCACTCCCCATATCACAAGTATAACTACAACCTCCACACCCACAGATCGCCCTCTAGTTCCTGTGACAGACCACGTACAGCTAGTGCAATGTATAATGTCCAGTATGAATAAAGATAGTAAAGTAACGATGTCTCGATATCAATCCTTTACACCACCCAACCGGGAAGGCAAATTCAATGCTAGCATCTATATCAAGTGGACTGGAATACAAAAACAGAGATGTAATACTGAGGCTCTATAAGGCGCTGGTCAGGCCACATTTGGAGTACCGTGAGCAAATTTGGGCCCCATATCTGAGGAAGGATGTGCTGGCTCTGGAGAGGGTCCAAAGGAAGTTTACAAGAATTATTCCAGGAATGAGTGGGTTAGCATTTGATGAGCGCTTGACAGCCCTGGGCCTCTACACGCTGGAGATTAGAAGGTTGAAACATACAGAATAATGAAAGGCATAGAGTGGACGTGGAGAGGATGTTTCCACTGGTGGGAGTCTAGGACCAGAGGTCATAGCCTCAGAATTAGAGGGTGCTCTTTTAGAAAGGATGTGAGGAGGAACATCTTTAGTCAGAGGGTGGTGAATCTGTGGAACACATTGCTACAGAGGGCTGTGGAGACCAAGTCAGTGGATATTTTTAAGGCAGAGATAGACAAATTTTTGATTAGAATGGATGTCAAGGGTTATAGGGAGAAGGCAGGAAAATGGGATAAGAAGGTGACAGTGATCAGCCATGATTGAATGGCGGAGTAGACCCGATGGGGTGAATGACTTAATTCTACTCCTATAACTAGTGAACTTGAATCTCTGGTGGGACATCGCCTGCTGTTGGGAGGCTTCCATTGGCTTCTTGCCATGAGATGGAGGATGCAGGTCGCTGGGACTGTCCATCTCTGTTGAGGAGTACACTTGCAGGATGACCACGGAGAGGAAGATGAGAAGCAACCTCTTGGCTAAGTTAGTCTGAGCAGGAAACAGCTTCCTCACCTGTAAAACAGAGAGAAACAGATGTCATTGCAGATAGTATTGGTCTTATTGCTGCAGATTTAATTTCTACAGATGCGATGCACAAGGCATTTTATCGGGATGCATCACAGCCTGGTTTGGGAACAGCTCCATCCAAGTACGCAATAAACTGCAGAGAGTCGTGAACGCAGCCCAGACCACCACACAAACTAATCTCTCTTCCATCGACACTTCACTCAAGGCCACCAGCAGTATCAAGAATGAGTCTCACCCTGATCACTCCCTCTTCTCCCCTCTCCCATCATGCAAGAGGTACAGAAGATAGACACGAAGTGTTGGAGTAACTCAGCGGGTCAGGCAGCATCTCTGGAGAACGTGGAGAGGTGACGTTGCGGGTCGAGACCCTTCAACCTCTTACCAACCAGCATCCGCAGTTCCCTCTGGCAACTGAACCATCCTACCACATCCAGAGAGCAGCGCTGAACTACCATCTCCCTCTTAGATGACCCTCGGATTATCCTTGATCAGACTTTGCTGGCTTTACCTTGCACTGAACCCGATTCCCTTATCATGTATCAGTACACTGTGAATGGCTTGATTGTAATGATGTATAGTCTATCTGCTGACCGGACAGCACGTAACAAAACGTTATTCACTGTACCTCGGTACACGTGACAAACTAAAACTAATGAAGAGTCTCGACCCGAAACGTCACCTATTCCTTTTCTCCAGAGATGTTGCCTGACCCGCTGAGTTACTCCAGCATTTTGTGTCTTTGGACTCATAGATGGGTGACGTTTCGGGTGGGGACAATTCTTCAGACCCGACCCGAAACATCACCAATCCTTTTTTTGCAGGGATGCTGCCTGACCCGCTGGGTTACTCCAACACTTTGTCTCTACTTTTGGTATAAAGAAACATCTGCAGTTCCTTGTTTCTACGAAGGGGTACAGGAGTGTGGAAACGCATACATCCAGATTCATGAATAGTTTCTTCCCAGCTGTTATCAGGCAACTGAAACATCCTGTCAACTAGAGAGCGGTCCTGACCTCCCATCTTCCTCATTGGAGACCCTCAAAATATCTTTAATCAGAATTGACTGGACTTTATCTTGCACTAAACGTTATTCCCTTTATCCTTTACTTCGCCACCATTACAGGAAGGATGCAGAGGTTTGGGGTGTTATGTGGAAATAAGTTTACCAGAAAGCAGCCTTGATGAGAGGGGATGACTAGTCTGAAGAAGGGTCTCGACCCGAAATTTCATCCGGAGCCGGATTTACCACTAGGCTTCATAGGCTGAAGCCTAGGGGTCCGAAATCTAGGCGGCCTCCGGCCAAGGCAGGACACCTGCCGTTCAACTCTGGGCGGGCCTCCTTCTCTATCTCTCTCTCTCTCTCTCTCTGTCTGTCACTCTCCGTCTCCGCTTGCCATCCGTAGGCAAAGCGATCGCCAAGCCTAGGTTTGGTCTCACCGATGTAGAGCAGCTGACACCTAGAGCAGTGGATGCAATAGATGAGGTTGGAGGAGGTGCAGGTGAACCTCTGCCGCACCTGGAAAGACTGCTTGGGTCCTTGAATGGAGTCAAGGGAGGAGGTAAATCGACAAGTGTAGCATTTCCTGCGGTTGCAAGGGGAAGTGCCAGGAGAGGGGCTGGTTTGGGTGGGAAGGGACGAATTGACCAGGGAGTTACGGAGGGAGCGGTCTCTGCAGAAAGCCAACAGGGGCGGAGATGGGAAGATGTGGCCAGCGGTGGGATCCCATTGGTGGACAAAAAGGCTGGAGAAAATCAGCGGGTAAGGCAGCATCTATGGAGCGAAGGAATAGAAGACGTTTCGGGTCGAGACCCTTCAGATTGATGTCTGGGGGGGGGGGGGCACACGAAAAAGAAAGGAAGAAGCGGATACAGTAGGCGGTGGGAGAGCTGGGAATGGGAGGGGAAGGAGGGAGAAAGCAAGGACTACCTGAAATTAGAGAAACTAATATTCATACCGCTGGGGTGTAAACTACCCAAGCAAATATGAGGTGCTGCTCCTCCAATATGCAGTGGGCCTCACTCTGGCCATGGAGGAGGCCCAGGACAGAAAGGTCGGATTCGGAATGGGAAGGGGAGTTGAAGTGTTGAGCCAGCAGGAGATCAGGTTGGTTATTGTGAACTGAGTGGAGGCGTTGTGCGAAGCGATCGCCAAGCCTGAGCTTGGTCTCACCGAGGTTGATCATACGCTGAATAATCCAACCAGATTTTTGTTTGGAAGTGGAAAGAAATAATATAAATTGCATTCATTGCAACGTGTAAAAAGAGTTGAGATACTGCATTATAATTGTGCTGCATGTCATTGTGGTATATATCATGTCTTCATTGGTGAATATGTTTAGTTTGTGACTTTATTTGAAGCAGAAATAATATGTGAATGCTTCATTGAGCATAATTCCGACTGGTAACCACACATTCGTCCGAGCACATTATCGCACGTGTCATGCAAGCCATCTTAAATGACCACCTAAACTGTAATTTGGCAACTTAAAAAGCTGTCAAGGTTGCCCGGCTGACAACAGAGAAAAAAAAGTGAGAGCCATGCAAGGTGTATAATATTTTTGACACTGTCATAGGCCTTTCTTACATATGCTGTCACAACGCACTGTAGTCTCTAAACAACACTTCAGTAATTTTCCTTGCCCTCCATTTCAGAATAATGGTGTTTTAAGCCAATAACTCGACACTAGCACTGGCAATGAATAAATAAATAAATAAATAAGCGCAGCTTTCCAGCCCCTTATCTCATTGGCCACTCTCGGCTGCAAATCGGTGTCAATCTGATGGACCATCTTCCTCTAGTCGTGGGGGTGGGGGATTGGGAGGGGCCTCACAAGTGGAACAGTTTAGGGCCTCTCTTCATCTAAATCAGGCCCATGCTACCAGCGATCCCCGCACACTAACACTATCCCACACACATTAGGGATAATTTACAATTATACCAAGCCAATTCACCTACAAACCGGTATGTCTTTGGAATGTGGGAGGAAACCGGAGAAAACCCACGCATTTCATGGAGAGAGTGCAGACAGCACCCGAAGTCAAGATCGAACCTGGGTGTCTGGCTTTGTGAAGCAGCAACTCTACCTCTGCGCCACACTCTAAACTGAACTAAACTAAACATGACAGTGGAGTATGCAGGCAGCAAGCTAATCAACTTTTACTGTAAACACTTACTGTAAACAAACTGTCCTTACACCGACTACAGTCTTTTCTTTCCAACTTTAAATATTTCCCAAAAAGGCAATAGCGCTGTGCGCAAATGCATCTCAGAACCAGGTTTAGATTAGTTTAGTTTACAGATACAGTGCGGAAACAGGCCCCGGTCGGCCCACCGAGTCAAGCGATTCCCACACACTAATTCTATCCTACTCACATAGGGACAATTTTACATTTATACATTGATACCAAGCGAATTAACCTACAAACGTGTCTTTGGAGTGTGGGAGGAAAGCGGAGATGCTGGAGAAAATCCAAACAGGTCACGGAGAGAAGGCACAAACTCCGTACAGACAACATCTGTAGTCAGGATCGAACCCGGGTCTCTGGCGCTGTAAGGTAGTAACTCTACCGCTGCTCCTGTCTAAATTAAATTAAATTAAACTAAACTAGACCGTGAAGTAGACACAAAAAGCTGGAGTAACTCAGTGGGTCAGACAGCATCCTTCGACATGCATTTTCTCCAGAGATGTTGTCTGACCCGCTGAGTTACTCTAGCTTTTCGTGTCTTTCTTCAGTTTAAACCAGCATCTGCTGTTCCTTCCTGGACAGTGGAGTAAGCAGGCAACAAGCCAATAAACATTGAGAGCTAGCCAGTGGCAGCGGTTACTGTAAGCCAGCTGTCCTTACACTGATTACTGTATTTTCTCTCCAACTTTAAATATTCCCCAATAAGGGAATAACACAGTGCGCGAACGGGCCTCAGAACCATGAACTCAGAACTGCAGATGCTTCGGTCGACCCGAAACGTCACCCATTCGTTCTCTCCAGAGATGCTGCCTGTCCCGCTGAGTTACTCCAGTATATTGTGTCCATCTTCGATGCTCTGAGTAGACAGAACAATCTCCTAACCCACCTCCCTGCTCCGAAAGTCAACATGGTCCCCAGCGAAGAGGCCGATCAGATATTAAACATACAGATATTTTTTTTAATTTCCAAAAATTCACTTTATTCGTAAAGATGTATTCAAAAATGGGCATGGCTTTCATCCATTCTCGGCGATGTCTATAAATTCATAGTGTTATCGGCTCGATACATTTGTAGTGCGAGCATGTTCTGTTCACATACACGTGTACACACAGACACACACATACGCGCGTACGCGCACGCAGTCTGACTGGAACATCTCCCTCTCTCGCTCTCTCTCTCTCTCTCTCTCTCTCTCTCTCTCTCTCTCTCTCTCTCTCTCTCTCCCCTCTCCCTCTGTTCCTCCCTCACTCTGCCCCCTCTTTCTCTCTGGCTGGAGTAACTCAGCGGGACAGGCAGCATCTCTGGAGAGAAGGAAAAGGGTGACGTTTCGGGTCGTAGACCCTTCTTCAGACCCTGCTTCAGAGATGCTGCCCGTCCCGCAGAGTTACTCCAGCGTGTTGTGTCGATCTCAGAGAGATATGGTATCTGGTGGTCGGGATACAGGACGCGCCGTCTTCTATTCTTGTCTGGGACCTTGCTTATTCGCTCTGTGGTAGGTTCGAAGTTGAATATCAGGGCCTGGTCTCTAGAGGTGACGAGACGTCGCTTTGGCCCGCCGCCCATGCACAGACAGGACTTGCACATAATGACTATTTTTGTTTGCAAAGTAGAACGAAATCTGCAGAGCTCCAAGTCCGCTCCATACAATGTTAACAGATCGTCCTGCATCGCCTTTTATAGACCTGACGGTGGGCGGCACCGTGTGACGCCCTCTCTAGTCAATCGTCCTGGTTGGGTGTTCCCGCTGCCTGTCAAACGACAGCCCCCAATCACACTACAGGTCCCGCCTATCCTGGCTGAAGCGGGTGGAGCCGCTACGTCGTTTTCCCCAGCGATGCGGGTTCGATCCTGACCTCCGACGCTATCTTTTATCACCCACGATTAAATGACGGAGTCGACTTCATGGCTCGAATGGACTAACTCTGTTCCTATCCAATAAACTAACTGAAGTTTTTTCAAGGATCAGACCCAATAATAATTTCCCCTTCCACGGATGCTGTCTGACCTGCAGGGTATTCCAAGCATTTTTTTAGTTTAGTTTAGTTAAGAGATACAGCACGGAAACAGGACCTTCGACCCATCGAGTCCGTGCCGACGAGCGATGCCCTACACACGCTAGGAACAATTTTACATTTACACCAAGCCAATTAACCTACAAACCTGTACGTCGAGGAAACCGAAGATCTCGAAGAAAACCCACACGGTCACGGGGAGAACGTAAAAAATCCGTACAGACAGCACCCGTGGTCAGGATTGAACCTGAATCTCTGGCTCTGTAAGGCAGTAGCTCTACCGCTACACCACCGTGCCGCCCTCTCTGTGTGGAGTTTGCATGTCCCCTCAGTGATCACGTATTAATAGTGCAAATGAATCGTTGGTGGGCGGCGTGGACTCGGTGGCCTGAAGAGCTTGTTTCAGTCCGAGAGGATCATGTAGTTTAGCTATGGGTGGGGGGGTGGGGGGTGGGGGGGAGGGTAGATCTTAATCTTAATAGGAACCTGAGGGGTAACTTTTACACAAAGAGTGGGGGGGGGGGGGGGGTACATGGAACGAGCTGCCGGAGGAGGTAGTTGAGGCAGGCACCATCGCAATATTTAAGAAACAGTTAGACAGGTACATGGATAGGAAGGTTTAGAGGAATATGGACCAAATACAGATAGATGGGATTAGTGTAGTTGGGACATGTTGGTCGGTGTGGGCAAGTTGGGCCAAAGGGCCTGTTACCGTGCTGTATCACTCTGTGCCTCTAGTTTAATTTCGTTTATTATAATTGTCATATGGACCAATTGCAGTGAAAAGCTTTTGCATGCTATCCAGTCTGAGAAATAACTAAACATGAATAAAATAAAGCTGTCCACAGTGCACAGATAAAGGATAAAGGGTACAACTTTCAGTATAAGATGAACATTGGATATAGACATAAAACAGTATGTTTTATACTGAGCAATATGCCCCAACTATGCTAGTCCCACCTCCCCACATTTATATCCCCATAAACCTTTCGCATCTCTTTGAACAGCAGTAGATGAATGGACTGAATCCCCTCCCCCCCCCACACCCCATTTTGAATGTTCTTATCTTAAACGTATATTACCCAGCCTTGAAGGTTAAATATTAACCATAGAACTGTTCTATCTTCTGCAAAATAATCTCACGAGTTTATTTTTAACTGGGCTCCATGTTAAGATGGTTTACACGTAAACATCTTCCATTCCATGGAACATGCAGGAAACAAGTTATTCCTGGCCCAGGAATTGCCAACAAACAATGAAGATGTATCTGCAGTTTATTTATTACTGTCCATAACCCTCCAGAGTTTCCTGGCATTTGGGAACCATTGTTTAGAGGGGAAACACAGGCCAATCAACGTCCCCGTTCAAGAGTCAGGAGAGTCAAGTGTTTTATTGTCATATCTCCCGAAAAAGCACTTGATGAAATTCTTACTCGCAGCAGCGCCACAGATATTATGTAAACATAGTTCTCAGTAGGCACCATTAAAAACAACAACAACAAAGTTCAATTAAATACAAATCAAACAATGTAGTGTAAAAATAAAACCCTTAAGTCCCTAGTGCAACCAAGGCAGATCATGGTTCAGAGTTTAGGGCGGCACGGTGGCGCAGCGGTAGAGTTGCTACCTCACAGCGCTAGAGACCCGGGTTCGATCCTGACTGCGGGCGCTGTCCGTACGGAGTTTGTACGTTCTCCCCGTGAACTACGTGAGCACCGGTTTCCTCCCACACTCCAAAGACATACAGGTTTGTTGGCCCCAATAGGCTAGGTAAAACTGTAAATTGTTCCTAGTGCGTGTAGGATGGTGTTAATGTGCGGGGATCGCTGGTCGGCGTGGACTCGATGGGCTGGAGGGTCTGTTTCAGCGCTGTATCTCTAAACTAAACCAAAACTTTAGTTGGATGTTGTAGTGTTCAATAGTCTGATGGCTGCAGGGAAGAAGCTGCTCCTGAATCTGTTACAGTTACAGTTTCAGGCTCCTATACCTTCTTCCCAATGGCAGGAGTGAAATGAGAGCTTGGCCAGGCTGGTGTGGGTCTCTGATGATGCTGGCTGCCGTTTAGAGGTAGCGTCTCCTGTAGATTATTTTGATGGTGGGGTGGTCAGTACCCGTGATGGACCGGGCAGTGTCCACCACTGTCTGTAATCTCCATCGTTCCTGGGTCTTCCAGCAGAGCCAGATGTCCATCGGGGAATGTTGCCGACCGGCCCGATCCATACTGCAGGAGTACGTGCTGAGGGACGCACTGAAGCTCGGTGCAGCTTATGCTAAGGCTCTGTGGGGGAGTACCACAGTCTAGGGTCCTTCCGCTGCTGGACATTGGGGGGCAGAGTCCGGTGGGGACATTCCTCATACAAGAGAAGGAATATCACCCTTGGGACCACACGAGCAGCAACTGTGTTTTGTTTGTATTGAATGTACAGACACTGAAAATGTATGGAGAGTCAGTGCACAATTTGTAGATTGTCATAGAATGATACAGCGTGGAAACAGGCGCTTCAGCCCAACTTGCCCACACCGGCTAACATGTTCCAGGCAGCACTATTCCTATATCCCTCCAAAACCGTCCTATCCATGTACCCGTCTAATTGTTTCTTAAATGTTGGGAAAGTCCCTGCCTCAACTACCTCCTCGTTTAGTTTAGTTTAGAATTACAGCGCGGAAACAGACCATTCAGCCCACCTTGTCCGCGCCGCCCTGCGATCCCGTACACTAATACTATCCTACACACACACTAGGAACAATTTATAATTTTTACCGAAAACAAAGTAACCTACAACCGGACGTTTTGGGGGGTGTGGGAGGAACCCAGAGCGCCTGGGGAAAACCCACACGGTATCGCGGAGAAGATACAAACTCCGTACTGACAGCATCCGTAGGCAGGATTGAACCCGGGTCTTTGGCGCTGTAAGGGAGTAACTCTACCATCGTGCCACCTTGCCGCTCTCAAAGTTTTTGCTTTGTATACATTTTTTAACTTCTGAGTAAAGTTTATTTGGTAAACGCCCCATCCATCCTCTTGCTTCTCGTGTCCTCACAATGACCTCAGCCACTACTGCTGACAAAAGCATCCATCCTCAATCCACTAGGACTGCTCAAGTTGATCACCAACTTGATTTGGATCTTCTTTGGAAGTTATATTTCTGGGGAAATCATTGCTGCAAAATCTATCGCAAATGTACAGCCTTTGGCAGTTTTCCTGTGTTACAGATCATATTAACATCATTTGGCAGTGAAACTGTGTCAAGGGCCAGCTATTGCAAGTGAGAATAGCAGCTATAGTCATACAGTGTGGAAGCAGGCTCTTCGGCCCAACTTGCCCACACCGGCCAGCATGCCCCAGGTACACTCATCCCAACTGTGTAGGGCAGCACGATGGCAGGGATACTGCATTACAGCGCCAGAGACCCGGGTTCGATCCTGACTACGGGTGTTTGTCTGGACGGAGTATGTACGTTCTCCCCATGACCTGCGTGGGTTTTCGCCGGGATCTCCGCTTTCCTCCCACGCTCCAAAGACGCGCTTGTAGGTTAATTAGCTTGGTATCAATGTAAAATTGCCCATCGTGTGTGTAGGTTGTGTGCGGGGATCGATGGTCTCGGTGGGCCGAGGGGTCTGTTTCCGCGCTGGATCTGCAAATTAACCAAACCTGCTGTGTAAGAAAGAACTGCAGTTGCCGGTTAAAATCGAAGGCAGACACAAAATGCTGGAGGAACTCAGCGGGTAAGGCAGCATCTCTGGAGGGAAGGAATGGGCGACGTTTCGGGTCGAGACCCTTCTTCTTCAGACTGATGTCAGAGGAGGGGGCGGGACAAAGATAGAATGTAGGCGGAGACAGGAGGACAAGTGGGAAAACTGAGAAGGGGGAGGGAATGGAGAGTCCGCTGGGGTGTAAACTACCCAAGCGAAATATGAGGTCTTCAGTTTCCTCCCGCACTCCAAAGACGTTCAGGTTTGTAGGTAAATTGGCTTTGTATAAGTGTCAACTGTCCCTAGTGTATGATGGTTTTAATGTGCGGGGATCGCTGGTCGATATGGACTCGGTGGGCCGAAGGGCCTGTTTCTGCGCTGTATCTCTAAACAAAAAAAACACGAAACAGCCTGCATTTGGCCCATGTCATAGAGTCATATAGCCACAGAGTCAAAGAATGTTTCGCAAACGATGGGATAGTCCCAGCCTCAACTACCTCCTCTGGCAGCTTGTTCCATACACCCACCACCCTTTGTGTGAAAAGCTACCCCTCGGATTCCTATCTTTCCCCCTTCACCTTGAACCTATGTCCTCTGGTCCTCGATTCCCCTCCTCTGGGCAAGGGACTCTGTGCATCTACCCGATCTATTCCTCTCATGAATTTGTACACCTCTATGAGATCACCCCTCATCCTCCTGCGCTCCATGGATGAGAGACCCAGCCTACTCAACCTCTCCCCATAGCTCACACACTCTAGTCGTGGCAACATCCTCGTAAGTCTTTTCATAACCCTTTCAAGCTTGACAATATCATTCCTATAACATGGTGCCCAGAACTGAACACAATATTCTAAATGCAGTCTCACCAACATCTTATACAACTGCAACATGACCTCCCAACTTCTATACTCAATACTGTAGGTATGTTACAAAACTTACCTTCAGTCGCGCTGTAATTCTGCCACTGGCCGTGTGCGCGATTTTGGCGCCTTTAAGGGGGGGGCGGGGTTAAAACGCGGTTTATCCTCCCCTGTCCTGGAAATATTTTGTTGGAGTACAAAACTTCGCTGACAAAATCGTTCCTACCGGCTTTTTGGGAATTTTTTTTTAAAATTAAATCGTCAATGTCAGCGCTACAGTCATTTTAAAAGCAGCTCCTGAAGCGTCAACGCCAATAACGGGGACGGATTTCACACAATGGACAGGTAAACAAAAGTGCTTTCTTTAAATGTATAAAAGTGCTTCTTAAGAAGCCTTTAATTCACATTTTTTCATGCGACACGGTGATTTTATTCCCCGAATTAACGGCAGTATTTTTCATGCCAATACGGGGTTAAATTCACCGCAAATGAACGTTCCAAAAGATCGCGTTCCAGAAATTCTCACTCGCAAGATGAATTAAATGCCCATTAATTTACAGGTATTAAACATTCAATTCCTTCCATTTGGCCTGTAAATTCATGAAAATTAGATTTAAAAATTATGTTATATTGTGAATTATTGTGTGAATGTTATTTGGACACTTAGGCTATTTAAAAATGTTAATCTATTGTTAAGAAATTGATAGATGTTTAGATCTAGTAATTGAATTTTGTAATTAGCTACAATTAGGTAACTAACTAATTATATGCTTTACTTTCATGTCTTCGAAGTAAGATTGTTTCATATTTGTTTCAGAATGCTTCAATCTATAATACCTGAAAATTTCTTTCAGTTACCATAATTTTTAAGAAAGTTATGGGCTTTTAACTGTCCTCGATCACAGCTTTTGTGTTGAGTCAATGGAAAAGCAATAGGGAACAAGATGCTAATTTCTGAGTATGATAATGGCCATAACTTTTTTAATACTGAAGATATGAAAGTGAATTAAGTGTCAAATTAAACTTCTTTTTATGCTTTATCTGATGGGATAAATTGCAGACTTTATTTTTTAAATCTCAAAATTTTGTAACATTGCTAAATACTGTCCCTCTAAACCAGTCCTATCCATGCGCCTGTCTAAATGTTTCTTAAAAGTTGTGATAGCCCCTGCCTCAACTACCTCCTCTGGCAGCTCGTTCAATACACTTACCACTCCTCTCGTTCCTATTAAATCTTTCCCTTTTCACCTTAAACCGATGTTCTCTGCTTCATGATTCCCCTGCTCTGGGTAAAAGTGTATGTTTACCCATTCTATACCTCTCATGAATTTATTCTGGACTAACTTGTAGAAATAAGGAACTGCCGATGCTGGTTTACATGAGAGTGCTGGAATAACTCAGCGGGTCAGGCGGCATCTCAGGAGAACATGAATAGGTGAAATTCCAGGTTGTGACTCACAATGAAAGAGGGTCTCCCAGAACTACCATCATAGAGTGGAAGAGAACATCTTCTAAAATAGGCATACCTCGAGGAGATTTTCCGGTGGAGCAGTGGACTGCAGGGAGAAGTCTGAAGAAGGGTCTCGACCCAAAATATCACCTATTCCTTTTCTCCAGAGATGCTGTCTGATCCCAGCTGTTTGTGTCTATCTTCGGTTTAAACCAACATCTGCAGTTCCTTCCTACACAGTGAACTGAACCAGAGATTGTGCTGGAATAAAGCAGTAATTCAGGAGGTAGCAATCTATACTATTACTAAAAGTCTCATCTTGACCACTTCCTGTCTGCGTTGTAAATAGATTTTAGAAAAAACGCTATCCTATATCGCTATGATTTTATTGCCATCTTACGCACCGTCCTCCTCTCCTCCAACCGCCCTAAGGTTTTTCCCCCTCGATGAAATAATAAATAAGTTATGAATGTTTAAAAGAATCGTGAGATCAGCTGATTGGTCTTCTCGACAGAAGGTCACCATGACGAAGGTCACGCCCCTTCCGGGAACCCAGGAAAATAAAGCCCCGGAAGCCGGTCGTGAGTCAGTCACCCCGGAAGATCGTGAGTGAGAGTTGAGTCCAGAACTGTGAGCCTACACTGTGAGTGAACTGCTGCGAGTCTGCACTGTGCTTGAAATGAAATGAATTGTTAGCCTGCACTGTGCTTGAAATGAAATGAATTGTTAGCCTGCATTGTGCTTGAAATGAAAATGAATTGTTAGCCTGCACTATGCTTGAAATTAAATGAATTGTTAGCCTGCACTGTGCTTGAAATTAAATGAATTGTTAGCCTGCACTGTGCTTGAAATTAAATGAATTGTTAGCCTGCACTGTGCTTGAAATGAAATGAATTGCTAGCCTGCACTGTGCTTGAAATGAAATGAATTGCTAGCCGGCACTGTGCTTGAAATGAAATGAATTGTTAGCCTGCACTGTGCTTGAAATGAAATGAATTGTTGGACTGCATTGTGCTTGAAATGAAATTAATTGATAGCCTGCACTGTGCTTGAAATGAAATTAATTGTTGGCCTGCACTGTGCTTGAAATGAAATGAATTGTTGGCCTGCACTGTGCTTGAACTGAATTGTTGGCCTGCACTGTGCTTGAACTGATTTGTTGGCCTCCACTGTGCTTGAACTGAATTGTTGGCCTGCACTGTGCTTGAACTGAATTGCTGGTCTGCACTGTGCTTAGTACAAAGGTCCCGCTCATTCTGGAAGTCCCGCTCACTGGAGAGGTCACGCTCATTCTGGAAGTCCCGCTCACTGGAGAGATTGCGCTCATTCCGGAGGTCCTGCTCACTGCGGAAGTCCCGCTCTGTGGAGAGGCCGTGCTCAGCCGCATGAGCAGATTCAAGAGTGTTTTACTGTCATGTGTGTGTGTGTGAGTGTGTGTGTGAGTGTGAGTGTGTGAGTGTGTATGTAAGTGTGTGTTTGTGAGATGGAGGTGTCTGTGTGGCAGTGAGTGTATGTGTGAGATGGAGGGTGTCTGTGTGTGTGTGGCTGTGAGTGTGTGTGTGTGTGTGAGATAGAGGGTGTGTGTGTGTGGCTGTGTGTGTGTGATAGAGTGTGTGTGTGCATGTGTGTGAGATGGACAGTCTGTATCTGTGGCTGTGAGTGTGTGTGTGTGTGATGGATTGTGTGTGTGTGTGAGATGGAGGGTGTATGGGTGAGTGTGTGTGTGTGTGTGTGATGGAGGGTGCGTGTGTGTGTGTGGGTGTGAGTGTGTGTGTGTGATGGAGGGTGTGTGTGTGCGTGTGATGGAGGGTGTGTGTGTGTGAGCCCACCAGCCGTGAGTGAACTGCCTGCCCACCAGCCGTGAGTGAGTGAACTGCCTGCCCACCAGCCGTGAGTGAGTGAGTGAACTGCCAGCCCACCAGCCGTGGGTGAGTGAGTGAGTGAACTGCCAGCCCACCAGCCGTGAGTGAGTGAATGAGTGAACTGCCAGCCCACCAGCCGTGAGTGAGTGAACTGCCAGCATACCTTTGGCCTCCCTGAAACCACTCATTTCGGCCCACATGGCCCCTATTAGCCCAGAAACCAGTCCCCATTTGCCCAAAATGCCCGTATTAGCCCAGGAGACGGATTTTGGCACAAAGGCCTGTGCCAGGCCAGGAAAAGTACAGAAAAAGTGCCTTTCATTGAGATTTCACTCTTTTTTTTAAGGTCCCCTTGGCCTATCAGGCCTGTACTAGCCCAGGAGGAGCCCCTTCGGCCCATCAGTAAGTATTCCCCCTGTAAGTATTAAACCTCACCCCAGTTTTTTCTCTCTTCCTTCATTGGCACCCTGTGAGATCCAGGCCAGGATAGACTTTCCTCCTTCATTGCTGTGATCTGCAGAAAAAGATTTAAAAAAGTCTAAAATTGATTTTCCACCCTCTCCCCCTTCTCTCTCACAATCTCTCACCTGTTTTGGGCAGAATTTCTGGCAGTTTCTGAGCTGCCAGCCCACCTGCCCTGAGTGACTGATCTGCCAGCCCGCCAGGCCTGAGTGATGGAGCTGTCAGCCCACCAGGCCTGTGTGACGTAGCTGCCAGTCCACCAGGCCTGAGTGACTGAGCTGCCAGCCCACCAGGCTTGAGTGACTGAGCTGCCAGCCCACCAGGCCTGAGTGACTGAGCTGCCAGTGCACCAGGCCTGAGTGACTGAGCTGCCAGTCCACCAGGCCTGAGTGACTGAGCTGCCAGCCCAATAATCCATTCAGCCCACACTGCCCATACTAGCCCTCCGGAAACCACTCCCTTTGGCCCACAACACCCATACTAGCGCTCCAGAAAGCCCCCCTCCACTGGCCACCATTATTGGAATTGATGGAGAGGTGGAATATTGCATTGGGGGACCAGCCCTCCCGTGTGAACATGAGACCCAATGGGTCCCACGTAGTCTAGTATGTAATAAAAGCAACTGCAGATGCTAGTTTATACCGAAGCAACACGACTTTATAAGGCACTGGTCAGACCACATTTGGAGTATTGTGAGCAGTTTAAGGCCCCACATCTGAGGAACGATGTGCTGGCTTTGGAGAGGGCCCAGAAGAAGTTTACGAGAATAATCCCAGGAATCATAGTGTTCACTTATGATGATCATTTGATGGCACCGGGCCTGCTCTCGCTGGAGTTTAGAAGGATGTCAGGATCTCATTGAAACTTACCGAATAGTGAAAGGCCTGGATAGAGTGGATGTGGAAAGGATATTTCCACTAGTGGGAGAGTCTAGGACCAGAGGCTATAGCCTCAGAATAAATGAATGTTCCTTTAGAAAGGAGATGGAGGAATTTCTTTCGTCAGGGGGTGGAGAATCTGTAGAATTCATTGTCACATAAGGCTGTGGAGGCTGCCAAGCATATTTTCAAATGCCTAGACAAATTCTTGATTAATACAGGTGTTGGGGGTTATGGGGAGAAGGCTGGAGAATGTGGTTGAGAGGGAAGGATAGATTAGCCATGATTGAATGGCAGAATACACTTGATGGGCCAAATGGCCTAATTCTGCTCCTTATGAATACAAAATGCTGGACTAACTCAGCAGGTCAGGCAGCATCTCTGGGGAAGAAATGATTGGTGATGTTGCAGGTTGAGACCCTTCTGCAGACCCAGAGTCCCGACCTGAAACAGGATCTATCCACGTTCTCCAAAGATGCTGCCTGACCATGTGAGTAACTCCAGCACTTTGTGTGTTTTTTTGTAAACCAGCATCTGCAGTTCCTTGTGCCTCGACTTCCAGCGAGGCCCTGGTGGATGTGTGCTGCCCTCTATGTGACAGATGCACCTGTACACCTCCACCACTAGACCGAGTGCTGTTATACAGAATTTGAACTAGAATGGCAAATTAAATACCTGAAAGAGTGTAGATGGTTTATGCATGCAACCAATCACATAGCTACCTCACCACTACTAACCCCGCCTCCATAAGTATCATTTATAATAACGCCTGCTTCTCCATCTGCGCAGTACAGTAGCAGACTGGAATCAGTGACTACTCATGTATTGTTTAACTCTGTATACTTATTAAAAGACTATTATAATGTCACACGTGTGTAATGACTATTTACATGGTGTCAGACAGTGACTACTCGCTTCTCCTGTTTATCGGTTTTTATTTCTTTTGCTAAGTTTTTATTTTCATTTTGACAATGGCTCTGGGCAGCGGCCATGTCAGCAGCGTGTTAGTTTTTTCAACTTTTTTTATTTTTTAGTATGTTTTAAAGTGTGTATTTAATGTTTCTTTGTGTGTCTTGTGTGGGGGTGGTGTGGGGGGGTAAGGGGGAAACCGCTTCGGTCGCCTCCTCCATGGAGAGGCGACTTTTTCCAGGTCGCCTCCCCCGTGGCCTAACATCAAGGATCGGCGCGGCCTTTCCCGGAGACGCGCCCGGGGCTTCAGCGGCGGGCGCAGCGTGGACTCTCGGCGTGGAGCGGGTGAGCCCTCGCTGGGGCTCGCTGGAGGGGAACGCTCCGTTTCGCTGGCCCGGGGCAGCCGGCAGCCTGAAGTCGCAGCCTGAAGTCGCGGTCTGCAGAGCTCCAGCTGGTGCGGCGTCTACAGCCCGGGATCCCTCGTGGGGGACCCGGGGGAAGAAGAAGAAGCCATCACTGGCGGCCCGCGGCCAACTTCTACCGCGGGGCCGGCATGGACTTACCAACACCCCTGCAGGGGAGCTTCGACCGCCGGCCCTGCAGTCTACGGTGCTTCTGGCTGCGGCGGAGACTTTAAATCTCGACAGCCGGCCTGCGGCCCACAACAACTTAAAGCCGCGATCTCCGGTGAGGAAGAGCCGATCCTGGACTGACTCTGGACTCTGGTCCTGTTCACGGAGGGGAAATGGAGGAGGATTGGCCAAATTTTTGTGCCTTCCACCACAGTGTTGAATGCTGTGGTGGATGTTTGTGTTACATTTTTTATTGTGGTTGTGTGTTCTTATTATTGTATCGCTGCTGACAACCCAAAATTCCACCAGCTTGGCTGTGTGGTCATTAAAATACTATACTATACTATACTATACTATACTATACTATACTCTTGCCGAAAGCCTGCTCAGCCCGTCTTCGATTCGGACATCGCGGAGCGCTGGGCTACTTTCGAACTGGACTACCGCCACTACATGACTATTGCTCATCGGAACGAGCCCAATGATGTCAAAGCTTCGCTTCTTCTCAACCTTGCCGGCCCCGACGCCAAGAGAAGAGCCAGGACCTTCAATTATGCCCCAGCGGTCCTGGGTGCCAACAATCAGGTACTGGTACCCATGGAAACTGCGGAAGACCCGCATGTACTGCTACGCAAGTTCGGGGAGATTTGTGACCTGCCCTCGAATCGTATTTTAGAAAGGGCACGACAGATAAACATCAAACTCAACCCCAAGAAGTGCAGATTCCGGGTATCCGAGGTCACTTACGTTGGCCATGTCTTCACTCCTGCCGGACTCAAGCCTGATCCTTTGAAAGCTGCCGCTATCACTGAGATGCCTGCCCCCACCGACGTGCTCAGTCTACAGCGCTTCCTGGCCATGGTGAACTATCTTGGGAAATTTATTCCCAACCTCAGCGAACTGAGCTCGTCCTTGCGACAACTGACTCGAAAAGACACCGCCTGGGCCTGGTTCCCGCAGCACCAGCAGGCTTTCGATACTTTAAAGTCTAAGCTGATCAGCACTCCTACTCTGACGTTTTTCGACCTGAAGCGCCCCATCACCGTCACCTGTGATGCCTCGCGATTCGGGCTCGGTGCAGCCTGCCTACAGTCCTCTGCGGATGGCTCCTTGCTCCCTGTCTCCTATGCCTCCCGTACCATGACCGACACCGAACGGCGCTACGCACAGATCGAAAAGGAGCTGCTCGCCGTCGTTTTCGCCTGCTCTAAGTTCTGGGACTTTCTTTTGGGGAATTCTTTCACGGTTGAGACTGACCACCAGCCATTGGTGACCATCCTGAGTAAGCCGATCCATGTCGCACCTGCCAGGCTGCAACGTATGATGATGCAGCTCCAGTGTTTCAACTTCACCATTGTCTACAAAAAGGGTACTGATATGCACGTTGCTGACACCCTCTCTCGCGCCCCTCGCGCCACCTGTGATCAACACCCCAACGAACGGGAAGACCTTCTGGTGCTAGGCATTGACTTTGTCCCCACTAAGCAGCTTCAGTACCTAGCCGAGCATACTGCCGCCGACCCCGCTTTGCAGCTACTTTCTTCAGTGATAAAAGGGGGTTGGCCGAGCAAGCGCGCCAGTGCGCCTGCAGAGATACAGCCTTTTTTCCTGGTTCGCGACGAACTGGTCATCCAAGACGGCGTTATTGTTAAGGGCCACACGGTCGTGATCCCCTCCTCCCTGTATGACAAGTACTATAGCGTGGCCCACAGCGGGCACCCGGGCATTGATGCCACGATCGCCCATGCACAGTGCCAATTCTACTGGCCTGGAATGGCTAAGTACATTCGGGACCGGGTCTCGTCTTGCTCTACCTGCAACAGCCTTGCGTCCCACCAGCAAAGGCAGCCCCTTTTGCAACAACCCGCACCTGCGCTGGCCTGGACCTCGGTGGCCGCCGACATTTTCGAGTGGCGTGGTAAACACTACCTCGTCCTTGCTGACTCCTACTCGAACTGGTTCGAGGTTGACCTTCTGACCTCCCTCATGTCCGAGATGGTCATCCGTAAGCTGAGGAAACATTTTTCCACTTTCGGCTCGCCTGTCCGTCTGCAGACCGACAACGGCAGTCAGTTTACCAGCCAGGAGTTCAAGAACTTTGCCAACAAGTGGAACTTCCTCCACTTCACGAGCAGCCCTGAGTACCCGCAGAGTAACGGGCTTGCTGAGCGGGCTGTCCGGAGTGCCAAACTGCTAATGGAGCAAGCGCGCCTGGCGAATTCCGACTTTTACCTCGACCTCCTGAACCTAAGGAACATTTCCAGGGACGCAACCCTAGGCTCACCTGCTCAGCGGCTGATGTCCAGAACAACAAGACCACCGATTCCGATTGCTCAACACAAGCTGCTGCCTCGAGTGCTGGACCCTGCCTCCGTCCAGACGCGCATTCAGGCTAAGCATGACATCCAAAGACGGTCACATGATAGATCGTGCAAGCCTCTCAAGCCTCTGCTGCCTGGACAGGCCGTTCGTCTACATACTGCTAGCGGGTATTCCCGTCTGGCCACCGTGGTTGGCATTGCCGATGCGCCTCGTTCTTACCTTGTGGGCTTTGAAGGGACTGTCTACCGCAGGAGTCGTCAGCACCTGCTTGCAGTACAGGAGCCGCTCCCGCCGGCAGCCGGACCTTACGCTCCGCCGCTGCAGTTCCAGCCATCCGCTGCTGATCCCGTTGCCGGCCCCTGCATGCCTCAGTCCCCTCGCGTGTTGTGTTCACCTCCGCGTGGGTCGCCCATTGCTAACCGCTGTCCTAGCCCTCCTGCACGTTTGTCCCCCTTGCCGCTTTCTGTTTCCCCCCCCGGCTTCGTCTTTCTGGTGAGGGGGTGGAAGGGTTGGTCCGTACGCGCTCGGGCCGTGTCAGCAAGCCGCCTGTTCGGTATGGTGATTTTGTTTAAGTCGTTGCCATAGTTATCCACCATGTTTAATCATGTGTTCAGGTTTATTCTTCTAAGGGGAAGGATGTAGATGGTTTATGCATGCAACCAATCACATAGCTACCTCACCACTATTAACCCCGCCTCCATAAGTATTATTTATAATAACGCCTGCTTCTCCTTCTGCGCAGTACAGTAGCAGACTGGAATCAGTGACTACTCATGTATTGTTTAACTCTGTATACTTGTGTAATGCCTATTTACTAAGAGTAAAGCAAGAAGAATTCATTTGAAAGAGCAAAATGTTAACCGAGTTAAAAAATTCACACTTTTATTCCTTCAGCTTTTAATCGCTGTGATTTCTCAATAGCAAGTTTACTGCAAAGCAATGCTTTCCACCAGTATATTCTTAAAAAAGGACATCCTAACATTCAAATAAATTAAATTAACATGAATCGACATCCAGAAGGCACTGGAGTATGATCTACTCTCATGCATTAGTTTTTACTTTAGTCGAGAGATACAGCATGGAAACAGGCCCTTCGGCCCACCGAGTCCATGCCAACCAGCGATCCTTGTAAAGTAGCACTATCATAAACATATAACATAAAACAATTACAGCACGGAAACAGGCCATCTCGGCCCTTCTAGTCCGTGCCGAACACTTACACTCACCTAGTCCCATCTACCTGCACTCAGACCATAACCCATCATTCCTTTCCTGTCCATATACCTATCCAATTTATTTTTAAATGATAAAATCGAGCCTGCCTCCACCACTTCCACTGGAAGCTCATTCCACACAGCTACCACTCTCTGAGTAAAGAAGTTCCCCCTCATGTTACCCCTAAACTCCTGTCCCTTAATTCTCAAATCAGTTCTCTTCTGTCCCTTAATTCTCAATCAATTCTCAATAAACACTTGGGACATTTTAATTTTTTTACCAAAGCCAAATTAACCAACAAACGTGTACACCTCTGCAGTGTGGGAGGAAACCGGAGCACCCGGAGAAACCCCACGCGGTCACGGGTGTGCATGCAAACTCGGTACAGACAGCGCCCATAGTCTGGATTGAATGTGGGTCTCTGGTTTCCTCCCACATTCCTAAATGTGCAGGCGTGTCAGTTAGGTGGCTTCTGTAAATTGCCCCTGGTTTGTAGGGAGCGGATGCGAAACTGGGATCAAACAGAACTAGTGTCCAGGCGATTGTTGGTCGGCGTAGACTTGGTGGACCGAGAGGCTCCTTGCCACAATGTATCGCTAAATTAAACAAATTGCGAGCAATTTCGCAAAGTGCAAAGTGAGTAACTCAGCTGGTTTCCCCCAAGAATGATACCCAAACCGTTGAGTTACTCCAGCACTTTGTATCCACAAGTACATCCACTTCCTCTCGAATGAGGAAGTTCAAACAGGCTGCCACCTGGCGTAACCTCGTCCGTTACTCAATTTTCCAACACATTACACAACACTGTATCATGCAAACCATTCCGAGAATAATTTCACCCCATAATTTTACTGGAGCAAAAATAAAACATCTTTATAAAGCATCTTTAGGGTGGCATGGTGGCGTAGTGCGAAAAGAGTGAACACGAACACCACCAGATTCAGGGACAGTTTCTTCCCAGCTGTTATCAGGCAACTGAATCATCTTACCACAACCAGAGAGCATTGTTGAACTACTATCTACCTCTTTGATGACCTTTGATCGGACTTTGCTGACTATACCTTGCACTAAAAGTTATTCCCTTATCATGTATCTATACACTGTAACTGGATCAATTGTAATCATGCATTGTCTTTCTGCTGACTGGTTAGCACGCAACAAAGGGTTTTCACTGTACCTCGGTACACGTGACAATAAACTAAATTAACTAAACTAGCGGCAGATCTACTGCCTTACAGCGCCGGGTTCAATCCTGATTACGGGTGCTTGTCTGTACGAAGTTTGTACGTTCCTACATGGGTTTTCTCCAAGATCTTCGGTTTCCTCCAACACTCCAGAGACGTACAGGTCTGTAGGTTAATTGGCTTGGCATTAATGTAAATTGTCCGTAGTATATTTAGGATAGTGTTGATGTGTGGGGGTCGCTAGTCGGTGCGGACTCAGTCGGCCGAATGGCCTGTTTCCGTGCTGTATCTCTAAACCAAATTAAACAAAATACAAAACCAGAGCCAGACATGGCACGACAAACGTGAATAAAGGTATTACACCAAAATTAATTAAATATGCTACACATTTTTTAGTTATGAAATTTCAAATATAGTACCAGGAATTTTCACCATAATCCCTTACAACAATGGCAAATGAATACACTAGATGGCAGTAAAATGTCATTCATTTTTAAATTACAGTCCAAAAATCCAGTTTACAACCCAGCGGTGTGAATATTGATTCCTCTAGCACCGTAACCCCTGCATCCCCTCTCTCTCTGTCCCTTCCCCACCCAAGTAGTTCTACCAGCTTCAAAGCCGTCTTGTTGAGTCTCATTGTCTGTAACTCGTTCGAATGTAGCCCACAGCTAACCTGGAAACATAGGAAATAGGTGCAGGAGTAGGCGATTCGGGCCTTCGAGCCAGCACCGATCATGGCTGATCATCTAAAATCAGTACCCCGTTCTTGCTTTCTTCCCATATCCCTTGATTCCATTAGCCCGAAGAGCTAGGTAGACACAACATGCTGGAGTAACTCAGCGGGACAGGCAGCACCTGTGCCACTGAGTTACTCCAGCATTGTGTCTACCTTCAATTTAAACCAGCATCTGCAGTTCTTCCTAGCCGTAAGAGCTATATTTAACTCTCTCTTGAACATATCCAGTGAATTGGCCTCCACTGCCTTCTGTGGCAGAGAATTCCACAGATTCACAACTCTCTGGGTGGAAAGGTTTTTCCTCATCTCAGTTCTAAATGGACTACCACTTATTCTCACACTGTGACACCTGTCACTGGACTTCCCCAACATCGGGAACATTGTTCCTGCACCTAGCCTGTCCAATCCCTTAAGTTCTAACCATGGCCGTAAATAACGCCCAAGTGGGACAGGCCCTTTAATCATCAAAATCCTCCCGCTGCCTCGGCAAGGCCAGCAGTATAATCAAGGACAAGTCGCACCCTGGCCACTCCCTCTTCTCCCTTCTCCCATCAGGCAAAAGATATAGGTGTGAAAACGCACACCTCCAGATTCAGGGACAGTTTCTTCCCCGATGTTATCAGGCAACTGAATCATCCTACCATAACCAGCGTGCAGACCTGAACTACTGTCTACCTCATTGGTGACCCTTGGACTATCCTCCATCGGACTTTGCTGGCTTTACTTTGCACTAAACACGATTCCCTTATCATGTATCTGTAAATGGCTCGATTGTAATCATGTATTGTCTTTCCGCCGACTGGATCGCACGCAACAAAAGCTTTTCACGGCACCTCGGTACGCGTGATAATTAATGAAACAAAACCAAAAAGCCATTCCGTCAGTTCCATGAGACGTTCCCTCTGTGAAGATTGCTTCGTGATGGGAGTAGGGCAGTAGATTCTGAAGATGACAGTCAACTCTTCCTACAGTTGATCACTTGGAGGTCTGTGCCTTCAGGTACCCCTGTGGGAAGGGTGGACGGTCGGGCAGGTAACATTCACCTGGACTCGTTGTGGTGAGTTACACAAAGCGCTGGTGGCCAAGGTTGGAGGAAGCTCTCACACCTCAGTCCCAACTCCTCTCTCACAGGGACCGGCAATCGCTCATCCAGGTGGGCCTCTGGCGTGAGGTAGACCTGCAGAGCAATAATGGACAGCAGAAACAGCAGAAGCCTCTTCACCACATCCTTCTCAGCTGGGATGGTCTTCCGAGGCTGTGGATCCAAATAGGGAGAGAGTCAATGAAAGGATCTAGGGAATAGTCTCACCAGCTTCTACAGGTGCGCCATGGAAAGCATTTCATCGGGATGCATCACGGCTTGGTTTGCAAACAGCTCCATCCAAGACCGCAAGAAATCGCTGCGTATAGTGGACGCAGCCCAGACCATCACACAACCCAACCTCCCTTCCATTGACTATGTTTAAACCTCACGCTGCCTCGGCAAGGCCAGCCAGCGAAATCAAGGACCAGTCGCACCCTAGCCACTAGCTCTTCTCCCATCTCCCATCTGGAAAAAGGTACAGAAGTGTGAAAATGCACACCTGCAGATTCAGGGACAGTTTCTTCCCAGCTGTCATCAGGCAACTGAATCATCCTACCACAACCAGAGAGCAGTCCTGAACTACTATCTACCTCATTGGTGACCCTGGGACTATCCTTGATCGGACTTTGCTGGCTGTACCTTGCACTAAACGTTATTCTCTTATCATGTATCTGTACACTGTAAATGGCTCGATTGTAATCATGTATTGTCTTTCCGCTGACTGGATAGCACGCGACAAAAGCTTTTCACTGCACCTCGGTACACGTGACAATAAACTAAAATAGTCTACCAGCTACATCAATCTATATTGGTTCTGTCTGGTCTATTATTGTCATAGAAACATAGAAACATAGAAAATAGGTGCAGGAGTAGGCCATTCGGCCCTTCAAGCCAGCACCGCCATTCATTGTGATCATGGCTGATCGTCCCCTATCAATAACCCGTGCCTGCCTTCTCCCCATATCCCTTGACTCCACTAGCCCCTAGAGCTCTATCTAGCTCTCTCTTAAATCCATCCAGTGACTTGGCCTCCACTGCCCTCTGTGGCAGGGAATTCCATAAATTCACAACTCTCTGGGTGAAAAGGTTTTCTCTCACCTCAGTCTTAAATGACCTCCCCTTTATTCTAAGACTGTGGCCCCTGGTTCTGGACTCGCCCAACATTGGGAACATTTTTCCTGCATCTAGCTTGTCCAGTCCTTTTATAATTTTATATGTTTCTCTAAGATATCCCCTCATCCTTCTAAACTCCAGTGAATACAAGCCTAGTCTTTTCAATCTTTCCTCATATGACAGTCCCGCCATCCCAGGGATCAATCTCGTGAACCTACTGCCTCAATCACAAGGATGTCCTTCCTCAAATTAGGAGACCAAAACTGTACACAATGCTCCAGATGTGGTCTCACCAGAGCCCTATACAACTGCAGAAGAATCTATATTGTTGGGGAGTTGGGTGCAGAATTGAGGAGGTGTGGGGTGGGGAGGGGGGGGGCCGAACTGGAGATGCTGGTTCACAAAAAAAAGAGGAAGTGCTGGAGTAATTCAGCAAGTCAGGCAGCATCTCTGGAGAACACGGGAGAAGTTCATAATCATAGGATCAGAATTAGGCCATTCAGCCCGGACATTCAACACTGCCATTCAATCATGGTTGATCTATCTTTCCCCCTCAACCCCATTCTCCTGCCTTCTCCCCACAAACCGTGGCGTGTAAACAAAATGCCCCGGCACACGCGGCAAAAAATACCCGAGAATTAATTCACTACAAGCTGCTTCCGGCTGGAATTAAATTTGGCAAAACACGAAGCGCTGGAGTAACTGAGCGGGTCAGGCAGCATCACTGGTGAACATGGATAGGTGACGCTTTGGGTCGGGTACTTAGAATGAATACAATACAAACCGCTGGAATTAAATGTAGCCAACCAGAAAGTGCTGGTGCAACTCAGCAGGCCAGGCAGCATCTGTGGAGGGAATAGACCTTTTCTTGAGAGCGCAGTTGAATTTAAACTGGAATTTTGTCCCAGCCTCGGCGCCCGGTGCTGAAGGCAGCGGGGTATTTACCTGGTATATCGGTTAAAGGATTTTCAATGAGCGCCTCTTGTACTTTCGTCCATACCTGGGAGCTGGGATCGGGTCGAATGTGAAGACCTCAGGCTGCACTGCAGAATGCATCATTGGGAGGTCCCGTCAACTGATGCCGTCCTTCAAAGCAGCATCGCAGCCAAATAATATCCTTGGCTCGGTTGCAAAACCACCCTTCAAACCTCCGGGGGTGGTTGGCAGCCAAGAATTCAGATGTAGATTGGCCAATCCTTGAGTGTCCCGCTTCCTCGCTTGTATTCCTCAATCATGATTGACGTTAACAGCTCTAAGACCCGCCTCCTTCACACAGAGATTAGCTACATTTTGAGATGGAAGAATAGAAACATAGAAAGTAGGTACATAGAAAGTAGGCCATTCGGCCCTTCTAGCCAGCTCCGCCGTTCAATATGACAATTCGGGGTTCTACAGTACACCCCCAACAAGATGATCATCCCTTTCTTGTATAAGAAATAACTGCAGATGCTGGAAAAATCGAAGGTAGACAAAAATGCTGGAGAAGCTCAGAGGGTGAGGCAGCATCTATGGAGCGAAGGAATATGTGACGTTTCGGAAGGAGGCCCAGGACAGAAAGGTCGGATTCGGAATGGGAGGAAGAGTTTAAAAAAAAAAGTAATTACAAAATAGACTTTATTCAGGTAATAAATATACAATACATGAACCGTGCAAAAAAATTCTTCCGACATTTTCGGAGGCTATACAAAATATTCAATAGTCTACATACATTGTTCAAATTTCACGAATTTGTCCCCCACCCTTGCCACTCATGTGGCCCACTGGCGTGGAATCCCTTCCCTTATTTTGAAGGTCATCTCCACCACACCCTGCCCCCCCCATGTCCAGCAGCTGAAGGACCCTAGACTGTGGCCCTCCCCCACCGAGCCTTGGCGTTGGCTGCACCGAGCTTCAGTGCGTCCCTCAGCACGTACTCCTGCAGTCTGCAGCGGGCCAGTCGGCAACATTCCCTGACGGACATCTCGCTCTGCTGGGTGGTGAACAACGCTCGGGCAGACCAAAGAGCGTCTTTCACCGAGTTGATGACTTTCCAGCAGCACTCGATGTCAGTCTCTGAATGTGTCCCTGGGAACAGTCCGTAAATCACAGAGTCCTCTGTGACGGAGCTGTTCGGAATAAATCGTGACAGGGACCCTTGCATACTTCTCCAGACTCTTTTAGCAAATCCACACTCTGCAAAGAGGTGGGCAACCGTCTCCTCTCCATAGCAGCCGCCCCGAGGGCAGCGTGCGCTGGCAGTGAGGTTCCGACGGTGCAGGAAGGATCTGACTGGGAGGCCTCCCCTCACCGCCAGCCATGCCCGATGGACATGTGGTCAAAGGTGTTGGTCCAGAAGAACCTTTCCACAAACGACAGATGGGGTGGCAATGTCCAGCTGACTGGCACATTGCGTGGCATCTGCGCCAGGCCCATCCTTCGCAACACCGGGGACAGGTAGAACCTCAGCAGGTAGTGATACTTGGTGCCCACGTGCCTTGGTTCTACACTCCGCCTGATGCAGCCACACATCAAAGGTGGCCATCAGAGTGAGGGCGACTTTGGGCACGCATTTACCCCCGTTGTCTGCTGACTTGTACATTGTGACCCGTCGCACCCGGTCTATCCTCGACCCCCAGATGAACTGGAAGACGGCCCGGGTGATCCCTGTGGCGTAGGAGGGAGGGACAGGCCCACACTTGCGCCAAGTACAGCAGCCCCGAGAGCACCTCACACCTCCGGTTATGGAGAGGGAGCTTTGACCCCACAGCTCCAGCTTCCTCCCCACCTTGGCTATCCGCTCCAGACAATTCTTGTTACATGCCTCAGCCCCCCCGAACCAGATCCCCAGCACCTTCAAGAAGTCAGGCTTGATGGTGAAGGGGAGAGAAGTTCGGTCGGGCCAGTTGCCAAAGAGCATGGCCTCGCTCTTCCTGCGGTTCACCCTGGCTCCCGTGGCCGACTCAAACTGGTGGCAGATACTAGTCATCTGCGGACCGACCCTGGATCCGAGCAGAAGACAGCGACATCGTCCATGTACAGGGAGGTTTTGACTTGAATGCCCCCACTGCTTGGCAATGTCACTTCTCTTATGCTCGCATCCTTCATGATGGACTCGGCAAAAGGTTCAATACAGCAGACAAACAAGACAGGAGAGAGAGGGCACCCCTGCCTGACTCCAGACCTTACAGGGAAACTGTCTGATTCCCATTGATTTGGACTGCACTGCGGATATTGGTGTAGAGCAGTTTGATCCAATTTCGGATTACCTCCCCAAAACCCATTTTGGAGAGCACGTCCCTCATGTGCGTGTGCGATATCCTGTCGAAGGCCTTCTCCTGGTCCAAGCAGACTAGGCAGGCATCCACCCGTCTGGCCTGCACGTAGGTGATGGTTTCTCTCAGCAGCGCCAGTCTGTCTGAGATTTTCCTGCCGAGTACAGCACAGGTTTGGTCCGGGTGGATCACCTGTCCCAGAGCAGACTTGACCCGGTTGGCGATGGCCTCAAACAGGATCTTATAATCTACATTCAACATTCTCCAATTCCTTATATCCTTCATCTCCCCCTTCTGCTTGTAGATTAGGGTGATGCTGCCCTTCCGCGTGGAGTCTGACATTCTGCCAGCTAGAAGCATGTCGTTGTACACTTCCAGCAGGTCCGGGCCCACCCAGTCCCACAGAGCCGAATACAACTCGGCCGGTAAGCCATCATTTCCGGGAGTTTTACTCGAGTCAAAGGAACGGATGAAGCCAGTCAGCTACTCTAGGGTCAGTGGTTGGTCCAGACTCTCCCGCTTGCTGTCCTCCAAGACCTCCGTGATAGAGGCCTTTTGGTCATACAAATCCGTGTAAAATGATTTGCAGATCCTCAGCATATCCGTCTGCGGTTGCTACCGAGCCGTCCTCCTCCCTAAGGCTGTTCACCACAGAGCTCCCCCTGTGAACCTTATGGAAGAAGAAACGTGAGCACGTCTCATCCTGCTCCACATGGTGGACGCTGGATCTTGGAGGATTCACAGGTAAAGAGCCGAGCTTACCGGTCCTTCACCTCTCTAAGTTCCTCCCTCACATCCACCCCTCTCGACTGCAGAAGGAGCTGTTGTTGCAAATCTGTCTGGAGCTGGCACAATTCCCTCTGACTCTGTCTTGCTCTCTGAACCCCTTTAACTATGAAGAACCTCTTAATGTTCTACTTGGTTGCTTCCCACCAGAGTGTCGGGGAGTCAAAGAGGGGCCTCGCCGTTCTCCAACATGCGTAGTCCCTCTTTAGCTCCTCAACGTTCTCTGGGGTCAACAGCTTCATGTTTAACTTCCACGTCCCTCTGCCTGCCTTCCGGTCCTCCTGTAGGTGACGGAAGCCTGAAGGAGGCAGCGGTCAGAGAAGAACACCGGCGTGAGGTCGGTGTGTCTCACCGTGACGGCCTTCGTCGTGAAGAAGAAGTCTATCCGGGATCGGGCTAAACCGTCCGATTTCGACCAGGTGAATCGCGGCTGGGACCCGCCTGCAGGGTCGCTGAAGGCGTCGTGCAGCTTTGCGTCTTTTACCGTCTCCATCAGGAACTTGGACGTGCTGTCCAGTCTGTTGTCGGCACTGCCGGATCGTCCAGCCGCATCAATGATGCAGTTGAAGTCACCGGCCCGAACGAGTTGCCGGGACGTGGCCAGCAGCGGTGGGAGCTGCTGGAGAACGGCCAGCCGCTCGCTCTGCACGGGTGAGGCATACACATTAATCAGCCGGAGCGGAGAACCACGGTACACAACATCCACCACGAGGAGACGCCCCCCAACCACCTCCCTGGCCTCAGTGATGGCGAAGTTCCCTCCCCGCAGCACCTGTCCCAGAGCAGACTTGACCCGGTTGGCGATGGCCTTAGACAGGATCAAAGATGGACAGGATCTTGTAATCTACTCTGCAGAACCAGTGATCCTCCAGCATATCTAGTGTTTGTATGCATTAATTCTATTTTTTATTTTCAAATCAGGGGAGAGCGCGAACGCAGTCCCCCACTGCCACAGATTTTGCGGTCGAGTATCCCGCATTGGGGACATCGCAGGCGTCAGCACACCCGAAGTGCAATGGGATAGCCTCTTACCGGGCGGGGCCTTTCTTCAAACTGAAAGTTGAGGGTGGGGGGGGGGGGTGCAGAACTGGAGGTGAGAAAAGACCAGGATCAATTATGACCAGCCTCAAATGATTGGCGGCTGGAAGGTCCATTGTTGGATTGGGAAGGTGTGAACTATAAACAAACAATGCGGAGAGCCGAGGAACTGGTAAAATGACAAGGAAGGGGGGAGGGAAGAGGGGGGAGTGTAAGGGGAAGTTATTTAAAGTTAAATAATTCAATGTTTGAAAAAAAACAAAATAAACGTTATTCAAGTAAAAAATATGTCCAATACAGAAACCGTGCAAGGAATTCGTCCGACATTCTTGGAGGCTATACCTACATTCAATACTGTTTACACAAATTTCACTCCCTCCCCCTTCTTTCTCGTGTAACCAGTTCCACAGTTCTCCACATTGTTTGTCTCTTGAGATCACACCTTCCCGAGCCAACAATGGAACCTGTCACACAGGTCATTTAATTGATCTTGATCTCCTGGTCTTTTCTGATCCCCAGCTCTTCACCTCCCCCACTCCCCCACCACCACCACCAGGACCCCCACCCCACCCAAAGAAGGCATTGCTGGGCTGAAAGTAATTATTTTTAAAAAACGAAGAATGCCAGAAAGGGCCTTTCCCCCCCCTTTTACCCAGCGATCGTTTTTGCTTTGGAGGAAAAAAAATGCCGGTGAAGGCAGTCGTTCAAAAGGCAATGGGATCTCTACTTTAAAGCGAAAATGTTGAATTTCTGGAGGGAGAAGGTTTGTCCAGTACTCGAAAGGAAAGAACTTGCAGAGAAGTGGAATCACCGTTTACCTGGCACGGCGAGAGGGAGGAAAGAGGAGAGGGAGGGGGGATCAAATATAATCGCTGCTTTCAACTCCTTGCGAGTGGTGGCCCTGAATGCGGACCTGGGGGTGACATGACCTCTACTTACATGGAGACAGTCTGAATGCGG
>JAXLNO010005216.1:504751-555714 GCA_038087875.1 Malacoraja senta | reverse complement strand
TCCTGCACGTTCACAAGTTATAGGAGTAGAATTAGGCCATTCGGCCCATCGGGTCCACTCCGCCATTTAATCATGGCTGATCCCTGCCTCCTAATCCCATTTTCCTGCCTTCTCCCCATAACCCTTGACACCCGTTCTAATCAAGAATCTGTCTGTCTCTGAGACTTATAAAATATCCACTGACTTGTGGTCTCCACAGCCGTCTGTGGCAATGAGTTCCACAGATTCACCACCCTCTGGCTAAACAAATTCCTCCTCACCTCCTTTCTAAAAGAGCGCCCTTTAATTCTGAGGCTGTGCCCTCTGGTCCTGGACTCTCCCACCAGTGGAAACATCCTCTCCACATCCACTCTAACCAGGCCTTTCACTATTCTGTACATTTCAATGAGGTCCCCCCTTCATCTTTCTAAACTCCAGCGAGTACAGGCCTAGCGCCATCAAACGCTCATCATATGTTAACCCACTCATTCCTGGGATCGTTCTTGTAAACCTCCTCTGGACCCTCTCCAGAGCCGGCACATCCTTCCTCAGATATACACACTGTATTTTCACATTTTATAAATTATTTTGTTTATTGTCCACCGTATATTATGTTTCTACCGTGTGCGGATATACCAAGCATCGAGTCACATTCCTCGTCTGTGTGTCAACATACCTGGCCAATAAATTGATTCTGATGTGCAGGAAGGAACTGCAGATGCTGGTTTAAACCAAAGATAGACACAAAATGCTGGAGTAACTCAGCGGACAGGCGGCATCTCTGGAGAGAAGGAATGGGTGACGTTTCGTGCCAAGATCCTTGTTCTCACTGATGACACGGGAGTGGGAGGTACATCGATAAGGAAGTGTCTGACCTGAAACGCCAGTATCTATGTTCTCCGCAGATGCTGCCTGACCTGCTGAGTGACTCCGGCACTTGGTGCCTTTCTTTGTAAACCTGTGTCTGCAGAAAGTGGCTGCAGGAAGTTAGGATGCAACTCTGCAGGACTTTGGTTAGGCCGCAGTTGGAGTATTGCGTGCAGTTCTGGTCGCCCCCATTACAGGAAGGATACGGTGGCTTTGGAGAGGGTGCAGAGGAGGTTTACTACAGCGGCAGTGACCCGGGTTAGATCCTGACTGCGGGTGCTGTCTGTACGGAGTTTGTATGTTCTCCCCGTGACCTGTGTGGGTTTTCTCCGGGTGCTCCGGTTTCCCCCCCACACTCCAAAGACGCACACGCACACACACACACACGCACACACACACACACACACACACACACACATGCACGCACACACACACACTCACTCACACGCACGCACACACACACACACACACGCACGCAGACACACACACACACACACACACACACACACAGACACACACACACACACACACACACACAGACACACACACACACACACACACACACATGCACACACACACACACACACACACACACACACACAGACACACACACACACACACACACACACACACACACACACACACACAGACACACACACACACACACACACACATGCACGCACACACACACACTCACTCACACGCACGCACACACACACACACACACACACAGACACACACACACACACACACACACACATGCACACACACACACACACACACACACACACACACACACACACACACACACACACACACAGACACACACACACACACTCACACACACACACACACACACATGTTCACAAGCAGACGCAAGTACACACACGCACACACACATAGTACCGTTATATGTAATGAAGTTGATTGGACAGAACAATTAGTTGACATGAGATGTTGACTACAATGTGGATGGATGTCAGAAGGTTGTCCTCATTCAGCCAGCACGTATTGACTCCAGTGCAGGCGGAAAAGCAGAATTAATCACATTTAATCACTTAAGGGACAGCGACATACTTTGAAGTTGCACGATTCTTGTTTCGCGCTGTACAGGGTGTGGGGGGGGAGGGGAAGGGGGGGGGGGGGTTGGGACTGCTGTGGAATGGAGTGGCTTTGAACAGCAATCTCTCTCCCTTCCAGAGAAGATCACAATAACCCCTGTGTACACGGCAGTGTGGACAATGTCCTTTGTGATCCACTGGGCTTGTATTCACTGGCATTTAGAAGGATGAGAGGGCATCTTATAGAAACATATAAAATCCTTAAGGGATTGGACAGGCTAGATGCAGGAAAAATGTTCCCCATGTTGGGGGGAGTCGAGAACCAGGGGTCACACAGTTTAAGAATGAGGACTTAGATGAGGAAAAAAAATTTCACCAGAGTGTTGTGAATCTGTGGAATTCTCTGCCGCAGAAGGCAGTGGAGGCCAATTCACTGGATGTTTTCAAGAGAGAGTTGGATTTAGCTCTTAGGGGCTAACGTAATCGAGGGATATGGGGAGAAAGCAGGAAGGGGGTACTGATTTTGGGCGATCAGCCATGATCACATTGAATGGCGGTGCTGGCTGGAAGGGACAACTCCTTCACCTATTTTCTATGTTTCTATGTTATCTCAGAGAGAGCCGCAACTGAGAGGTGTCCTTTGTCAGCAAGCCTTTACAACGAGAAGGACATAGCCTGCTGGCTCTTTCAGACAGTTTAGTTTAGTTTAGTTAAGTTTAGCTTAGAGACACAGAAGAACAAAGAACAAAAGAATGAAAGGAATGAAAAGTACAAAGTAGGGAAAACTTTTAGACAATAGACAATAGACAACAGGTGCAGGAGTAGGCCATTCGGCCCTTCGAGCCAGCACCGCCATTCAATGTGATCATGGCTGATCATCCCCAATCAGTACCCCGTTCCTGCCTTTTCCCCATATCCCCTGACTCCGCTATCTTTAAGAGCCCTATCTAGCTCTCTCTTGAAAGTATCCAGAGAAGCGGCCTCCACCGCCCTCTGAGGCAGAGAATTCCACAGACTCACAACTCTCTGTGTGAAAAAGTGTTTCCTCGTCTCCGTTCTAAATGGCTTATTCCTTATTCTTAAACTGTGTGGCCCCTGGTTCTGGACTCCCCCAACATCGGGAACATGTTTCCTGCCTCTAGCGTGTCCAAACCCTTAACAATCTTATATGTTTCAATAAGATTCCCTCTCATCCTTCTAAACTCCAGAGTGTACAAGCCCAGCTGCTTCATTCTCTCAGCATATGACAGTCCCGCCATCCCGGGAATTAACCTTGTGAACCTACGCTGCACTCCCTCAATAGCAAGAATGTCCTTCCTCAAATTAGGGGACCAAAACTGCACACAATACTCCAGGTGTGTTCTCACTAGACCCACCGTTGTTTGTACCTTCCCATATCTTTAGTTTCCCTCTCCCCTAACTCTCAGTCGGAAGAAGGGTCTCGACCCAAAGTAAGCATGCAGGTACAGCAGGCAGTGAAGAAAGCGAATGGCATGTTGGCCTTCATAACAAGAGGAGTTGAGTATAGGAGCAATGAGGTCCTTCTGTAGTTGTACAGGGCCCTGGTGAGTCCACACCTGGAGTATTGTGTGCAGTTTTGGTCTCCAAGTTCGAGGAAGGACATTCTTGCTATTGAGGGAGTGTAGCGTAGGTTTTCAAAGTTAATTCCCGGGATTGCGGGACTGTCATATGTTGATAGAATGGAGCGGCTGGGCTTGTATACTCTGGAATTTAGAAGGATGAGAGGGATTCTTATTGAAACATATAAGATTATTAGGGATTTGGACAGGCTAGAGGCAGGAAACATGTTCCCGATGTTGGGGAGTCCAGAACCAGGGGGCACAGTTCAAGAATAAGGAGTAAGCCATTTAGAACGGAGATGAGGAAACACTTTTTCACACAGAGAGTTGTGAGTCTGTGGAATTCTCTGCCTTTAGCAGTGGAGGCAGGTTCTCTGGATTCTTTCCAGAGAGTGTTAGATAGAGCTCTTAAAGATAGCAGAGTCAGGGGATATGGGGAGAAGGCAGGAACGGGGTACTGATTGGGATGATCAGCCATGATCACATTGAATGGTGGTGCTGGCTCGAGGGGCCGAATGGCCTACTGCTGCACCTATTGTCTATTGTAAATCAGCATCTGCAGTTCCTTCATACAAAAGGTTTAGAGTGATATAGGCCAGACGCGGGCAGGTGGAACTAGTGTAAGTTTAGTTTAGAGATACAGCGCGGAAACAGGCCCTTCGGCCTACCGAGTCCGTGCCGACCAGCGATCCCCGCACACACACACTACCCTGCACCCACTGGGAAAGATTTGCACTTATGCCGAGCTAATTAACCTACAAACCTGCACGACTTTGGAGTGTGGGGAGGAAACCGAAGATCTCGAGAAAACCCACGCAGGTCACGGGGAGAACGTACAGACAAGGACCCGTAGTCGGGATCGAACCCGGCTCTCTGGCGCTGTGAGGCGGCAACTTTACCGCCGCGCCACCATCTGGGCGGGGCGTGATTTGGTCGGCACGGGCCAGTTGGGCCGAAGGGCCTGTTTGAGTGCAGGTTTCTGTGGCTGGGCGAGAGTGAGGCGAGGGGTGAGGCGGGGGGAGGGGTGGGGAGGGATAGGGGAGCGGTGTGTGCCTTGAAGTAGGAGCTATAACAAGTCCGTCAGCAGCCTCTCTCTCCCTCTCAACTCACCAACAAGGCCGTTGCCAGGCAGCCATTTCCAAGTGCATTTGCTGTTGAACAAACGTCCCAGCGCTGTCTACCAGAGAGAGAGAGAGAGAGGTAGAAAACCCACCTCAGCTCTCTCCTTCATCACCTGCTGGGATGTTTGAGGGCGTGCAGCGTAGGAGGCCATTGAGGGGAGTGCAGCGTAGGTTCGCCAGGTGAATTCCCGGGATGGCGGCACTGACATATGATGAAAGAAAGGGTCGACCGGCCTTATGTTCACTGGAATTTAGATGGATGAGAGGATATCTTATAGAAACGTATAACATTCTTAAGGGATTGGACAGGCTAGATGCAGAAAAAATGTTCCCCGTGTTGGGGGAGTCCAGAACCAGGGGTCACAGTTTAAGAATAAGGGGTCGGCCATTTTGGACCGAGATGAGGAAGAAACATTTCACCCAGAGAGTTGTGAATCTGTGGAATTCTCTGCCACAGAAGGCAGTGGAGACTAATTCACCGGATGTTTTCAAGAGAGAGTTAGATTTAGTTCTTAGGGCTAACGGAATCAAGCGATATGGGGAGAAAGCAGGAACGGGGTAGTGAATTTGGATGATCAGCCATGATCATATTGAATGGCGGTGCTGGCTCGAAGGGCCGAATGGCCTACTCCTGCACCTATTGTCTATGTTTCTATTTCATCAATCGCTTTATCAAACAGGGCGAGCGGAGAGTTGCTGCCTCACAAAGCCAGGGACCCCAGTTTGAACCTGACTACGAGGTGCTGTCTGTACGGAGTTTGCACGTTCTCCCCGTGACCGGTGTGGGTTTTCTCTCCTAGATCCTCGGTTTCCTCCCGCGCTCCAAAGACGTGCTGGTTTGTGGGTTAATTGGCTTGGTGTAAATGTATAAATGCTAAATTGTCCCTAGTGTGTGTCGGATGGGGTTGGTGTGCGGGGGGATCGCTGGTCGGCACGGACTCGGTGGGCCGAAGGACCAGTTTCCGCACTGTATCTCTAAACTAAACTAAACTGTTTATGCTATTTGAGGGATATTGTCTCTTCCGAACATGTGAGTGAATTTGCTGTCAAAAGCTTTCCTCCGAATGCCAAACTCCAAACTAATATAATTCTTCCGTGCCAATCCCAGTTATCTCTCTGTATGTATGTGTGCGGGAAGGAACTGCAGGCGCTGATATATACCGAATATAGACACAAAGTGCTGGAGTAACTCAGCGGGACAGGCAGCATCTCCGGAGAAAAAGGATTTGTGTCGTTTCGGGTCGAGACCCTTCCTCAGACTGGAGGCTAAAGACGGACCCCAACCCAAAACATCACCCATCCTTTCCCCCCAGAGATGCTGCCTGTCCCGCTGAGTTACTCCAGCACTTTGTGTCTTATCCGAGTTATCTCCTGCGCCTTCTACAAGGAAGATGAAAATCCCCTCCCTGCCCCTTAGTTTGTGCGGCACGGTGGCGCAGCGGTAGAGTTGCTGCCTCACAGCGCCAGAGACCCACGGGTTCGATCCCGGCTACTGGCGCTGCCTGTGCGGAGTTTGTACCTTCTCCCCCGTGGGTTTTCCCCGGGTGCTCCGGTTTCCTCCCGCACTCCGAAGACGTGCAGGTTTGTAGGTCAATTGGCCCTAGTGTGTGTGTGTAGGACGGTGTTAGTGTGCGGGGATCGCTGGTCGGCACGAACTCGGTGGGCCGAAGGGCCTGTTTCCGCGCTGTATCTCTAAAATGGAAAAGCTCAAGGTCTCCCCTCCCTCCATTAAACAATTTACCCTTAAACTCGCAGCCTTTCCAGAAGATGTGTCGGGATGCGGCCAGAGGGAATGGCAGCCTAAATCTTGCTGGCGTGGAGAGGGAAAAGGCTTGCTCAATTAATTTTCTCAAGTCAGCTATTTGTATCTCTCGAGGGTATTAAGAAAGATGGGGAAGTAGGAAAGTACGTGAATGTACAAACCAGGATCAGGAGTCACGTTAAATTTGCCTGACACTGAGATTTGGTTTTAGTTTCAGAGATACAGCATGGAAACAGGCCCTTCGGCCCACCGAGTCCACGTTGGCCATCGATCGCCCGTTTAGCTTAGAGATACAGCGCGGACACAGGCCTTTCAGTCCACCCAATCCGCGCCGGCCAGCGATCCCCGCAAACTAACACTATCCTACACACACTAGGGACAATTTACACTTACTGCACACCGAAGCCAATTAACCTGCAAACCTGCACGTCTTTGGAGTGTGGGAGGAAACCGAAGCTCCCGGAGAAAACCCACACAGGTCACGGGGAGAACGTGCAAACTCCGTACAGACAGCACCCGTAGTTGGGATCGAACCCGGGTCTCTGCCGCTGTGAGGCAGCAACTCTACCGCTGCACCGCCATTCTTAGTTCCTAGTTTTGTTTGGAGATACAGCATGGAATCAGGCCCTTCGGCCCACTGAGTTGATACCGACCAACAATCGCCTGTTCACATGTGGGAGGAAACCGGAGCACCCGGAGGAAATTCACGGGGTCACAGAGAGAACGTGCGAACTCCACAAACACACACACACACACACACATAGACACACACACACACACACACACACACATAGACACACACACACACACACACAGACACACACACACACACACACACACACACACACACACACACACACACACTTAAACACACACACACACACACACACACACACACACACACGCACACGCACACACACAGACAGACACACACACAGACACACACACACACACACACATACACTTAAACACACACACACACACACACACACACACTTAAACACACACACACACACACACACACGCGCACACACACACACACACACACACACACACACACACACACACACACACACACACACAACACACACACACACACACACACACACACACACACATAGACACAAACCTTCATGGACATTTTAGTTCAGCTTGGAGATACAGCAGGGAAACAGGCCTTTTCGGCCCCGACAGGCCGAGCCGTTCACACTAGCTCCATGTTAAGGCACAATCTCATCCACTCCCTGCACACTGGGAAGCTGGAAATGGTGCAGAGAAGATGTACGAGGATGTTGCCGGGATTCGAGGAGTCTGAGCAGTCGGGAGAGGTTGAGCAGCAGGATGAGGGGTGACCTTATAGAGGTGTACAAAATCACGAGGGGAATAGACTGGGTAGACGCACTGAGCCTCTTGCCCAGAGTAGGGGAATCGAGGACCAGAGGACATAGGTTTAAGGTGAGGGGGGGGAAAGTTTGAATGGGGACCTGAGGGATAACCTTTTCACACAAAGGGTGGTGGGTGTATGGAACGAGCTGCCAGAGGAGGTGGTTGAGGCTGGGACTATCCCAACATTTAAGAAACAGTTAGACAGGTACATGGATTCGATAGCTTTGGAGGGATTTGAGCCAAACGCAGGCAGGTGAGACTAGTGTAGGGGACATGTTGGCCGGTGTGGGCAAGTCGGGCCCGAGGCCCTGTTTCTAGGCTGTATAACTCAATGTCTCTGTGACTCTAGAACTGCAGATTCTAGTTAGTGGCCACAAGGACACAAAGTACTGACTGAAGGAAGGTCTCGACCAGAAACGTCACCCATCCACGTTCTCCACAGATGCTGCCTGACCCGCTGAGTTACTCCAGCACTTTGTGTCCTTCTCTGCAGATCCATGTTTACTTCAGTATTCCAAGAGTCAAGAGAGATTTATTGTCATGTGTCCCAGATGGAAGGATAACATTCTTACTTGCTGCAGCACAACAGAATATGTAAACATAGCATGCGGTAAACAATATCATAAACGATAAGGAAAGTTCAGTGTGTGTACATAAACACACATACTCACACATACATACACACATATATCGACACAAAATGCTGGAGTAACTCAGCGGGACAGGCAGCATCTTAGGAGAGAAGGAATGGGTGACGTTTCGGGTCGAGACCCTTCTTCAGACTGGTTAGGTACAAGGGAAACGAGAGATATAGTCGGTGATGTGGAGAGATAAAGAACAATGAATGAAAGATATGCACAAAAGTAACGATGATAAAGGAAACAGGCCGTTGTTGGCTGTTTGTTGGGTGAGAACGAGAAGCTGGTGCAACTTGGGTGGGGGAGGGTTGGAGAGAATGCCGGGGCTACCTGAAGTTAGAGAAATCAATATTCATACCACTGGGCTGTAAGCTGCCCACGCGAAATATATATATATATATATAGAGAAAAAGTGCTGGAGTAAGGAGTAACTCAGCGGGACAGGCAGCATCTCTGGAGAGAGGGAATGGGTGACTTTTCAGGTCGGGTATCTAATTAAAGTAACCCTTGCTTTCCCTCTCTCTCCATCCCTCCCCCTTCCCAGTTCTCCCACCAGTCTGACTGTCTCCGTCTACATTTTATCTGTTTGCTTTGTTGTCACCTTCTCCCAGCCAACAATGATCTATTCTACTTTTTCCTTGATCTGCATTCCCTTTGTCTCTATTTCACATCTCACCCTTCCTTACCTCTGTATCTCCTTCTTCCCTGACTCAGTCTGAAGGGTCTCGACCCAAAACTTCACCCATTCCTTCCCTCCAGAGTTGCTCCACAGTTACTCCAGCACTTTATGTCCATCTTTGGTGTAAACCAGCATCTGCAGTTCCTTCCAACACACACACACACACACACACACACACACACACACACGCACGCACGCACACACACACACACACACACACACACACACACACACACACACACACACACACACACACACACACACACACACACACACACACACACACACACACACTCACGCACACGCACGTGCGTACACATAAAGTACAAACAAACAATAATAGTGCAATAATAACTATAATAGTCGATGTCATTCTGAGTTTATTTGGAGGTTGTCGTGTTTAACAGGCCGATGGCTGTGGGGAAGAAGCTGCTCCTGAACCTGGATTTTACAGTTTTCAGGCTCCTGTACCTTCTTCCCGATGGCAGGGGTGAAATGAGAGTGTGGCCAGGGTGGTGTGGGTCTCTGACGATGCTGGCTGCCATTATGAGGCAGCGACTCCTGTAGATCCCTTCGATGGTGGGGAGGTCAGTACCCGCGATGGACCGGTTTAGTGTCCACCACTTTTTGCAGACTTCTTCATTCCCATTACGGTGCGTATTTGGTATTGCAACGAAGTGTTCCCTGCAACCTGTTTCTCTCGCGGTTCACAGTCTCGCCAGCCGCCTGCCACTGTTGCGGGCTGGAAGAGTCTGTGTTCCACGTGTACATGGAGCGTGTGAGGCTGCAGCCCCTGTTCCAATATCTCTAAAGGGACCGCTTCTGGCTGCTCTTCACACCCACCGTCCTCATCTCTGGACACCCTGTGCGTAGGGGGAGAGGGTCGGGGGGCTGAAGATGTCCTGGTCGGGTTTGGTTCTGGGCCTGGCCAAGATGGCCATCCGCGAGTCATGGCGCCAGGCGGAAGAGGGCTCTGCCCGAGCCGGCTGCCTGCCCCCTTTTCCGGGGTTACGTCCGCGCCCGGGTGGTGTTAGAGAGGGACCACGCGCTGTCCACGGGCGTCCGGGGGGGTTTCCGGGACCACTGGGAACTGCTGGCGGTGGAATGCATCCTGGACAAGGATTGTAACATCGTTGTATCGTAGATTATTTTGTTATAAGTAAAAGAGATGAGTTTAGATAATTGGGTGATTTTGTACTACAGTAGTGAGGTTTCTTTGGTATTGTTCTTATTGTATATATTAGTGCAATAATTGATCACATTTATTTTTGTTTAAAAAAAAAAAAAATGTTTTAAAATGGTAACTGTTTGCAAACTGACCGAACACTAGCCAAGTTAATTCCCGGGATGGCGGGACTGTTATATGATGAAAGAATGGGCCAACTGGGCTTGTATTCACTGGAATTGAGAAGGATGAGAGGTTATCTTATAGATTTGACAGATCTTAAATTTGACTGTTAAATTTAATTCTTAAATTTGATTCCTAAATGTAACATTAAATAAAATTAAGTCTGAAGAAGGGTCGTGACCGGAAACCGAAACATCGCCCATTCCTTCTCTCCAGAGATGCTGCCTCACCCGCTGAGTTACTCCAGCATTTTGTGTCTACCTTCAAATTCTTAAAGGATTGGACAGGCTAGATGCAGGGAAAACGTTCCTGATGTTGGGGAGGGGGGGGGGGGGGGGGGAGTCCAGAACCAGGGGTCACACAGTTTAAGAATAAGGGGTCGGCCATTTGGGACTGGGCTGAGGAAAAACGTTTTCACCCAGAGAGTTGTGAATCTGTGGAGTTCTCTGCCACAGAAGGCAGTGGAGGTCGATTCACCGGATGTTTTCAAGAGAGAGTTAGATTTAGCTCTTAGGGCTAACGGAATCAAGGGATTTGGGGGGAAAAGCAGGAACGGGGTACTGATTCTGGATGATCGGCCATGATCATATTGAATGGCTCGAAGGGCCGAATGGCCAACTCCGGCACCTATGTTTCTAAATATTAACAGGGAACTTTGTGTAAAAGACATTCAAGAACCTAATGGTGCTTTCCTTGAAAGGCAGCAGGTGTGATTTGTGTGCCTTTTGGTTTTATGACAGGAAATTTGCCTGGAAATATTGTTATTCAGGGGTTTTACCAGCAGAGTGGATTTATATCCAGAACGGGATTAAAATATCTCCTGCTTCACAACGTAAATTACATTTTAATTATTAAAATATCACATCGCCTCCACTTCCTCCGAGCCATTCTCCACCCAAGACTAAGTCCCCTGAATCGCTCTTAATCTGTCCGCGTCCAAGCTTAGATTTACTGCGCGGTGGCGCAGCGGTAGAGTTGCTGCCTTCCAGCGCCAGAGACCAGGGTTCGATCCGGACCACGGGCGCTGTCTGCACGGAGTTTGCACGTTCTCCCCGTGACCTGCGTGTGTTTTCTCCGGGAGCTCCGGTTTCCTCCCACACTCCAAAGATGCCATATGCTCATAAGGTCATAAGGAACAGGAGTAGAATTAGGCTACTCGGCCCATTCAATCCTGGCTGATGTATCTCTTCCTCCTCACCCCATTCTCCTGCCTTCTCCCCTTAACCTCTGACACCCGCACTAATCAAGAATCTATCTATCGCTGCCTTAAAAATATCCACTGACTTGTGGCCTCCACAGCCTTCTGTGGCAAAGAATTCCACCACCCTTTGACTTAAGAAATTTCTCTTCATCTCCTTCCTAAAAGAATGTCCTTTAATTCTGAGGCTGTGACCTCTAGTCCTAGACTCTCCCACCAGTGGAAACATCCTCTCCACATCCACTCTATCCAGGCCTTTCACTATTCTGTACGTTTCAATGAGGTTCCCCCTCATCCTTCTAAACTCCAGCGAGTACAGGCCCAGTGCCGACAAACGCTCATCGTATGTTAACCCACTCATTCCTGGGATCATTCTGGTAAACCTCCTCTGGGCCCTCTCCAGAGCCAGCACATCCTTCCTCAGATATGGGGCAAGGTGCAGTACAGAGGCTAATTGGCTTCGGGAAAATTGTACATTGTCCCGAGTGTGTGTAGGATAGTGTTAGTGTGCGGGGTGATTGCTGGTCGGCACGGACACGGTGGGCCGAAGGGCCTGTTTCTGCGCTGTTTCTCCAAACTAATCTAAACTAAACGTGAAGTTTGAGATTTGAAGTGCAATCTGAAGAAGGGTCTCGATCCGAAACATCACCCATTCCTTCTCTCCAGAGATGCTGCCTGTCCCGCTGAGTTACTCCAGCTTCTTGTGCCTATCTTCGCTTTCAACCAGCATCTGCAGTTCCTTCCTACACATAAACTAACCGTGTTCTGAGGTACAGAGAAAAGTATTGTTGTAAGCTGCCCAAGTGGAATATGAGGTGCTGTTCCTCCAATTTGCACTGGGCCTCACTCTGACAGTGGAGGAGGCCCAGGACAGAAAGGTCAGTGTGGGAATGGGAAGGGGAGTTAAAATGGTTGGCAACCGGGAAATCCAGCAGGCTTACCCAAACTAAGTTGGGAGGTCATGTTGCAGTTATATAAGACGTTGGTGAGGCCGCGTTTAGAGTATTGCGTTCAGTTCTGGGCACCATGTTACAGGAACGAATGTCGTCAAGTTGGAAAGGGCACAGAGAAGATTTACGAGGATGTTGCCAGCATTCGAGGGCCTGAGCTACAGGGAGAGGTTGAGCAGGGTGGGTCTCTATTCCCTGGAGCGCAGGAGGATGAGGGGTGATCTTATAGAGGTGTACAAAATCATGAGAGGAATAGATCGGGTAGACGCACAGAGTCTCTTGCCCAGAGTAGGGGAATCGAGCACCAGAGAACATGGGTTTAAGGTGAAGGGAAAAAGATTTAACAGGAATTTGAGGGGGCACTTTTTCACACAAAAGGGTGGTGGGTGTATGGAACGAGCTGCCGGAGGAGGTAGTTGAGGCTGGGACTATCCCATCGTTTAAGAAACAGACAGGTACATGGATAGGACAGGTTTGGCGGGATATGGGCCAAACGCAGGCAGGGTGGGACTAGTGTAGCTGGGACATGTTGGCCGGTGTGGGCAAGTTAGGCCGAAGGAATAGAGTCCCAGCCTGCTCAACCTCTCCCTGTAACCACATATTATCTTTCCGCTGTCTGGTTAGCATGCAACAAAAGCTTTTCACTGTACCTCGTTGCACATAGCAACAATGTTCCCCATGTTGGGGGAGTCCAGAACCAGGGGTCACACAGTTTTTAAAAAAGTGGTCGGCCATTTAGGACTGAGATGAGGAAACACTTTTTCACCCAGAGAGTTGTGAATCTGTGGAATTCTCTGCCACAGAAGGCAGGGAGGCCAATTCACTGGATGTTTTCAAGAGAGAGTTAGATTTAGCTCTTAGGGCTAACGGAATCAAGGGATATGGGGAGAAAACAGGAACGGGGTACTGATTGGGGATGATCAGCCGTGATCACATTGAATGGCGGTGCTGGCTGGAAGGGCCGAATGGCCTACTCCTGCCCCTATTGTCTATTGTCTATTGTCTATAAACTAACCACTAAAGACTGGCTATCTTTCCCGTGCAGTTGGAGCCAGCTCATGTCACTAGTTTTTTCGCCATTGTGGAACTTTAATGATCTGTTAGCTGGGCACATTTCCACCAGAGTAATTGGAGGCTTTCTCCTGGAGAGCGAGGCAGGAGGTTGTAGCCAGGTGCCAAGTTTCAGGAGATATTACCACTTGCCTGCTGAGACTCGGAGCTGGTTGTCTCAGTCGATGCGGGGGGCCAAGGCTGAACTAGTGGTGCCTGACCCCGAGTTTAGTTTAGTTCAGAGATACAGCACGGAAACAGGCCCTTCGGCCCCACCGGGTCTGTGCCGACCGGCGATTCCCACGCACATTAACACTACCCGACACACACACTCGGGACCTTTTCACATTTACACCAAGCCGATTGACCCACAAACCTGCACGTCTTTGGAGTGTGGGAGGAAACTGAAGATCTCGGAGAAAACCCACGCAGGTCACGGGGAGAACGTGCAAACTCCGTACAGACAGCGCCCGTAGTCGGGATCAAACCCGGGTCTCCGGGGCTGCAAGCGCTGTAAGGCAGCAACTCTACCGCTGCGCCACCGTGCAGTTGGTAAGGGTGGATGGGGGAGGATGGGGGGGGGGGGGTGGCGGGTCACAGTGTCATAAATGCATAAGTTCATAAGAGATAGGAGCAGAATTAGGGCCATTCGTCCCATCGAGCTTCTATCATGGCTGGTTTCGGGCAGCACGGTGGCGCAGCGGCAGAGTCGCTGCCTCAGAGCGCTCGCAGCGCCGGAGACCCGGGTTCCATCCCGACTACGGGTGCTGTCTGTACGGAGTTTGCACGTTCTCTCCGTGACCTGCGTGGGTTTTTCTCCAGGTGCTCCGGTTTCCTCCATCACTCCAAAGACGTACAGGTTTGTCGGTCAATCGGTTTGGTAAATGTGAAAAGGTCCCGAGTGTGTGTGTGTCGGGTAGTGTTAACGTGCGGGGAATCGCTGGTCGGCGCGGACCCGGTGGGCCGAAGGGCCTGTTGGGCTTGGTATACTCTGGAGAATGACGGGACTGTCATATGCTGAGAGAATGAAGCAGCTAGGCTTGTACACTCTGGAGTTTCGAAGGATGAGAGGGTATCTTATTGAAACATATAAGATTATTAAGGGTTTGGACACGCTAGAGGCAGGAAACATGTTCCCGGTTCTGGGGGAGTCCAGAACCAGGGGCCACACACAGTTTAAGAATAAGGGGTAAGCCATTTAGAACGGAGATGAGGAAAAACTTTTTCACACAGAGAGTTGTGACTCTGTGGAATTCTCTGCCTCAGAGGGCGGTGGAGGCCGGTTCTCTGGATACTTTCAAGAGAGAGTTAGACAGGGCTCTTAAAGATAGCGGAGTCAGGGGATATGGGGAGAAGGCAGGAACGGGGTACTGATTGGGGATGATCAGCCATGATCACATTGAATGGCGGTGCTGGCTCGGAGGGCCGAATGGCCCACTCCTGCACCTATTGTCTATTGTCTATTGTTTCCGCGCTGAACGAAATCTCTGAACTAAACTGAGACTCCAGCGCCGAGTCTGAAGAAGGGTCTCGACCCGAAACGTCACCCGTTCCTTCTCTCCAGAGACGCTGCCTGTCCCGCTGAGTTCCTCCAGCAATGACTCCGGGACTCTATTTGAATCCTGTGTGCGGTAGGTCGGCGTGATGGAATGGGGCTGGGATTTAAAAAAATACCCCAGCGCATATAAGCGTGGAGATAACAGCAGACAGGCAACAAACACGTTGACAGTCCCACACTCTAGCTAAACCGTGCGGGAGCTCGACTCATTAATCATCTCTCCCTCCTACTCCATGTCAGAACAAATAAGGAAAAGAAAGTAATCAATTCTAGAGCATCAGTGCAGGAGAACCAATCTCTGCTTCCATGGCTAATTCCGTGCAACCTCTCCACAGTCGAGAGTCAAGAGCGTTTCTATTCATCGTACGCCCCAGATAGAACAATGTCATTCTTACTTGCAGCAGCACAACAGAATATGGAAACCTAGTACTCTGTAAACAACGTTGGACAGAAATGCTGGAGAAACTCAGCGGGTGAGGCAGCATCTATGGAGCGAAGGAAATAGGCGACGTTTCGGGTCGAGACCCTTCTTCAGACTGATGTGATTTAATTCCCCTTCCAGTTTCCATGCTGACCTTTCTGTCCTAGGCCTCCTCCATCGTCAGAGTGAGGCCAACACACAAAATGGAGGAACAGCGTCTCCTCCCCTTCCTCAGCCCTCGGGTTGTCTCCTCCGATCCCTCAGCCCTCGGGCTCCTCCTCCACCTTTTTTCCTTTCTTCTCCCCACCCCCCATCAGTCTGAAGAAGGGTTTCGTCCCGAAACGTTGCCTATTTCCTTCGCTCCATAGATGCTGCCGCACCCGCTGAGTTTCTCCGGCATTTTTGTCTACCTTCAATTTTCCAGCATCTGCAGTTCCTTCTTAAACACTCTGTAAACACTATAAGCCACGAGATAAATCGGCCCTGGTGCGCAGGGCAGTGCTGGTGTACGGGGTGATCGTTGTCCGGCCGCGGACTCGGTGGGCCGAATGGTGGAAGGCCTGGATAGAGTGGATGTGGAGAGGATGTTTCCACTGGTGGGAGAGTCTAGGACCAGAGGTCACGGCCTCAGAATTAAAGGGCGTTCATTTAGAAAGGAGATGAGGAGGAATTTCTTTAGTCAGAGGGTGGTGAATCTGTGGGATTCATTGCCACAGAAGGCTGTGGAGGCCACAAGTCAATCGATATTTTTAAGGCAGAGATAGATAGATTCCCGATTAGTGCGGGTGTCAGGGGTTACGGGGAGAAGGTAGGAGAATGGGGTTGGGAGGGGAGAGATAGATCAGCCACGATTGAATGGCGGAGTAGACTTGATGGGCCGAATGGACTAATTCTTCTCCTATCACTTATGAACTTGTACAGGGCTTGTTTCCACATTGTACCTCTAAGGTCTAATGTGTAAAGCACCCTAGAATTGGTAACACTAGGAGATACAGTGGTGACGCAGGCTTGCGTTCACCACGACTCAACTCCCTCCTCCGTCACTTGTTCAATAGTGTGTAGGATGGTGCATTTGTGATCGCTGGTTGGCACGGACTCAGTGGGCCGAAGGGCCTGTTTTCGTGCTGTATCTCTAGTTTAGCCTACGTAGTTAATTCAGGTCAGAGATACAGGACGGAAACAGGCCCTTCAGCCCACCGTGTCTGCGCCGACCGTCGACCATCCCCACCCCCCCCCCGCAAGCAACAACACCAGGGTCCATTTTCACCTCGACACCGAGCCAACCTGCAAATCTACGCTCCCGCCCGTCTTCGGAGTGTGTGGGAGGAAACCGGGGCTCCCGGCGAAAACCCACGCGGGTCACGGGGAGAACGTGCAAACCCCCCCACCCCCCCCCCCGTGCCGACAAGCCCCCGTGGCCGGGATGTAACCTGCGAGGCAGCAGCTCCACCCGCTGCGCCACCGAGACGCCCACAGAAGGAGACAAAACGGAAACAATGTGCAGCCCCAAAGGTACAAGTTGTGCCAAATGCAAGACTAATTATAGTTCCATGTGAGTTATGGCCAGACACACCATGTTGCGATGTCTGACAGGAAATATTACACAGTCGGGGGAATATCACTCCGGGATCCACTTACGCTGATGATTTAGAAACATTGAAACATAGAAAATAGGTGCAGGAGTAGGCCTTTCGGCCCTTCCAGCCAGCACCGCCATTCAATGTGATCATGGCTGATCATCCCCAATCAGTACCCCGTTCCTGCTTTCTCCCCATATCCCTTGATTCCATTAGCCCCAAGAGCTAAATCTAACTCTCTCTTGAAAACATCCAGTGAATTGACCTCGACTGCCTTCTGTGGCAGAGAATTCCACAGATTCACACCTCTCTGGGTGAAAAGGTTTTTCCTCATCTCAGTCCAAAATGGCCGACCCCTTATTCTTAAACTGTGTGACCCATGGTTCTGGATTCCCCAACATGGGGAACATATTTCCTGCCCAATCCCTTAAAAATCTTATATCTTTCTATGAGATCCCTCTCATTCTTCTAAATTCCAGTCAATACAAGCCCAGTCGATCCATTCTTTCATCATATGTCAGTCCCGCCATCCCGCGAATTAACCTGGTGATAGGCACAAGATAGACGCAACATTTTGGAATAAAACAGTGGTATGTGCATCGATACAGCGCCTTTTATGACCTGCACTTGTCCAATACTGCTACTATCCACATTAGACAATAGACAATAGGTGCAGGAGTAGGCCATTCGGCCCTTCGAGCCAGCATCGCCATTCAATGTGATCATGGTTGATCATCCCCGATGTGTACCCCGTTCCTGCCTTCTCCCTATATCCCCTGACTCCGCTATCTTTAACAGCCCTATCTAGCTCTCTCTTGAAAGTATCCAGAGAACCGGCCTCCACCGCCCTCTGAGGCAGAGAATTCCACAGACTCACAACTCTCTGTGTGAAAAAGTGTTTCCTCATCTCTGTTCTGAATGGCTTACTCCTTATTCTTAAACTGTGTGGCCCCTGGTTCTGGACTCCCCCAACATCGGGAACATGTTTCCTGCCTCTAGCATGTCCAAACCCTTAACAATCTTATATGTTTCAATAAGATCACCTCTCATCCTTCTAAACTCCAGAGTTTAGCTAGCTGCTCCATTCTCTCAGCATATGACAGTCCCGCCATCCCGGGAATTAACCTGGTGAACCTACGCTGCACTCCCTCAATAGCAAGAATGTCCTTCCTCAAATTAGGGGACCAAAACTGCACACAATACTCCAGGTGTGGTCTCACTAGACCCACCGTTGTTTGTACCTTCCCATATCTTTAGTTTCCTCTCCCCTAACTCTCAGTCGGAAGAAGGGTCTCGACCCAAAACGTCACCCATTCCTTTTCCCCAAAGATGCTGCCCGTCCCGCTGAGTGACTCCAGCATTTAGAAGGATGATGCAGGTTGACTTGGACAGGTTGGGTGAGTGGGCAGATGCATGGCAGATGCAGTTTAATGTGGATAAATGTGAGGTTATTTAGGTACGTTTTGAATGGTAATCACCGTTCAATAGTCAGTGTGTCTTTAAGTGTTTAAGTGGGGTTTCCATGCATTGGGTCATAATCCTACCAAAAAAGAATGTAATTAGTATTATTTTTGATATTAATCTTATTTGTTGTCACGTGCACCGAGGTACAGTGAAAAGCCTTTGTTGTGTGCTGACGAGTCAGTGGAAAGATGAGACACGATTACAATCCAGCCGTCTGCAATGTTACAGATACAGGAAGAATGGAATGACTGATTAATGTTTCATGCCCGATAGTCCGAGACAGTCTTAGACGCAGTTGAAGAATCACATTGAATGGCCGTGCTGGCTCGAGAGGCCGAATGGCCCACTCCTGCGCCTATTGTCTATTGTCTACTGTCTAATAAGGGGTCGGCCATTTTGGACTGAGATGAGGAAAAACCTTTTCACCCAGAGGGTTGTGAATCTGTGGAATTCTCTGCCACAGAAGGCAGTGGAGGCCAATTCACTGGCTGTTTTCAAGTGAGAGTTAGATTTAACTCTTAGGGCTAACGGAATCAAGGGATATGGGGAGAAGGCAGGAACGTTGCCTATTTCCTCGCTCCATAGATGCTGCTGCACCCGCTGAGTTTCTCCAGCATTTTTGTCTACCAAGGAATAGAGTCCCAGTCTGCTCAACCTCTCCCTGTAGCTCAGGCCCTCGAGTCCTGGCAACATCTTCATAAATCATATACACGTCGCCCATTTGATCAACAGTGCAAGTCTTTCAAGAGAGAGTTAGATTTAGCTCTTAGGGCTAACGGAATCAAGGAATATTAGGAAAAAGCTGGAACGGGTTACTGATTTAGGATGATCAGCCGTGATCATATTGAATGGCGGTGCTGGCTCGAGAGGCCGAATGGCCCACTCCTGCGCCTATTGTCTATTGTCTACTGTCTACTAAGGGGTCGGCCATTTTGGACTGAGATGAGGAAAAACCTTTTCACCCATAGCGTTGTGAATCTGTGGAATTCTCAGCCGCAGAAGGCAGTGGAGGACAATTCACTGGATGTATTCAAGAGAGAGTTAGATTTAACTCTTAGGGCTAACAGAATCAAGGGATATGGGGAGGAAGCAGGAACGGGTGTACTGATTTTGGATGATCAGCCGTGATCATATTGAATGGCGGTGCTGGCTGGAAGGACCGAATGGCCTACTCCTGCACCTATTTTCTATGTTTGTTTGAGGTGTTTGAATGAGGTAGATGGTAGTTCAGGACCGTTCTCTAGTTGTGGTTGGATGGTTCAGTTGCCTGATTGCAGCCGGGAAGGAACTGCCCCTGATCTGGGCTACGCGGCAACGGGCCCCTCGGCCCAGCGAGTCCGCGCTAGCCGACCAGCGATCCCCGCACACTAACACTATCCTACACACACTGGGGACAATTTACATCTACACCAAGCCAATTAACCTACAAAACCTGCACGTCTTTGGAGCGCGGGAGGAAACCGAAGATCTCGGAGAAAACCCCACGCGGGCCACGGGGAGAACGTACAGACAGCACCCGTAGTCGGGATTGAACCCGGGTCTAAGGCAGCGACTCTACCTGCTGCGCCACCGCCTCAAACCTAAAACGCCAACTCCCTATTTCCCTCGCCAGTGCTAGTTTACGGGGCTGGGTGGGTCGGCACGGACTCGGGTGGGCCGAAGGGCCTGCGTTTCCGCGCGGAGCCTCCAAAATCTAAGCCCTCCACGTCCTTCCTAAACGCCATTTGTCCTCCCGCACCCGAGTCTCCGCTCAGCGCTGAGGATTTTTATTTTCTTCTGGGGGATGGCGGAGTGTGTGGGCCTACTGCCGCTGTCTGTTTGGCAGCTGAGTGATTAATGGGGCCTTCCTCTCATTGCCTGCGCTGCTTTTTACATATCTATCTCCGCCAGCCTTTCACTCAGGCTCCAGAACACCTCCTCGAAACTACCGGCTGTGCCCGAATTACAATTGCAAATCTCCAAAAAGGTCGCTGCTGTCTCCACGTTTCCATTTGTTGGTGTCTGTCTCGGGAAGGCTTGAGCAACGGGGGGGGAGGGGGGAGGGAGGGTCATTCTTTTCCTTGGGACTCCAGAGGGGCGGCGCGGAAACAGGCCCCTTCGGCCTACCGGGTCCGCGCCGACCAGCGATCACCCTGCCCGCACCGTGGGACAATTTCACAACTCACCGGACCGCTTTTGGGACGTTGGGGAGGAGGACCGGAGCAACCGGAGAAAATCCCACGCGGGTCATGGGGAGAACGTGCAAACTCCGCACGGGCAGCACCCCCTAGGCTGGATCCAACCCGGGTCTCTGGCGCCGTGAGGCAAGCGACTCTGCCCACCTGGGCCACTGTTGTGGGTCTGGGTTTGAGGTATAGATTCACACAACGTGGAAACAGGCCCTTCGGCCCAACTTGCCCACCCCCGACCAACATGTCCCCATCCACACTAGTCCCACCTGCCTGCGTTTGGCCCATATCCCCCCTATACTTGTCCTATCCATGTACCTGTCCAACTGTTTCTTAAATGTTGCGATATTCCCTGCTCCATCGACCTCCTCCGGCAGCTCGTTCCATGCACCCCACCACCCTTTGTGTAATAATGTGGCCCCTGAGGTTGCCATTAAATCTTTCCTCCGCATCCTAAACCAATGTTCTCTGGTTCTTGATTCCCCCTCCTCTATCGAGGGCAGCCCAGTGGCGCAGCGGTAGAGTTGCTGCCTCACAGCGCCAGAGACCCGGGTTCGATCCCGACCAAGAGTGCTGTCTGTATGGAGTCTGCACGTTCGCCCTGTGACTGCGTGGGTTTTCTCCGGGTGCTCCGGTTTCCTCCCACACTCCAAAGATGTACAGGCTTGAGGGCTAAAGCTAAAGCAGGAAGGTAAGGTGCTGAAGAAAGGTCTCGACCCGGAACGTCGCCCATTCCTTCTCTCCAGAGATGCTGCCTGTTCCGCTGAGTTACTCCAGCTTTTTGTGTCTATCTTAGGTGGTGCTGGTTCAGTTCAGTTCAGGTTATTGTCCCGTGCACCGAGGTACAGTGGAAAGCTTCTGTTGCGTGCTAACCAGCCAGCGGAATGACAATACATGATTACAATCGAGCCATTCACAGTTTAGTGCAAGGTAAAGCCAGTACTAGTGTAGACGGGGGCATGTTGGCCAGCATGGGCAAGTTGGGCCGAAGGGCCTGACCCAGCCCCACGACACGGGGGGGGGGGGGCACGGTGGCGCAGCGGTAGAGTCGGTACAATGGCTCGATTGTAATCGTGCAGCTTCTGCCTCACAGCGCCAGAGTCCCTGGTTCGGGTGCCTGTCTGTACGGAGTTTGCACGTTCTCCCCGTGACCCGCGTGGGGTTTTTACTCCGAGATCTTCGGTTTCCTCCCGCACTCCGAAGACCTGCAGGTTTGCGGGTGAATTGGCTCGGTATCGATGTAAAATCATCCTTAGTGTGTGTGTGTGTGTGTGGAGGATAGTCCCAGTGCATGGGGATCGCTGGTCGGCACGGACGCAGTGGGCCGAAGGGCCTGTATCTCTGAAACTGAACGAGATAAAAGTGTATGTGGCTGGCAATTTTGCCTCTTAACTCTGCGCAACGCAACCCTTTCTCTCTCCCCCCTTCACACACAACTATTTTTAGACGCTAAGCCTGTTATGGACTCTGCATAACGATAGATCCAAGGAGCTACTGTGATTATGGAGCAGATCTTGTTTAAAGGAATCACCGGGGAGGTATGAATGTCAACACTTGTCTTGTCACAGAGCGTTTTCTCATTTTCCTCTCCTGCTCACACGAGGGCCGACAATGTTCACAGCAGAGACGGGGAGATTTCAAGAGGGCCAGAATTTAACACGGGGAGATTTCAAGAGGGCCAGAATTTAACACGGGGAGATTTCAAGAGGGCCAGAATTTAACACAGAGAAAGGTGGGGAGGGGGGGGTTCGGGACCATTTTGGGTGCTTCCATTTCCTCCGAAGATCTCGGGACAAAACCCATGATGGATGAGGAGGAATTTCTTCAGTCAGAGGGTGGTGAATCTGTGGGATTTATTGCCAGGTAGATGGGTATTTTTAAGGCGGAGATAGATAGATTCTCGCTTAGCGCGGGTGTCAGGGGTTATGGGGAGAAGGCAGGAGAATGGGGTTAGGGGGGAGAGATAGATCAGCCATGATTGAATGGCGGAGCAGACTTGATGGGCCGAATGGCCTAATTCTGCCCCAATAACTTATTTGAACTTCTGAAAGAATAAAAGTTCATGTACTGAACTGTTTTATATATATACTAGACCAAGTGCAGACCCGTTGGGTCTGGTCCCCGAAAGTGCTTGACACCCCGGGGTTTGTTCCCGAACGTGCTTCAGACCCCGGGGTGAAAATCGTGGGAAAAAAAGATCGCGTCATGTTCGGAAAATATCGGAGAAAATCGGCGAAAAAAAGATGGCGTCTTTTTCGGAGAAAATCGGCGAAACAAAGATGGCGTCGTTTTCAGAGAAAATCGGAGACAATCGGAGAAAATCACATGGGGTGGGGGGGGGGTGGATTTTATTAAAAAACGTGTACATAAACAGACCGAATTTAATCAGGAGTGGCTATTCGTAAAGATAAATGTCATCTCTTTGGAAATGGTACAAATATGGGCCAGGGGCGGTATCAAAGGCGGCACGGGTCAAGCAGAACGTTGGAACGTACGGACGTACAGACGTACAGACGTACTGACGGACGACAGCCAGAGAGTTTTAAAAGTATACTAGACCAAGTGAGACCCGTTGGGTCTGGACACCGAACGTGCGTTTGCGGGGGGGGAGGGGCTGTTGCGTCACACTAACCACCCCCTTTCCTCCAAAGCACGGAATCCTGCATCCACAAACACACACACTCATCACACCCCTTGATATTACATTAATTTTTAAATTTGATTCTTTTATCCCATCTCCACCCTATCCACTGATGAATAGCCCTCACCTCTCAGGTGCTTCTAGAGGGGGGTGGCAGAGAGACAAAATTTAATGTTAAAAATTTGAAGAGGGATGGAGGAGGGGGGAGAGAAAGGTGGGGAGAGAGGAGGGGGAGAGAGGAGAGTGGTGGAGAGAGGAAGGAGACGATGGGGAGAAAGGTGAAGGGGGTGTTTGGAACGGGCGTGCATGAGTCGAGCCGCGGGCTGTGAAGAGAGAAGGGCAGAGAGAGAGAGAGAGAGATGGGAGAGACAGAGAGACTGGGCTGAAGGAAATAGGAAACGTTTCAGGTAAAAAAAAAACTGATGATGGGCTTCGGCCCAAAGCTTTGCCTATTTCATTCGCTCCATAGATGCTGCTGTACCCGCTGTGTTTCTCCAGCTTTTTTTTGTGTATCTTTGATTTTCCAGCATCTGCAGTCCCGTGTTAAAGACAGAGAGACTGTTGGTGGGCTGTTTTCCCAACGCGCGTTTGCGGGAGGGGGGGGGGGGGGTGCTGCGGCATCACACACACTAACCACCCCGCAAACACACTCGGGGGGAAGGGGGAGAGGAAGACGGGGTGTGGAGAGAAGAGGAGAGGGGGAGGGAGGGTAGAGGGCGAGGAGGAAAGGGGAGAGATTGGTGAGGTTGAAGAGAGTAGGGTGGGGGAGAGGGATGGGGAGGAGAGTGGTGAGTTAGGAGGAGAGCGTGGAGGGCAGGAAGGGGGGAGAGGGGGGGGGAGGGGATGTTAGAGGTGGAGAGGGGGGGATGAGGGGAAGGGGAGAGGAGTAGGTGGAGGAGAGGGAGAGAGGGAGGGGGAGGGAGAGAGGTGGGGGAGGGAGAGGGGAAGAGTTGGGAGTGAGTGGTTGTGGGGAGTGGTGCAAGAGAGAGTGGAAGGGGGTGGGGGGGGGAGATGGGGGTGAAGAGGGGGGGTGGAGGGGTAAGAGAGGGTGTGGGAGGGGAGGGAGGGGGAGAGGAGAGAGGGGGAAGAGTGGGGAGGGAGAGTGGAAGTAGGAGGGGTAGGGACAGTCGGGGTGGGGAGAGAAGAGGAGAGGGGGAGGAGGAAAGGGGAGAGATTGGTGAGTGAGAAGAGAGCAGGGTGGGGGAGAGGGAGGGGAGGGAGGGGGAGAGGAGAGAGGAGGGGGAGGGAGAGTGGAAGTAAGAGGGGTAGGGACAGTCCATCTGTTCCCCATTCCCTATCACCCCCAATCATCTTTCTCTATTCCCACACACGTGGCAACGCCCTTCGACACAGGCTGCGGGGGTGGGGGGGAGGGGCTGGGGCTGCTGCCAAGGCATATGTAAATTGGATCCATTCCGATTGGACATCTGTGAGCATCGGGCATTGTGACATCACACAATGGAATCTTTACTAACATTCTACGGCTGAGCTGTTTTTTTAAACATTTTGAAATGTTTGGTTTGGGGGGGGGGGAGAGGTATTTTATTTTAAAAAGCGTACCTAAACACAACCAAATTTAATCAGGATCGTCTATTCGTAAAGATAAACGTAACCTCTTTAGAAACGGTAAAAAATATCGGCGTTTCCGCGCGCCGCGCGGGCGCGGGGCGGTATCAAATGCGGGACAGGTCAAGCAGAACGTTGTACGTAGAGACGTACAGACGTACAGACGTACAGACGTACAGACGGACAGCAGCCAGAGAGTTTTAAAAGTATATAGATAGATAGATAGATAGATAGATATATAAATACAAAAAGCTGGAGTAACTCAGCGGGACAGGCAGCATCTCTGGAGAGAAGGAATGGGTGACATTTCGGTTCGAGACCCTTCTTCAGACGGACAGAGAAGATCCACGCAGGTCACGGGCAGGACCTACGCAGTGAATGGTAGCACACTGGGGAAGTGTTCATAAGGTCATGTGATAGGAGCAGAATTAGGCCATTCAGCCCATCAAGTCTACTCCGCCATTCAATCACGGCTGATCTATCTCTCCCTCCTAACCCCATTCTCCCGCCTTCTCCCCATAACCCTTGACACCCGCGCTAAGCAAAAATCTATCTATCTCCGCCATAAAAATATCCACTGACTGGGATTGAAAGTGAAAGATAGATCACCCATGATTGAATGGCGGTGTGGTCAAGCTGGCACGGTGGCGCAGCGGTAGAGTTGCTGCCTTACACATCCAGAGACCCGGGTTCCATCCTGACCACGGGTGCTGTCTGTACGGAGTTTGTGCGTTCTCTCCGTGACCATGTGGGTTTACTCCGGGGGCTCCGGTTTCCTCCCACATCCCAAAGACGTGCAGGTCAGTAGGCTAACTTGGCTTTGGCATAAATTGTAAATTGCCACCTAGTGTGTGTAGGATAGTGTTAGTGTACTGGGTGATCGCTGACCGCTGCCGTCTCGGTGGGCCGAAGGGCCTGTTTTCATGCTGTATCTCTAAAGACTCGAAGCATTAACTCAAAGATAGGCACAAAAAGCTGGAGTAACTCAGCGGGACAGGCAGCATCTCCGGAGAGAAGGAATGGGTGAAGTTTCAGGTCGAGACCCTTCTTCAGACGTCTCGACCCGAAACATCACCCATTCCTTCTCTCCGGAGATGCTGCCTGTCCCGCTGAGTTACTCCAGCATTTTGTGCCTATCTTCGGTTTAAACCAGCACCTGCAGTTCTTTCTTACGCACTAAGACTCTAAATGTCTCTAACCTAAACCTGACACTAAAACTTTGCTTTACAATGCGAATGGTTACTGTGGGTTCAATGTGTTTACAGTCAAATGGAAAAAAAAATCTACACCTAACGCTGCCTCGGCAAGGCCAGCAGCATAATCAAGGGCCAGTCTTACCCCGGCCACTCCCTCTTCTCCCCTCTCCCATCGGGCAAGAGGTACAGAAGTGTGAAAACCCACACCTCCAGATTCAGGGACTGTTTCTTCCCGGCTGTTATCAGGCAACTGAACCATCCTACAACAACCAGAGAGCGGTCCTGACCTCCCATCTACCTCTTTGGTGACCCTTGGACTATCTTTAATCGGACTTTACTGGCTTTACCTTGCACTAAACGTTATTCCCTTAATCCTGTATCTGTACACTGCGGACGGCACGATTGTAGTCATCTCCTGAGATGCCTCGATGTCGGAGTTTGCATAAACCTTGGAATATTAAACGGTGCCCTGCGAATGCAAATACTTGATCTGAAGCAAGAATTTGAATAAATTAGAGAAGGATTGCAGAGTTTACTTGAAAAATATAACTTCCCATTTCTAAAGATAGACACAAAGTGCTGGAGAAACTCAGTGGGTCAGGCAGCATCTCTGGAGAGCATTATTGTCACCTGTACCGAGCCCAGTGAAAAGCCTAGTGTTATGTTTTTTATATTCTTCTATGTTTATATATATATATATTTAGGAAGGAACTGCAGATGCTAGTTTAAACCGAAGATAGACACATAAAGGTGGAGTGACTCAGCGGGACAGGCAGCATCTCTGGAGAGAAGGAATGGGAGACGTTTCGGGTCGAGACCCTTCTTCGGACTGACAGTGTGGAAACAGGCCCTTCACTCTGAAGAAGGGTCTCGACCCGAAACTTCACCCATTCCTTCTCTCCAGAGATGCTGCCTGTCCCGCTGAGTCACTCCAGCTTTTTGTATATATATACATACCTATGTACTATTGAAAGTCTCGACTTGTTTTTCTGTGTCTGTGATCTCAACGAGCTACGCCAAAACGGTACACAATAGCGCAAACATGTTTGCAGAATCTTACTCAGCTTTTTCCCCGTCGTCGTTCGTATCAAGTTTCCTTCAGATTTGATGTTATATTTCACAAGTTATTGATATTTAAATTTTTTGAAAAAGGCCAACTTTAACAAGATTTTTACTGTTAAAATCCTTGCTGCACCAGCTTCCAACAGATACAAAGTCGCAATACAGGAACGCTTTGTGCTTCCACCAAGTTTTCACCTGAATGGGATATCACAGTCCTCCACCCGACATTTGCAACAATGTTGCCAACATACCACACTTAAAGGCCTGTCTCACGAGTCTGCGGTCATTGGCGGCGAAACAGGAAGAATCTACCGCTCCTGGGCCGCCATAGAGCGCGCACTCGGTCAAACGCACAATTCCGGGGACCGTGCGGCGTTGTTCCCAACACCGCACGGTGCTAAAATAAAACCAACACTGTTCAAAAAACTTTCCCTACCACACAGCCTCCGCCAGTGAGGCACGAGTGCGGCACGGCCGCCGCCACAGCCGCCGCCAATGCGGCACGAGCGCCGTGCGTCGAACTTGCACCGCCACAGCCTCCGCCAGTGAGTCACGTGTGCGGCAAGGCTGCCGCCACAGCCTCCGCCACAGCCTCCGCCAGTGAGGCACGTGTGCCGCACGGCCACCGCCCCAGCCCCGCAGATCCGAAATGACGTCATCGCAGTCGGCCCGCCCTTTTTTTTAACTTACCGCAAGCTCCTGGGACCAGCCGTACTTAAATCACTCGGCCCCCGCGCAGCACCCGTGCGGCGCTCCCGTGGCATAGGCTCGGCGCTCTCGCCGTTGCCGTGCGGTCCCCTCTACCGGCGACGCCGCGCTTCACCGCCGATGTCCGCAACACCGTGAGACAGAGCCTTTACTCAAAGCTCCTGGCAGGGCGGGAGGGGGAGGGTGAATTGGGATTGCAATTGGGGGAAGTGCAATTGGAATTTGTTTTAAAGTCCCGTGCTGGGGGAGGCAGGGGAGTGCTGGAATCTTACGTTCGGCAACGGGTTGAGTTGGGAGACCACGCCTCCTGTGGGGGGTACGGGGTTAGTGGTGCAATATTGCCTTGGGGAGCGGGTTGCATTGGGGGACCAGGTCTCCCGTGTGACACGGGTCCCAGTTGGTCTAGAATATATATATATATATGTATAATATTAATATATTATAACATTAATAGATATATATATATATGTGTGTGTGTGTATATATATATATGTATGTGTGTGTGTATATATATATATGTGTGTGTGTGTGTATATATATATATGTGTGTGTGTGTGTATATATATATATGTGTGTGTGTGTGTGTGTATATATATATATGTGTGTGTGTGTGTATATATATATATGTGTGTGTGTGTGTATATATATATATGTGTGTGTGTGTGTGTATATATATATATGTGTGTGTGTGTGTATATATATATGTGTGTGTGTGTGTATATATATATATGTGTGTGTGTGTGTATATATATATATATATGTGTGTGTGTGTATATATATATATATATATACTGAATTGTTTTTCTTTCAGTGGTTCATATAAGTTATAGGAGTAGAATTAGGCCATTCGGCCCATCGCGTCTACTCCGCCATTCAATCGTGGCTGATCTATCTCTCCCTCCTAACCCCATTCTCCTGCCTTCTCCCCATAACCTGACACCCGCGCTAATCGAGAATCTATCGATCTCCACCTTAAAAATATCCATCGACCTGGCCCCCACGGCAATGGATTCCACGGATTCACCACCCTCTGACCAAAGAAATTCACCCTCACCTCCTTCCTGAAGGGACATCCTTTAATCCTGAGGCATGAGACCTCTGTCCCTGCCCGTTTGGGCCTTCTCTCTCGGGGCATGGACGTGAAATCTCGGAAGGGGAGGATGACATGTTTCATCGGCACAGCAGACCAGTTGCTACCGAGAGTTAATTATTTCACCAGGAAATGAGATGAGCCCCTTGATCTTGAAGCTTGTCAAGGCATCAGTTGTGGATCAAAGGCTTTCTGGGCAGCGGGGGGTAGGGAGAGAGGGAGAGAGAAGTGCTCAAGGTGGGAGGGAGATGAATCACGGCCTAGCGCTGCATTGCTGGTGAGGAGAGGGGTTTATGGTGGCATGGATTCAGGCCTTGCTGTTGGTCAGAGAGTTTTTTTTCCTTTCAGAGGTTCATAGACGTTATTGGGGCGGAATTGGGCCATTCGGCCCATCAAGTCTGCTGCGTGATCTTTCTCTCCCTCCTAGCCCCATTTCTGTGCGGGCGGCCTCGCAGCGCCAGAGACCCGGGTTCGTTCACGACCTCGGCTGCTTGTCCGTACACAATTTGCACGTTCTCCCCGTGACCCGCGTGGGTTTTCGCCGGGGGGGGGGGGGCGCTCCAGTTTCCTCCCACACTCCAAAGATGTGCAGGTTTGCAGGTTAATTTGGCTTTGGTAAAAATAGCAAATTGTCCCTGGTGTGCAGGCTAGTGTTAGTGTGGGGGGGATCGCTGGTCGGCACGGACTTGGCGGGCCGAAGGGCCTGTTTCCGCGTTGTATCTCTAAAGTCCAAAGTGAAAGGAGAGGATTTGAGACTGGGCTTGTTTTCCCTCGAATGCAGGAGGCTGAGGGGTGACATTTATATCACATTGAATGGCGGTGCTGGCTCGAAGGGCCGAATGGCCTACTCCTGCACCTATTGTCTATTGTCTATAATGACAGAGGTGTAAACATTGTAAGTGGCTAAGATGGTCAGATGCTTTATCCCAGTGTACACAAGGAACTACAGGCGCTGGTCGACAACAGTTCTGTATCCCATATCTTTATATCTGAGGAAGGGTCTCGACCCGAGACGTCACCTATTCCTTCTCTCCAGAGATGCTGCCTGTCCCGCTGAGTTACTCCAGCATTTTGTGTCTATCTTCTATAGCAAACAGGCTATACGCAGGGAAGGAACTGCAGATGCTGGTCGACAAGGAAGATAGACACAAAATTCAGTTTGGTTTTTAGTGTAGAGATACAGCGGGGAAACAGGCCCTTCGGCCCACCAAGTCCACGCCCACCAGCGCTCCCCACACACTAACACAAGCCCACACACACTGAGGACAATTTATACCAAGTATACATCCCTGTGATGGATTTCAATAAAAATAGTTTGGATGTAAGAAGTGTACAAAACCACCAGAGGAATAGATCGGGTAGAACCACAGAGTCTTCTGCCCAGAGTAGGGGAATCGAGGACCACAGGCCAGAGGCTTAAGGTGAGATTTAATAGGAATCTGAGGGGTAACATTTACCACACAAAGGGTGGTGGGTGTATGGAACGAGCTGCCGGAGGAGGTAGTTGAGGCTGGGACTATTGCAACATTTAAGAAGCATTTAGACAGGTACGTGGATGGGACAGGTTTGGAGGGATATGGACCAAACGCAGGCAGGTGGGACTAGTGCAGCTGGGACATGTTGGCCGGTGTGGGCAAGTTGGGCCGAAGGGCCTGTTTCCACGCTGTGAGACTCTACGACTCTATGTCATATGGGAGAATTCCAACACTGAAATTATCTTTTCGAAAAATTGCACACACAGTGTGGGTTTGTAAATTAATTGGCTTCGATAAAAATTGTAAATTGTCCCCCAGTGTAGTGTAGAACAGTGCTAGTGTCAGGGGATCGCTGGCCGGCACGGACCCGGTGGGCCGAAGGGCCTGTTTCCGTGCTGTATCTCTAAAGTAGAGTTTAGTTTTGTTATAGACTGGACTTTACTAGAATTTATCTTGCAAGTCATTTCCTTTATCCTGTATCTGTCCACTGTGGACAGCCCCATTAGTTTAGTTTAGTTTGGAGATACAGCGTGGAAACAGGCCCTTGTCCCTCCGTGTCCACGCCGTCCAGCGATCCCCGCGCACTAACGCTATCCGACACACACTGGGGACAATTTACACTTACACCAAGCCAAGTGTGGGTGGAAACTGTCATATGCTGAGAGAATGGAGCAGCTGGGCTTGTACACTCTGGAGTTTAGAAGGATGAGAGGGCATCTCATTGAAACATATAAGATTGTTAAGGGCTTGGACACGCTAGAGGCAGGAAACATGTTCCCGATGTTGGGGGAGTCCAGAACCAGGGGCCACACAGTTTAAGAATAAGGGGTAAACCATTTAGAACGGAGACGAGGAAACACTTTTTCTCACAGAGAGTGGTGAGTCTGTGGAATTCTCTGCCTCAGAGGGCGGTGGAGGCCGGTTCTCTGGATGCTTTCAAGAGAGAGCTAGATAGGGCTCTTAAAGATAGCGGAGTCAGGGGATATGGGGAGAAGGCAGGAACTGGGGTACTGATTGGGGATGATCAGCCATGATCACATTGAATGGCGGTGCTGGCTCGTAGGGGCCGAATGGCCTACTCCTACACCTATTGTCTATTGTCTATTGAAACCGAAGATCTCGGAGAAAAGTCACGGGGAGAAGGTGCAAACTCCGTGCAGACAGCACCCGTAGTGGGGATCGAACCCGGGGTCTCCGGTGCAGCAGGTGCTGCAAGGCAGCGACTGTATCGCTGCGCCACCGTGCCTGCCCTAAACTAAACTCAGCTGCAGGCGCTGTATACAAAGTGCTGGAGTAACTCAGCGGGTCGGGCAGCGTCTCTGGAGGACATGGGCAGGTGACGCTTCGGGTCAGGGACCCTTCTCCAGACTGATGGAAATGAGCTGGCAGCCTTCGACGTGACTCTGTCTGAAACACTGTGCGTTGCCGCTGAGCTTTGGAGAGTATTTCTGTTCAACCTGCAGCAGATACATGTAGTACATGCACTCGTGGGACGGGTACAGCCCAAGAATAACTCACACTGACACCATCTCTTGGTGGAGAGGAGTAGCAAAGGCTAGCCGCACAGGTACAGGAGCATAGTGGTTACACGGAACAGTACAGCACAGGAACAGGCCCTTCGGCCCACAATGCCCAATGCTGGACATGACTCCTAGTTACACTCATCTCTGCCGGAAGGAACTGCGGATGTTGGTTTACGCCGACGATAGACACAAAATGGCAGGGCAACTCAACGGGTCAGGCAGCATCTCCGCTGAGTTACTCCAGCATTTATCAAGGGCGTCACGGTGGCTCAGCGGTAGAGTTACTGCCTTACAGCGCTTACAGCGCCGGAGACCCCGGGTTCGATCCCGACTACGGGTGCTGTCTGTACGGAGTCTGCACGTTCTCCCCGTGACCCACGTGGGTTTTCTCCCGAGATCTTCAGTTTCCTCCCACACTCCAAAGACGTGCAGGTTTGTAGGTTGTGGCTTGGGTTTGTATACTTGGTATAAATTGTCCTTAGTGTGTGTGGGCTTGTGCGGGGATCGCTGGTGGGCATGGACCCGGTGGGGCCGAAGGGCCTGTTTCCGCGCTGTATCTCTAAACTAAAAACCAAACTGAATTCCGTGTCTATCTTCCTTGTCGACTAGCATCTGCAGTTCCTTCTTCCCTGCGTATAGCCTGTATTTTATAGAAGATAGACACACAACGCCAGAGTAACTCAGCGGGACGGGCAGCGTCTCTGGAGGAAAGGAATGGGTGACGTTTCGGGTCGAGACCCTTCCTCAGACTGAAAGTCAGGGAGAGTGGGGTGAAATGGTACAGAGCAAATCAGAGCCGGAAACGATGACCCAGTAAATGTGGAGCCCACAATGGTCTATTGTTGGCTGTGGAAGAGGTGATAACGGAGGAACACAAACAGTGTAGCCAGCAGGACGTCTAGGGTGGGGGAGGGATGGGGAGAGAGGGAAATGCCGGGGCTACTTGAAGTTGGAGAAGTCAATGTTCATACCGCTGGGGTGTGAGCTGCCCAAGCCAAATATGAGGTGCTGTTCCTCCAATTTGCGCTGGGCCTCACTCTGACATTGGAGGAGGCCCAGGACAGAAAGGTCAGTGTGGGAATGGGAGGGGGAGTTAAAGTGTTTGGCAATCGGGAGATCAGGTAGGTTTAGGCGGGCTGAGTGAAGGTGTTCAGCGAAACGATCGCCGAGCCTGCGCTGGGTCTCGCCGATATTTAGGAGCCCACACCTGGAACAGCGGATACAGGATAAAGGGAATAATGGTTGGTGCAAGGTAAAGTCCAGTAGAGTCCGGTTAAAGATAGTCCGAGGGTCTCCAACCAGGTAGATGGGAGATCACGGTCCTCCGCTCTCTGGTTGGTGAGAGGACGGTTCAGTTGCCTGGTCACAGCCGGGAAGAAACTGTCCCTGAATCTGTTTTCACGCTTCTGTACCTCTTGCCCGATGGGAGAGGGGAGGAGAGGGAGTGACCGGGGAGAGACTGGTCCTTGATGATGTTGCCGAGGCAACGTGAGGTGTGGATGGAGTCAATGGAAGGGTTTGCGTGCTGGGCTGGGCTGCGTCCACAACGCTCTGTATATCCCGTGATGCGTTCCTTTGAAGAGATCCCAACTTGTCCACCCACTTGCAAAGATTCGTCCTTGCCCGCCCGCACGTCTTAGTGTTTCAGCTTCAAAACACCCCCTACATCTTTAATAGCACGCATTCACTTGACATCGCCTCTGCTTTCCATTCCTACGGAAATCCATTACTGCTTGCGTGTATTTTGGGCAACAAAAAGCGATTGTTAAACCTGCCGCCAACTACCTATAATCATAGCGGCCATGGGGGCAGAGACTCACGGACACAGAGATACAGAGACACAGAGACACAGAGATACAGAGACACAGAGACACAGAGACACAGAGACACAGTCACGGAGACACAGTCACGGAGACACAGTCACGGAGACACAGTCACGGAGACACAGAGACACAGAGACACAGAGACACACAGACACAGAGACACAGACACAGAGACATAGAGACACAGACACAGAGCCACAGAGACACAGAGACACAGAGACACAGTCACAGAGACACACAGACACAGAGACACAGACACAGAGACACAGAGACACAGAGACACAGTCACGGAGACACACAGACACAGAGACACAGTCACACACAGACACACACAGACACAGAGACACACGGACACAGAGACACAGACACAGAGACACAGAGACACAGTCACGGAGACACAGTCACACACAGAGACACAGAGACACAGAGACACAGTCACATACAGACACACACAGACACAGAGACACAAAGATAGACACAGAGACAGAGACACACAGACACACAGACACAGAGACACAGAGACACAGAGATACACAGACACAGAGACACAGAGACACAGACACAGAGACACACAGACACACAGACACAGAGACACAGTCACAGAGACACAGAGACACAGAGACACAGAGATAGACACAGAGACACAGAGACACAGAGACACAGAGATAGACACAGAGACACAGAGACACAGAGACACAGAGATAGACACAGAGACACAGAGACACAGAGATAGACACAGAGACACAGAGACACAGAGACACACAGACACAGAGATAGACACAGAGACACAGAGACACAGAGATAGACACAGAGACACAGAGACACAGAGACACACAGACACAGAGATAGACACAGAGACACAGAGACACAGACACACACAGACACAGAGACACAGAGACACAGTCACATACAGACACACACAGACACAGAGACACAAAGATAGACACAGAGACACACAGACACAGACACAGAGACACACAGACACAGAGACACAGAGACACAGTCACACACGGAGACAGAGACACAGACACAGAGACACAGAGACACAGACACACACAGAGACACAGACACACACAGACACAGAGACACAGAGACACAGAGACACAGAGACACAGGCACACACAGAGACAGAGACACAGAGACACAGATTCTGAGTCTGAAGAAGGGTCTCGACCCGAAACTTCACCCGTCCCTTCTCCCCAGAGATGCTGCCTGTCCCGCTGAGTTACTCCAGCACTTTGCGCCTATCTGCGGTGTAAACCTGCACCTGCAGTTCCTTCCTCCACATCTCCTCATCTACTCACCGGGTGTACCCGCGAGAGTCTTTTTATTGATGGCTTTTCACTGGCGAATATCTTCCTTCACACATCCACCCTTCCCCTACCCGCCGCCCCCCCCCATCCCCCGCTCACCCCCGCCCCCCGTTAAATCTTCAGAAGAACAATGTCCTCACTTCACGCCCATATTCGAGCCACTCCGAGTTACTGACTCTGACGTCTCCCCTGGGGTGGAGGGGGCAGCACCTCGCGTTCCCCTTGGGGACACTAGTTTGGATATTGAGCTCTCTAATTTCCAGTAACACACAGCCCTCCCCCTACCTCTCTGTCCCCTCTCTCTCCCCTCTCTCCCCTCCCTCTCCCCCCTTACCCCTCCCCTCTCTCTCCCCTCTCCTCCTCCCCTCTCCCCTCTCTTTCCCCTCTCTCCCCCTCTCCCCCCCTCTCCCTCTCTCCCCCCTTACCCTCCCCTCTCTCTCCCGTCTCCCCCCCTCTCTCCTCTCTCTCTCCCTCTCCCCCCTCCTCTCCCCCTCTCTCTCCCTCTCTCTCCCCTCTATCTCTCCCTCTCTATCTCTCCTCTCTATCCCCTCTCTCCCCTCTCTCCCTCTCCCCTCACTTCTCTCTCCCTCCCCTCACCCTCCCCTCTCTCCCCTCACTTCTCTCTCCCTCCCCTCACCCTCCCCTCTCTCCCCTCACTTCTCTCTCCCTCCCCTCACCCTCCCCTCTCTCTCCCCTCACTTCTCTCTCCCTCCCCTCACCCTCCCCTCTCTCCCCTCACTTCTCTCTCCCTCCCCTCACCCTCCCCTCTCCCTCCCCTCACCCTCCCTCTCTCTCCCCTCTCCCACCTTCTCCCCCCTCCCTCCCCTCTCTCCTCTCTCTCCTCTCCCTCCCTCTCTCTGCCCTCCCTTTCAATCTCCCCCCCCCCCTCCGTCTTTCCACCCAGAGAGTTGTGAATCTGTTGAATCAGAAGGCCAATTCACTGGATCTTTTATACAGAGTTGAAGTCCCACTTAGGCCACTACAGGCGACTAGGGCCGTCGCCACGTGGTTGCCGGGGTGTCTCCTGTATGGTCGTGAGTCGTCTCCTCAGTCGCCCAAAGAATGGTAGCGTCTTTCTGACGCCAACGAGCGAAGCTTGACATCTCCTGACGTAGGTGCTGTCGTAGGTTGCCGCCGGTGCTGACTTCGGTGAATTCCATTGACGACTACCTACGTCAACATGCGTCAGCCGGCGACTGAATTGTCTTCAGTTGTCGCCGCCAGGGCCGTTGCTGGTCGCGGGGTGGACGTGGGTTGACTTCGGTTGTCGTAGGTTGCCGTCCCGTGTGGCCGTAGGTTGTCGAAGGTGTAGTCGTGGGTGGACGTCCCAATGGGTCGCTGGGTGTCGGCAGCTTGCGGTAGCTTGCCGTCGACTAGGTGGGTAGGTTGTTGTAGACATTGTCGTAGGGGCGGGGGAGGGGTCCAGTCGCCAGTTTTGCGGCAACCTGCTACGACTGTGATAGTCGCCGAAAAAATCGCCTAAGTGCGACAGGCCCCTTAGATTTAGCTCTTAGGGCTAACGGGATCAAGGGATTATGGGGAGAAAGCAGGAACGGGGAACTGATTGTGGATGATCGGCCATGATCATATTGAATGGCGGTGCTGGCTCGAAGGGCCGAATGGCCTACCCCTGCACCTATTCTGTAAAGTTTCTATGACCCTCTCCACTGTATCTAACCCTCTTCCTCCACCCTGCCCAGCCACTCGATCTTGCTCGTAAGATGCTGGCTCGAAGGGCCGAATGGCCTCCTCCTGCACCTATTTCTATAAGTTTCTATCACTCCTCTCCCTTACCCCTTCTATTCCCACCCCATCTCCTCTCCCCTTTCCTATCCCCTCTCTCCCTTCCCCTCTCTCACGCACACCCTCTCTCCCCCCTCCCTTTTGTCCTCCCCTCTATCTCCCCTCCCCCTGCTCCTTCTCTCTCCCCCTCTCCTATCCCCACTCCTCCCTCCCATTTATTCCCCCCCTCTCTCCCATTTCCCTCCCCTATCCTCACCCTCTACACCTACCTCCCTGCACCTACCCCCCTCTCTCCCCCCCAAACTACCCCCCCTTCCCCTTCCCCTCCCCCCTCCCTCTCCCCCCTCCCTCTTGCCCGAGCCCCCTCTCTCCCCCTCAAATCCCCTCCCCTCTACCCTCTACCCTCACCTCCACCTACCCACTCTCTCGCCTCCTCCCCTCCACCCCCTCTCTCCCCTCTCCCTACCCCCTCTCTCCCCTCCACCTATCCCCTCCCCTCTACCCTCACCTTCCCTCCCCCAACCTCATCTCCTCCCCTCCACCCCTCTCTCCCCCTCCCCTACCCCCTCTCTCCCCTCTACCTACCCCCTCCCCTCTATCCTCACCTCCCCTCACCTCCACCTATCCCTCTCTCTCCTCCCCTCCATCCCCTCTCTGCCCTCCACCTACCTCCTCCCCTCTACCCTCCCCTCCCCTCCCCCAACCTCATCTCCTCCCCTCCACCCCCTCTCTCCCCTCTCCCTACCCCCCTCTCTCCCCTCCACCTACCCCCTCCCCTCTACCCTCACCTCCCCTCCCCTCCACCTATCCCCTCTCTCTCCTCCTCCCCTCCACCCCCTCTCTCCCCTCCACCTACCTCTTCCCCTCTACCCTCACCTCCCCTCCCCCAACCTCATCTCCTCCCCTCCACCCCCTCTCTCCCCTCTCCCCACCCACTCTCTCCCCTCATCACCTTCCCCTCCCCCTCTTCTACCCCCTCTCTCCCCTCCCTGTCGCTCTCCCCTCCCCAACCCCTCCCCCATCACCCTTTCTCCCCCCACCCCCCCCCCAGCCCATTGCACACCCATTTCTCCCACTATCTCCCCCCTCCCCCATTCACCCGTCTTCCTTCCCCTCCTCCATACACTCCGAAACGAAGGGCGTGTTGGCCTTCATTGGGAGAGGATTTGAGTTGAGCAGCAAGGAGGTCCTACTGCAGTTGTACAGGGCCCTGGTGAGACCACACCTGGAGTATTGTGTGCAGTTTTGGTCTCCTAATTTGAAGAAGGACATTCTTGCTATTGAGGGAGTGCAGCGTAGGTTTACCAGGTTAATTCCCGGGATGGCGGGACTGACATATGATGAAAGAATGGATCGACTGGGCTTGTATATTCACTGGAATTTAGAAGGATGAGAGGATATCTTTTAGAAACATATAAAATTCTTAAAGGATTGGACAGGCCAGATGCAGGAAAAATTTTCCCCATTTTGGGGGTGTCCAGAACCAGGGGTCACACAGTTTAAGAATAAGGGGAAGCCATTTAGGACTGAGATGAGGAAAAAACCTTTCACCCAGAGAGTTGTGAATCTGTGGAAGTCGCTGCCACAGAAGGCAGTGGAGGCCGATTCACTGGATGTTTTCAGGAGAGAGTTAGATTTGGCTCTAAGGGCTAATGGAATCAAGGGATATGGGGAGAAAGCAGGAACGGGGAACTGATTCTGGATGATCAGCCATGATCATATTGAATGGCGGTGCTGGCTCGAAGGCCTACTCCTGCATCTATTTTCTATGTTTCTATCTCCTCTGAGCCCTTCAGGACTGTCTTATGAAGAAAGACTGGATAGACTTGGTTATACTCTCTAGAATTTAGGAGATTGAGAGGGGATCTTATAGAAACTTACAAAATTCTTAAGGGGTTGGACAGGCTAGATGCAGGAAGATTGCTCCCGATGTTGGGGAAGTCCAGGACAAGGGGTCACAGCTTAAGGATAAGGGGGAAATCCTTTAAACCGAGATGAGAAGAACTTTTTTCACACAGAGAGTGGTGAATCTCTGGAACTCTCTGCCACAGAGGGTAGTCGAGGCCAGTTCATTGGCTATATTTAAGAGGGAGCTAGATGTGGCCCTTGTGGCTAAAGGGATCAGAGGGTATGGAGAGAAGGCAGGTACGGGATACTGAGTTGGATGATCAGCCATGATCATATTGAATGGCGGTGCAGGCTCGAAGGGCCGAATGGCCTACTCCTGCACCTAATTTCTATGTTTCTATGTTTCTATGTTTCACTTCACATTCATCTCCTCTCTTTCCCCTCCCTCCCTCCGGCTTCGGTCTCTGGTCTCCCAGTGGCGCAGTGGGTCGAGCCACTGCCTCACAGCGTCGGAGACCCGGGTTCGGTCCCGACTACGGGTGCTGCCTGCGCGGAGTTTGCGGTTCTCCCCGTGGCCCGCGTGGGTTTCCTCCGGTTTCCCAAAGACGGATAGTGCTCGTAAATGAGGTTTAGTTTAGTTCGGCGATGCAGCGCGGAAACAGGCCCTTCGGCCCACCGGGTCCGCGCCGACCATCCTATCACCCCACACACTAACACTACCCTACACCCACTAGGCACAGTTTACAACCGAAGCCAATTATCCTACAAACCTGTACAAGTGTGGGAGGAAAACCGGAGCTCTTGAACAAAACCCACGCAGGTCACGGGGAGAACGTGCAAACTCCGTACAGACAGCACCCGTGGTCGTGATGGAACCCGGGTCTCCGGGCGCTGCATTCGCTGTAGGGCAGCAACTCTACCGCTGTGCCACCGCGCGTGTAAGTTGTACATTGTCCCTAGTGTGTGTAACGCTGCTGCTAGTATACGGGGGGTCGCTGGTCGGCGCGGGCTGGCTGGGCCGAAGGGCCTGTTTCCTCGCTGTATCGCCAAACTAAACTAAACTAAAACATGAAGAAGGGTTTCGGCCCGAAACGTTGCCTATTTCCTTCGCTCCATAGATGCTGCTGCACCCGCTGAGTTTCTCCAGCATTTTTGTCTACCTTCAACTAAACATGGCTGTGTAAGGTTGTGGGCCGTGTTTACAGATTCTGCTTCTGAATCTCGCACACAAGCCGATGAACAGAAAGCAAATTCGCTTTGAACGGCACGGAGTAATGGGCTTGATTTGCGCTGGATTCCTCGTGGTAAAGACATTAAAATGATGAATGTTCTCTTATTGTGCAACTGTTTGTTTGGGCTGGAGCCAATATACAATTCATGAATTTTTTGAAATGAATCTGCCAAGCCACGCAGAGACCTGCCTCGACTGTTCCGCACTGTGTATCAATAGTTAAACTGAAATCATTGAACTCAAACTGATCAGACATTAAAACTAAAGAGCAGAAATTTAAACATGTAGGAAGGAACTGCAGTTGCCTGGAACGTCACCCATTCCTTCTCTCCAGAGATGCTGCCTGACCCGCTGAGTTACTCCAGCATTTGTGTCTACCTTAGGAGAAATTTAAAGCTAATGTGTAGGAAGGAATCGAATGTTGCCGGTTTAAACCGAAGGTAGACACAAAAAGCTGGAGTAAATGGGAATAATAATACATACTTACTAAATTATTAATTATTAATAATAAATACTAATCATATATAAATTAGTAATAATACATGCTAATAATACATACTAACTAGCGTGACACTTGGTGCTGTTTTTCGCATTAGTTTTCACATGTTTTTCAATTCGTTTTCTGCAGTTCCCAGATCCCTCGTGTCCCTGGGACTAACCGTAGCGCCCAGGTTGCCTGCCTGCGTGCCCCGGGACTGTATATTCCCGGGATTGTATAGGGCTCTGGTGAGACCACATCTGGAGTATTGTGTACAGTTTTGGTCCCCTCATTTGAGGAAGGACATCCTTGTGATTGAGGCAATGCAGCGCGGGTTCACGAGATTGATCCCCGGGATGGCGGGACTGTCATATGAGGAAAGATTGAAAAGACTGGGCTTGTATTCACTGGAGTTTAGAAGGATGAGGGGGGGATCTTATAGAAACATATACAATTATAAAAGGACTGGACAAGCTAGATGCAGGAAAAATGTTCCCAATGTTGGTCGAGTCCAGAACCAGGGGCCACAGTCTTAGAATAAAGGGGAGGCCATTTAAGACTGAGGTGAGAAAAAAACTTTTTCATCCAGGGAGTTGTGAATTAGTGGAATTCCCCTGCCACAGAGGGCAGTGGAGGCCAAGTCACTGGATGGATTTAAGAGAGAGTTAGATAGAGCTCTAGGGGCTAGTGGAGTCAAGGGATATGGGGAGAAGGCAGGCACGGGTTATTGATTGGGGACGATCAGCCATGATCACAATGAATGGCGGTGCTGGCTTGAAGGGCCGAATGGCCTCCTCCTGCACCTATTTTCTATGTTTCTATGTTTTGACCGGCTGCAGTCCCCAGGTCACGAAAATCAATTGAAAAAAAAACCCACCTGCGGGCCGGATGGTTTCGGGTTACGGGCCGGATCCGGCCCGCGGGCCACAGGTTGCCGACCCCTTGTCTAAAGGTTACTCCAGCACCACAAAAATGTCACTGTGATATGTCACAAATGATGATGAAGTGTGATTGATTCATTCACTTTGTGTCTATCTGTGGTATAAACCAACATCTGCACATCTTTGTTTCTTAACAAAGTTCAAGTCAAGTCAACTTTATTTGTCACACACACACATACAAGGTGTGCAGTGAAATGAAAGTGGCGATGTCTGCGGATTGTGCAACAAAATACAGAACAGAACTGAATCAGTATTTACATGTTAGAAATTTTTATTTTTTTAAAGACACAACACAACAGTGAGTTAGTCCCTGGTGAGATAGGAGTTCACAGTCTTGATAACCTGTGGAAGAAACTCCGTCTCATCCTCGCTGTTTTCACAGCGTGACAGCGGAGGCGTTTGCCTGGCCGTAGCAGCTGGAACAGTCCGTTGCTGGGGTGGAAGGGGCCCCCCATAATGCCGCTGGCTCTGGATCTGCCCCTCCTGGTGTGTACATCCTGCAGGGGGGGCGAGTGTAGTTCCCATGGTGTGTTCGGCCGAACGCACTGCTCTCTGCAGAGCCTTCCTGTCCTGGGCAGAGCTGTTCCCAAACCAGATTGTGATGTTTCCGGACAAGATGGTTTCTACAGCCCCAGAGTAGAAGGACTGAAGGATCCTCAGAGAGACTCTGAATTACCTCAGCTGCCTGAGGTGGTAAAGGCGCTGCCTTGCCTTACTCACCAGTGCGGCAGCGTGTGTGGTCCATGTCAGATCCTCAGTGATGTGGGCTCCCCAGGTATTTGAAGCAGCTCACCCTATCCACAGTATCCCCATTTATCTCCAGTGGCGTGTACGTCCTCGGATGTTGTCCCCTTCTAAAGAAACACACCAGACAATGAGTAGGTCAATGGTGGACATTGCCTTCTTTCTACCTTTCCCACATCTCTGTGTTCAGCTGTGGAACTAAATATTCAGTTTAGTTTAGTTTAGTTCAGCGATGCAGAGCGGAAACAGGTCCCTCGGCCCACCGCGTGCACGCTGACCAGCGATCCCCCGCACACTAACACCGTCCTGCACACACTCGGGGCAGTTTAATCCCATGCCAAGCCAATTTACCTACAAACCTGTTTAAGAAGGAACTGCAGATGCTGGTAAAATCCGAGGTAGACACAAAATGCTGGAGAAACTCAGCGGGTGAGGCAGCATCTATGGAAAGAAGGAATTGGCGACGTTTCTTCTTCAGAAGAAGGGTCTCGACCCGAAACGCTGGCGACGTTTCTTCTTCAGAAGAAGGGACTCGACCCGAAACGCTGGCGTTTCTGAAGAAGAAACGTCGCCAATTCCTTCTTTCCATAGATGCTGCCTCACCTGCTGAGTTTCCCCAGCATCTTGTGTCCACCGACAAACCTGTACGTCTTTGGAGTGTGGGGGGGAAGCGGAGGATCCCGGATAAACCCACGGGGAGAACGTGCAAAGCTCCGTGCAGACGGCACCGGGAGTCAGGATCGAACCGGGGGGTCTCTGGCGCTGTGAGGCAGCAGCTCTACCCGCTGCGCCACCGGGACCGCCCTTGTGGCGCTGTGCCCCGGAGCGGGACTAAACCAAACCGAGCGTCAATCTGTGACTGACGACTTCCAGCGAATCAGATGGGAAATTGGTTTGCAATTTGCCAATTTCTCTTCAGTAACTGGAAGCGTTCCCCAAAGAATGGTCCTTCTAAGTGGTGATGATTGACTGCTGCGTCTCTCTCCTGAACGAGTGCACGTCAGTGGAGCATGGAACAGAATGACTTGTCAGTCTTAATTAAGCCCCAACTGTTCGGTGAGTCCTTCAGCTGTAATAATGGCTGGATGCAAATCCATCATCAAACCCGGCCCCTTCCTCCATTAGTACGGGTGTCGGAGGTTATGGGGAGAAGGCAGGAGAATGGGAGATAGTTCAGCCGTGATTGAATGGCGGAGTAGACGTGATGTGCCGAATGGCCTAATTCTACCCCTATCACTTGTGGAGCGACCTTATGGAGGTCATCACTTATGACCTTGTGACAGTGGATACTATATGGTGTGGGCAGCATGGTGGCGCAGCGGTAGAGTTGCCTCCGCATAGCTCCAGAGACCCGGGTTCGATCCTGACTACGGGTGCTGTTTGCATGGGGTTTGTGCGTTCCCCCTCCCCCGTGACCTTTTTAGTTCAGTGTAGTTTAGAGATACAGCGCGGAAACGGCCCAGCGAGTCCGTGCCGACCGGCGGTCCCCGCACACGAACACTATCCGACACCCACCAGGGATCATTTACATTTTACACCATCAAACCTGCACGTCTTGGGAGTGTGGGAGGAAACCGGGGACACCCGGAGAAAACCCACGCAGTTCACGGGGAGAAGGTGCAAACTCCACACAGACGACACCCCCCGTGATCAGAATCGAACCCGGTGGCGCCGTGTGTGGGTTTTCCCCGGGAGCTCCGGTTTCCTCCCACATTCCGACGATGTACAGGTTTTATTTAGGTTAGTTTTGCTCCGGTAAATATTGTAAATTGTCCCCCGCATGTAGGATAGCGGTGGTGTGCGGGGATCGCCGTCTCGGCGCCTGTTTTCGCGCTGTATCTCTAACGCACCCTCAGCACATCCTCCCACAGCCATGGTGGCACAAATCTGCGCACAATACTCCAAATGCTGTCTGACCAGTGTCTTAACATGGTGTACATATAACAAGAGGAGTCGAGTATAGGAGCAAAGAGGTCCTTCTGCAGTTGTACAGAGCCCTAGTGAGACCACACCTGGAGTATTGTGTGCAGGTTTGGTCCCCTATTTTGAGGAAGGACATTCTTGCTATTGAGGGAGTGCAGCGTAGGTTCACAAGGTTAATTCCCGGGATGGCGGGACTGTCATATGCTGAGAGAATGGAGGCAGCTGGGCTTGTATACTATGGAGTTTTGAGGGATGAGAGGTGATCTTATTGAAACATATAAGAATGTTAAGGGTTTGGACACGCTAGAGGCAGAAAACATGTTCCCAATGTTGGGGGAGTCCAGAACCAGGGGCCATAGTTTAAGAATAAGGGGCAAGCCATTTAGAATGGAGACGAGGAAGCACTTTTACTCACAGAGAATTGTGAGTCTGTGGAATTCTCTGCCTCAGTGGAGGCCGGTCTCTGGCTGCTTTCAAGAGAGAGCTGGATCGGGCTCTTAAAGATAGCGGAGTCAGGGGATATGGGGAGAAGGCAGGAACGGGGTACTGATTGGGGATGATCAGCCATGATCACATTGAAAGGCGGTGCTGGCTCGAAGGGCCGAATGGCCTACTCCTGCACCTATTGTCTATTGTCTATTGTCTATTGTGTTTGGCAGAAAGATAGAAACATAGAAACAAAGGTGCAGGAGTAGGCCACATCGCCCTTCGAGCCAGCACCGCCATTCAATATGATCATGGCCGATCATCCAAAATCAGTACCCCGTTCCTGCTTTCTCCCCATATCCCCTGATTCCGTTAGCGCCAAGAGCTAAATCTAACTCTCTCTTGAAAACATCCAGTGAATTGGCCTCCACTGCCTTCTGTGGCAGAGAATCCCACAGATTCACAACTCTTTGGGTGAAAAGGTTTTTCCTCATCTCATTCCAAAATGGCCGACCCCTTATTCTTAAACTGTGTGACCCCTGGTTCTGGACTCCCCCAACATGGGGAACATTTTTCCTGCATCTAGCCTGTCCTATCCTTTAAGAATTTTAGATGTCTCTATAAGATCTCCTCTCATCCTTCTAAATTCCAGTGAATAAAACCCAGTCAACCCATTATTTTCTTTGTAGGCCAAAGGCCCTGTTCTTGTGCTGAACTGTTCTTTGTTCTAAGAGATGCGCTGGCTCTGGAGAAGGTCCAGAGGAGGTTTACGAGAATGATCCCAGCAATGAGTGGGTTAACATATGATGAGCGTTTGACCATGCTGGGCCTGTACTCGCTGGAGTTTAGAAGGATGAAGGGTAGGGACCTCAATAAAACTTCCCGAATAGTGAAAGGCCTGGATAGAGTGGATGTGGAGAGGATGTTTCCACCAGTGGGAGAGTCTAGGACTAGAGGTCACAGCCTCAGAAAGAAAGGATGTACCTTTAGGAAGGAGATGAGGAGGAATATCTTTAGTCAGAGGGTGGTGAATCTGTGGAATTCATTGCCCACAGATGGACATGTTTAAAGGCTGAGATGAACAGATTCTTGATTAGTGTGGGTGTCAGGGTTATGGGGAGAAAGCAGGGCAGAATGGGATTGAGTGATAGACCAGCCATGATTGAAGGGTGGAGTAGACTCGACGGGCCAATAGATAATAGGTGCAGGAGTAGGCCATTCGGCCCTTCGAACCAGCACTACCATTCAATGTGATCCTGGCTGATCATCCCCAATCAGTACCCTGTTCCTGCCTTCTCCCCATATCCCCTGACTCTGCTATCTTTAAGAGCCCTATCTAGCTCTCTCTTGAAAGTATCCAGAGAACCGGCCTGCAGAGAATTCCACCGACTCACAACTCTCTGTGAGAAAAAGTGTTTCTTCGTCTCCGTTCTAAATGGCTTACCCCTTATTCTTAAACTGTGTGTGGCCCCTGGTTCTGGACTCCCCCAACATCGGGAACATGTTTCCTGCCTCTAGCGTGTCCAAACCCTTAACAATGTTTCAATAAGATACCCTCTCATCCTTCTAAACTCCAGAGTGTACAAGCCCAGCCGCTCCATTCTCTCAGCATATGACAGTCCCGCCATCCCGGGAATTAACCTTGTGAACCTACTCTCCCTCAATGGCCTAATTCTGCACCTGAAACTTGTGAACCGGATTCCTGATTAGTAAGGGCGCAAAGGTTACAGGAGAATGGGGTTGAGAGGGAGAGATAGATCGGCCATGATTAAATGGCGGAGTAGATTCGATGGGCCGAACGACATAATTTTCCTCCTAAAACGTATGATGTTAAAAAACAGAGTATGAGATTCAATTAGGACACGCACGTCGAAGTGATTCATCATGCAGTCATCCTTCAGTGCTCTGTGCCCTGTTCCATGCATGTTATCGACGTCGACATGCCCGTTAATCAGCTGGCCAGCTTCAGGTTCAGTTTGCTGCTGTCTAGAGGCAGCCCTGAAAGATCATGTACGCCGATAATCACTAGCGATAGCTCGGCGGGCGGACTACAGATCAGCGGCCGGTGTCAGCCCGTCTCACAGGCTCGTCCCAGCTCAGAATAAGTCCACACGCGTCCATCGATCGTGGGCGCAGCGGTAGAGTCGCTGCCTCACAGCGGCCAGAGCCCCGGGTTCGATCCCGACCGCCGGTGCTGCCTGTACGGAGTCTGCACGTTCTCCCCGTGACCCGCGTGGGTTTTCTCCGAGATCTCCGGTTTCCTCAAAGACATACAGGTCTGTAGGCTAATTGGCGTCAGTAAAAATTATAAATTGTCCCTAACAATAGACAATAGACAATAGGTGCAGGAGTAGGCCATTGGCCCTTTGAGCTAGAACCGCCATTCAATGTGATCATGGCTGATCATCCCTGTTCCTGCCTTCTCCCCATATCCCCGGACTCCACTATCTTTAAGAGATCTATCTAGCTCTCTCTTGAAAAGTATCCAGAGAACCGGCCTCTGAGGCAGAGAATTCCACAGACTCTCAACGCTCTGTGTGAAAAAGTGTGTGTGTAGGATAGTGTTCGTGTGTGGGGATCGCTGGTCGGCGCGGGCTCTGTGGGCCGTTTCTGCGCTGTATTCCTAAACTAAACTAAACTAGTCCCACAGGCCCATGTTTGGCCCATATCCCTCCCAGCTTTGCCTACCAAGGTGCCCCATCTAACTGGTCACAACGTGCTGGGGTCAGGCAGCATCTGTGGAGAACATAGACAGGTGACGGTTCGGAAGGGTCTTGACCTGAAAGGTCACGTTTCCACGTTCTCCACAGATGCTGCCTGACCCGCTGACTTACTCCAGCACTCTGTGTTTACAGTTTAAGGGCCTGTTTCAACGCTGTATCTCCAAACTAGGGTGGCCGACTTTCTCACTCCCAAATAAGGGACAAAAGGTCAAAATAAGGGACAGATTCCCGTCGGGAATTCGTTGACCGACTGGGCCGTGTCTGGGTGAATGATCAGTTGGCCCCGGGGTGCTGGACTGCACACAAAGCCCAGCCGGCGCGGGCCAGCTGAGGAGTTTTGGCCCGGGCCGTGCGATGTCGCGCGCAAAGTCCTGCGCCCCGTCCAACTCGTGAACCGACGATCGGCCGTGAGAAGGAGGGGTGGTGGTGGTGTCGGCGGTCAGCGAAGGTCGGAAGGTCGGACAGCTGGCCCGGGCTGCCGACCGACCGACGGGGCCACAGGCGAGGTGCTGCTGCTGCACTCCATTGGGCTGCACTACGTCGGGACGGGTGAGGCGGGGGCCGGACGCGGCGCTCCGACCCGACAGTCCCCTCGACCCGAGTAGTAGCGGTCAAATACGGGACAAGGGCGGTCCCGTACGGGACAAACCAATTTAGCTCAATATACTGGATGTCCTACTTGCCTGCCAGTTGGCAACCCTACTCCAAACTGAATTAAAATCCAGCAACGCTCGGCGATATTGAGCACATGCCAGTTTGGTTCTGGTAACGGTCGGTTTAATGATAGTTATGTTACAGACAGAACGAGTCATGTTACTAATTACCATTGTCAGAACAACTGCTGCTCAGACAGGTTGAAGGAACCAGACAGCCCTCCGCACCCAGTTTAAAGCATAGAGTCTATTCCTTTAACTTTTCTATGTGGGGGAGGGGTAGGGTAAGGGGAAACTGTTTTCCCAGTATCGTCCTGGCGAGGATGCGACTATTTCTCCGTGCCGCGTCCTCGCCCCCCTCCTCGCGGCCTACCACCTGGATTGGAGCGGCCTTTCTGCCGGGGGGGACTGGACCAGAGCTTCAACAGCAGCGCGCAGCGCTGGAGTCACCGCGGAGCGGAGCGGGCGATGCCTCACCTGCATCGCCGTTTGGAGCTCCGAGCGTTGGGCCGCTGCTCCAACACCACGGAGCACTGTGGTTTTGGGAGAGCTTCCGGCGCGGCCGGCGCTGTCTTCAACAATTGCGGGCCATTTGCCGAGGGCCGCCAGCGTTGAATCTCCGCCTGTGGAGTTTGGGAGCCAACGGACTCGGATAGGAGGTGGCCGTTTCGGATGCCCAAGCTGCGAGGATGCCCTCCAGTCCCGACGTCCATCAACCCGGCCAGCGGGCGTGAACATCGGGCTGCCCGTAGTGGCGACAGCGGGGGGTTCGGAGCCCCCCACCCCCACCACGGGAGGACAACAGAGGAGGATGACTGAATTTTGGAGCCTTCCCTCACAGTGGGAAAACTTTGATCCCGCTGTGTGGGGATGTCTGTGTTAAAAGACTATCGTGTTATGTGCTCTTTAATACTCGTATGGCTGTATGGTGACCACACATTACACTGTACCAACTGGTACACGTGACAATAAATAAATGTATCTTGTAGAACTAGAGGTCATAGAATTAAAGGACGTTCCTTTGGGAAGGAGATGAGGAGGAATTTCTTTAGTCAGAGGGCGGTGAATCTGCGGAATTCTTTGCCACAGAAGGCTGTGGAGGCCAAGTCAGTGGATATTTTTAAGGCAGAGATAGATAGATTCTTGATTAGTGCGGGTGTCAGGGGTTATGGGGAGAAGGCAGGAGAATGGGGTTAGGAGGGAGAGATAGATCAGCCGTGATTGAATGGCGGAGTAGACGCGATGGGCCGAATGGCCTAATTCTACTCCTATTCCTTATGGCCTTAAGAGCGTGGAAACAGGCCCTTCTGTCCGACTTGCCCACACCGTCCAACATGTCCCAGCTGCACTAGTCCCACCCTGCTTGCGTTGGGTCCATATCGCTCCAAACCTGTCCTATCCATGTACCTGTCCAAATGTCTTTTAAATGTTGCAATGGTACCAGCCTCAACTACCTCCTCCGGCAGCTCGTTCCACACACCCACCACCCTTTGTGTGAAAATGTTACCCCTCAGATTCCTATTAAATCCTTTCCCCTTCACCTTAAACCTATGTCCTCTAGTCCTCGATTCACCTACTCTGGGCAAGAGACTCTGTGCATCTAACCATTCTATTCCTCCCATGATTTTATACTCCTCTATGTTCTATGCTTCGAGTCATAGAGTGAAACAACTTGGAAACAGGCCCTTCGGCCCAACTTGCCCGTACCATCTAACATCCCCCATCTACACTAGTCCCACCTGCCTGTGTTTGGCCCAAATGCCTCTAAACCTGTCCTATCCATGTACCTGTGAATGTTTCTTAAAGGTCGTGATAGTCCCAGCCTCAACTACCTCCTAGTGTGGCCTGGCGACCGTGTACCACTGCATTTTCTTGAGTCAATAAATACTAATAAAGACTAAACTACACTAAAACTCACAGCCACAGGGAGAACGTACAAATTACAATGTGTGGGAAGGAATTGACTTACACCAAAGATAGACCCAAAATGCCAGAGTAACTCAGCGGGACAGGCAGCATCTCTGAGAGAAGGAATGGGTTTTAGTTTCGGGTCGAGACCCTTCTTCCGACTGACGTCAGGAGGACAGGGTGCTAGATAGATAAGGATGTGTAAGGTGTGAAAACAGGGCAAAGGGAAAGTAGATCAAGGAGACTGTAGAAGAGATCATCGTTAGCTGGGAGAAGGTGACAACAAAGGAAACAGATGAAATGTGGTCGGAGACAGTCAGACTGGTGGGAGAACTGGGAAGGGGGAGGGGGATGGAGAGGAGAGGGAAAGCAAGGGTTATTTGAAGTTAGAGAAGTCAATGTTCATACCGCTGGGGTGTGAGCTGCCCAAGCCAAATATGAGGTGCTGTTCCTCCAATTTGCGCTGGGCCTCACTCTGACAGTGGAGGAGGCCCAGGACAGAAAGGCCAGTGTGGGAATGGGAGGGGGGGGTTAAAGTGTCCAGCAACCGGCTTGCAAGTTACAGTCTTTACCAAAACCAAATGAGCCGACATCTGTGCGTCTTTGGGGTGTGGAGGAGACCTGAAGATCTCGGAGAAAACCCACGGGTCACGGGGAGAACGTGCAAACTCCGTACGGACAGCACCCGTGGTCAGGATCGAACCCGGGCCTCTGGCGCCGTGAGGCAGCGAACTCTACCGCTGCGCCACCGTGACGCCTGCTCTTAGAATCGCAACCGGGGGGAACCCTTCGCTGAACCCACCCCGACCCGAGTTAATGGAATCCGATCCCAAATCGGCCCCTGGTAATTCCTTGCCAAATTCCTCACCTTGTCATGGAGGTGAGTTCTCTCCTCCGGAAAGATGCCACGATAAACATCTTTTTTATTAACAAGATGTGGCTGGCAATCATTTTCTGCTGTGCCGCTTGCAGCCGGGTAATTGGAGCTCTATTTATGTCTCCGGGCCCACCACTGACAGTCGCTCCACGCAAGTCACAAGCATTTGTATTCCATGCACAACAAGTCACCAAATCCCTCTTCAGTTCAGCTCCAATGAAAGCCACGGCACTCTGGCGCGGCGGTAGTGACGCTGCCTCACAC
>JAXLNO010005216.1:488979-504551 GCA_038087875.1 Malacoraja senta | reverse complement strand
GTGCTTTCCTGCATCAGGGCCCTGGCTCCTAGAGCGTATTGCACCACAGCGCGGGAACAGGCCCTTCGGCCCGCCGAGTCCATGCCGGACACAACGCCAAGTTAAGCTGATCTCCTCTGCGTGCACGTACATAGAAACGTAGAAAATAGGAGGCCGTTCAGCCCATTGAGCCAGCACCGCCATTCAAAATGGCCGTGGCTGATCATCCAGAATCAGTTCCCCATTCCTGCTTTCTCCTTGATTCCGTGATCTGACCCAGGGGCTAGTATAGCCCAAAGAGCTATATCTAACTCTCTTTTGAATACATCTGGAGAAACTTCACTTGATCCATATCCCTCCATTCCCTGCATATCCACATGCCCATCTAAAAGCCTCTTAAACACCACTATCGTATCTTGCCTCCACCACCACCCTGGCAGCGCGTTCCAGCACCCACCACCCTCTGTGTGAGAAACATTTGCCCCTTTCTGTTTAGGAGGATGAGAGGATATCTTATTGAAACATATGAAGATTATTAAGGGTTTGGACACGCTAGAGGCAGGAAACATGTTCCCGATGTTGGGGAGTCCAGAACCAGGGGCAACACACAGTTTAAGAATAAGGGTCAGCCATTTAGAACGGAGACGAGGAAAAACTTTTTCACACAGAGAGTGGTGAGTCTGTGGAATTCTCTGCCTCAGAGGGCGGTGGAGGCGGTTCTCTGGATGCTTTCAAGAGAGAGCTAGATAGGGCTCTTAAAGATGGTGGAGTCAGGGGATATGGGGAGAAGGCAGGAACGGGGTACTGATTGGGGATGATCAGCCATGATCACATTGAATGTGGTGCTGGCTCGAAGGGCCGAATGGCCTACTCCTGCACCTATTGTCTATTGTCTATTAAAGCGATGCCCTCTAGTCTTTGACATTTCCACCCCCGGGGAAAAAAGGCTCTGACTGTCTAACACATACATCTATGCTTCTTATGATTTAATATACTTGTCAGTCTTTGGCATTCCAGAGAAAACAATCCAGCTTAGTCCATCCTCATAACTGATGCTCTCACACCCAGGCATCTCTCTGGTACAATGTCGAAACTAAACAAACAAACTGCAGATGCTGGTTTATACCAAAGATAAGTACAAAGTGTTGAGTAACTCAGGCAGCACCTCTGGAGAACACGGATGGGTGATGTTTCAGGCCGGGACCCTTCTTCAGACTGGATTGGAGTTTCCGCCACCCTCTGACTCAAGAAGTCCCTCCTCATCTCCTTTCTCAAAGTTCGCCCTTTAATTCTGAGGCTGTGCCCTCTGGTCCTGGACTCTCTCCCCCACTAGTGGAAAACATCCTCTCCACATCCACTCTATCCAGGCCTTTCACTATTCCACACTCTGTGCATGAGCCTCTCCATTCCCGACCCTCTCTGTTCCTCTCACTGTTCGAGATGTGGAGGAGCCTTTATTTTGGGGGGGGGGGGGGAGGGGAGACAATGGAAGCCAGCGTGGGGGGATAGCCGTGGGGACGGTGGGGAGAACAAAGGCGGGCCGGTGTGTGGGGGGTGGGGGCACTTTAGTTTAGAAACCTCTGCCCCGGGGATACGCCTGCGTTTGTTTGTTCGTTCGTTCCGGTGAAGCGAGGTGCGCACGGCCGCCAGCCACCGTGGCTTGTCTTTTTCTCTTTGTTTTCACTTTTAATTTCTAGTTTTCGTGACCCTGTCGTGTGCTGTGACTTGTTGGCAGACCAGTTTCCCTCCGGGGATGAATATAGTTTTACCGTATCGTATTTAGACCGTTAGACTGCGGAGATACGACGCGGAAACAGGCCCTTCGGCCCACGGAGTCCGTGCCGTCCAGCGATCACCCGCGCACTAGCACTATCCTACACACACTGGGGACAGCTTACAATGTTAACAAAGTAGGTATGTTACAAAACTTACCTTCAGCGGCCTGCAGTTCTGTCACTGCCCGTGTACGCGACTTTGGCGCCTTTGAGAGGGGGGCGGGTTTAAAATGCGATATTTCGGCAGCCTATTCAAATCGATGTCTGTCAGGTAAATTCGCTGCTAAAGAAAAATCCCTTCGACTGCCGTTTTATTACGTTTAATTAAAATTAGCGCTGGATAATTAAATTGTTGGAGTAAAATTAAAATCATCTTCAAATGCCGTCAACGCCGACAACGGGGACGGATTTCACGCACGGGGACAGGTAAAGGAAAGCCGTTTATTTTATATATAAACTTGCTTCTTAGGATGCCCTTAATCAAAATTTCACGTTGCGAAAATGTGATTATTTAATTATACCAACCGGCAGTATTTTCCTGCCGATATTGGGGTTTAATTCACTGCAACCGCAAACGTTCCAAACCAGTGCGTTCCACAAAATCCCACTCGCAAGATGATTTAAATGCCCATTAATTTACAGGAATTAAACACTAGATTCCTTCCATTTGGCCTATAAATTCATGACAATGAGATTAAAAAATAATGTTATATTGTGAATTCTTGTGTGAATGTTATTTGGACACTTAGGCTTTTAAAAATGTTAACCTTTTCTTAAGAAATGGATAGATGTTTAGATCTAGTAATTGAATTTTGTAATTAGCTACAATTGGGTAACTAACTAATTATATGCTTTAATTTCAGGTCATCCAAGTAAGATTGTTTCATATTTGTTTCAGAATGCTTCAATCTATAATAACTCAAAATTTCATTCAGTTCTCTTAATTTTTAAGAAAGTTATGGGCTTTTGACTGTCCTCGATCACAGCTTTTGTGTTAAGTCAATGGAAAAGCAATAGGGAACAAGATGCTAATTTCCGAGTATGAAAATGGCCATAACTTGTTTAATACTGAAGATATGAAAGTGAATTAGGTGTCAAATTAAACTTCTGTTTATGCTTTATCTGATGGGATAAATTACAGACTTGATTTTTAAAAATCTCAAAATTTTGTAACATTGCTAAACAAAGCCAATTCACTTACAAACCCGCACGTCTTCGGAGTGTGGGAGGAAACCGGAGGCACCCGGGAAAACCCACACGGGTCACGGGGTGAACGTGCAAACTCCGTACAGACAGCACTGAACCCGTGACCCTGGCGCTGTGAGGCAGCGGCTCTACCCACCGTGCCGCTCCATAGCGGGGCCTTGATCTGGTGAACGTTAGTGTCCGTGCAGTTGTGCAGAGAGCGCCAGCGCAGCCACGACGCAGCATCAACAGTTGCATCTCTCCCTCGCTGTAACGAACGCTGCACATCTGCAGATCCGGTGACAGGCCGCTCTGATAAATCCCAGCCTGCCGCTCGTTATTAAAGCACTCCCGGCCAAATATCAAAAGCAAATCACTCTCCTCAAGGCTGTTTTCAAGGGAACTGCACTCAATAATGCGAAAGCAAGTCACATATACAGAAACATAGTAAATAGGGGCAGGAGTAGGCCATTCGGCCCTTCGAGCCAGCACCGCCATTCAATATGATCATGGCTGATCATCCCGAATCAGTACCCAGTTCCTGCTTTCTCCCCACATCCCTTGATTCCTTTAGCCCTAAGAGCTAAATCTAACTCTCTCTTGAATACCGGTGGGAAACACTTAGTATCGAGTGTAAGTAGGGAAATTTGCTGGTAAATGTAAAACTTGTCTCTAGTGTGTGTAGGATAGTGTAGTGTGCAGGGATCGCTGGTCGGTGTGGACCCGGGGGGCCGAAGTGCCTGTTTCCAAGCTGTACCTCTAAACGAAACTAAACTAAGATGCTGCCTGTCCCACTGAGTTACTCCAGCATTTTGTGTCTATCTTTGGTTTAAACCAGCATCTGCAGTTCCTTCTAGACCAGCAGGGCCTTAGTTTAGTTTAGATTGGGTCTCATTGAAATATAATGAATAGCGAAAGGCCTGGATAGAGTGGATGTGGAGAGGATGTTTCCACTAGTGGAGAGTCTAGGACCAGAGGTCACAGCCTCAGAATTAAAGGATGTCTTTTCGGAAGGAGATGAGGAGAAATTTCTTTAGCCAGAGGGTGGTGAATCTGTGGAATTCTTTGCCACAGACGGCTGTGGAGGCCAAGTCAGCGGATATTTTTAAGGCAGAGATGGATAGATTCTTGATTAGTACGGGTGTCAGAGGTTATGCGGAGAAGGCAGGAGAATGGGTTAGGAGGGAGAGATAGATCAGCCATGATTGAATGGCGGAGTAGACTTGATGGGCCGAATGGCCTAATTGCTCCTATCACATATGATCTTATGATGATCTATGTTCTTTGTTCTGTCAACGAATTCTTAAGACACGTTGTACTCAACGACTTTGTTGAGTGGTGTGGGCTGAATCACCTGCAGCCTCAACAGCGACAAGACTCAGAGTTAGTGGTGGACTTTAGGAGGAGAGAACACCCCTGTCCCTGTCCTCCATCAATGGTGTGGATGTGCAGTTTACCAGGGAGTACAAATACCTTGGAGTGTATCTGGATAGTAAACCGGACTGGTCCAGGAACACTGAGGCCCTGGACAAGAAGGGACAGAGCCGGCTGGACTTTTTGAGAAGGCTTCGCTCCTTCAACATCTGCAGTGAGATGCTGCAGATGTTCTACCAATCGGTGGTGGCCAGTGCCATCTTCTTCGTTGCCGTGAGGCGGGGCAGCAGGGCGAAGGCTGCGGACGCCAACAGGATCAACAAACTCATCAGGAAGGCTGGCTCCGTCCTGGGGGTGGAGTTGTAGTTGGATTCACGGGAGGTTGGTCTTGGAGGGGAGGATGCTCCTCAAACTGCGGAGCTGCTGTGAACACCAAAGATCCTATAGCGGAGCAAGATAGACCATTCCTGCTAAATGCAATGGGCTGACGTGTAGTACGCAACGGAGTGGAACGTGGGCCTTTTTTTCATCCATTTTAGTAACCCGACCCAACCCGACCTGACTCGCAGTGTGATCAACGTTGCGGGGGAACAGTTTGTGTTAATAAATTAAATTCTGAAAATGAGAAGATTTTTACGAAATAACTTTTATTTTTATGAGGATGTTTCCGTAACCGGCTTCCGTCTCCGCACTATTATTCTGTGGGATCTTTGGTGCGGAGACGGAAGCCGGTTACGGAAATGGGGCCTAAAATTACCCGTGAATCTGCCCATGGCCGTACTGTGTCTTTTTCGTCGAGTGATCTATCTTGCTCGCTGTAGGATCTTTGGCGAACACCATGCTACTGCTGAGTTCCCAGGGGAGATCAGAGTTGCTGAGGTGAGTGTTTTGTGGTGTTCAGGAGTATGATGGTAGCTGGGGAGAAGCGGTTTCCTGGGCCTGCAGGTCAGGGCAATAATAAGCAGGTTAACCAGCCAGCGCAGTCAGATTGCAGAGTTCTCCACAGGTGACAGGAGCTGTGACCTCACCCTGTAAACACAGATCAAACTATTGTAGAGAGCACCGTATCCTTAGAGGAGGAATGCATTGCAATTGTGGAATATATTTCAGTTTACGAACCACCCATTCTTTTGCTTGCAAAACCGAGATATTATAATCCCCCCTTGGTTTTTTTAGTTCAGCGTTCCCCGCGCACCAACACTATCCTACACGCACTAGGGACAATTTTACATTTATACCAAGCCAATTGACCTACAAACCTGTCCGTCTTTGGAGTGTGGGAGCAAACCGAAGATCATCCAGAATCAGTACCCCGTTCCTGCTTTCTCCCCATATCCCTTGATTCCGTTAGCCCTAAGAGCTAAATCTAACTCTCTCTTGAAAACATCCAGTGAATCGGCCTCCGCTGCCTTCTGTGGCAAAGAATTCCACAGATTCACAACTCTCTGGGTGAAAACGGTTTTCCTCATCTCGGTCTTAAATGGCTGACCCCTTATTCTTAAACTATGACCCCTGGTTCTGGACTCCCCCAACATGGGGAACATTTTTCCTGCATCTAGCCTGTCCAATCCCTTAAGGCTTTTATATGTTTCTACAAGACCCCCTCTCATCCTTCTAAAGTTTGATTTTAGAAGGCTACTCGTATCTGCAGCATAAAACATAAATTATTTCTGGCCAGATAAGTGCCAGATAAGTTTAGCAGCTATAGGAGCAGAATTAGGCCATTCGGCCCATCAACGCCATTCAATCATGGCTGATCTATCGTTCCCTCTGTACCCCATTCCCCTGCCTTCTCCCCGCAACCCCTGACGCCCGAACTTAATCAAGAATCTGTCAATCTCTGCCTTAGAAATATCCATTGACTTGGCCTCCACAGCCGTCTGTGGCAATGAATTCCACAGATTCACCACCCTCTGACTAAAGAAATTCCTCCTCATCTTCTTTCTAAAGGTACGTCCTTTTATTCTGAGGCTGTGGCATCTAGTCCTAGACTCTCCCACTAGTGGAAACATCCTCTCCACATCCACTCTATCCAGGCCTTTCACTATTCTGTACGTTTCAATGAGGTCCCCCCCTCATCCTTCGAAACTCCAGTGAGTACAGCCCCCAGTGCCGACAAACGCTCATCATATGTTAACCCACTCATTCCTGGGATCATTCTCGTAAACGATCAGAGGACAGAGAATGTGGCGTCATTGTTCAGGAAAGACAAGATAATAAAAATGATTTTGATTTTTTAATCTTCCTCTTTTCCGGTTTCTTCCCAAATATTATCTGACAACTGAACCATCCTCTCACCAACTAGAGAGCGGTCCTGACCTCCCATCCACCTCATTGGACACTGTCGGTCTATCTTCAATTGGACTTCACTGGACTTTACCTTGTACTAAACGTTATTCCCTTTATCCTGTATCTGTACACTGTGGACAGCTTTAATAAGCAGCTTAAATATAAAGAGCAACAGCTATGCTTAGCAGAACAACGAACTGCAGATGATGAAATCTTGAGCAAAGCACAAAGTGCTGGAGGAACTCAGCAGGTCATGCCAACCAACCAACCTCCCTTCCATTGACTCCATCTACACCTCACGCTGCCTCGGCAAGGCCAGCAGCATCATCAAGGACCAGTCTCACCCCGGCCACTCCCTCTTCTCCCCTCTCCCATCGGGCAAGAGGTACAGAAGTGTGAAAACGAACGCACACCTCCAGATTCGGGGACAGTTTCTTCCCAACTGTTAGCAGGCAACTGAACCATCCTACCACAACCAGAGAGCAGTGCTGAACTACTAAAAATGACGCCTGAGACGCGGGTTCGATCCCGGCCACGGGTGCTTGTCTGTGACCTGCGTTCTCCCCGTGACCTACGTGGGTTTTCTCCGAGATCTTCGGTTTCCTCCCACACTCCAAAGGCGTACAGGTTTGTACGTGAATTGGCTTGGTGTAAAGGTAAATTGTCCCTAGTGTGGGTGGGATAGTGTTAGTGTGCAGGGATCAATGGTCGGTACGGACTCGGTGGGCCGAAGGGCCTGTTTCCGCGCTGTACTAAATGACACTAAACATCTCTCGTCCCTGTGCCTATCCAGCTATCCCACCTCTCCTTTCCCCTTCCACCAATACCCCTCCCTTTGGCTCTTACGAGTCATAGAGTCTTTACTTTAGATTCTAGACAGGCCCATCGGCCCACTAAGTCCGCGCCAACCAGTGATCACCCCGTACACTAGCACTATCCTACTCCCCCGATGACAATTTACAATTATTTTCACCCAAGCCAATTAACCTACAAACCTGTACGTCTTTGGAGTGTGGGATGAAACCGGAGCACACGGAGAAAACCTACGCGGGTCACGGGGAGAACGTGCAAACTCCGTGCAGACGGTGCCTGTAGTCAGGATCGAACCCGGGTCTCTGGCGCTGTGAGGCAGCAACTCCACCACTGCTGTGCATACAATCACAGCACTGACACAGGCCCTTCAGCCCAATTCGTCCATGCAGGCCAAGATGCCTCTCCGACCTTCATGCTGTGCCCTCTGGTCGTTGATATTTCCACCTTAGGGGTGAAAAAACAGCTTACCTCGTACCTAGTTGAGAAGGGAAGCTAGCCGTACAGATGCATTCCTGTTTCAGGCAGAGGAGCGCGCGGACTCAACAAAGTCTTTCCGACAGGGTGACCATTTCCCAGTTTAGTTTAGTTTAGAGATACAGCACGGAAACAGGCCCTTCGGCCCACCGAGTCCACGCCGACCAGCGATCCCCACACACGCACACACACACGTACACACACACACTGTGGACAATTTACACTTACACCGAGACAATTAAGCTGCAAACCCGAACATCTTTTGGAGCGTGGGAGGAAAGCAGAGATCCCGGAGAAAGCCCGCGCGGGTCACGGGGAGAACGTGCAAATTCCGTACGGACAAGCGCCCGTGGTCGGGATCGAAGCCGGGGGGGGGGGGGTCTGATGGCGCTGAGAGGCAGCGAGGCTCTAACGCGGCGTCACCACGCTATCGCGCCACCCTTCAGTCCTAGCGGTCTCCCAGCAACCCCCCCCCACCCTGTGAGACGCACCACCCACCCCCACACACCCACACACAGTGCGTCCATGTGCAAACAGGGCCGCAAACTCCACAGCGGAGAAGGCTTCTAGCTATCAGTCCCGTCCGTTCGTACTTCGCTGAAAGACGCGCGGACGAGGCGTAGCAGTCACCTTGTTCCTCGATCCTGCAGAGCGGTGCAGGAATACTGGAGCAGAAACTAAAAATACCTCCTGATTATTACAGGCGACACGAGCTTGGTGCATGAGTGGGCTGTGCGGGGCTTCACATTAGCCAGGCTAATTGGCCCCAGGAGGTTTAGCCGTGGAAGGAGACATTAGCACAGTTAACTCACGCAGCATGGGACGCCACGGCGCAGGAACAGGCCCTTCGGCCCACAATGTCTGTGCTGATCTGGGACGCCAAGTCAAACGGATCTCACGCGTGTAGGAAGGAACTGCAGATGCTGGGTTAAACCGAAGATAGACACAAAAAGCTGGGATAACTCAGCGGGACAGGCGGCATCTCTGGAGAGAAGGACTGAAGAGTCTCGGCCCAAAACGTCACCCATTCCTTCTCTCCAGAGATGCTGCCTGTCCCACTTTGTGTCCACCATCGGACTGAGGGCGGTTTCCCCGGCACACATCGCCGACAAATCTGGGTTCGATCCCCACCCTGGGCTGCTGCCCCCGTGGAGTTTGCACGCTATCCCTGGTCCAACACACGAAACGGAGGGGCACGTTTTGGGTCGAGACCCTTCTTCAGGCAAAAGGTAAACGAGAGATCTAGACGGCGATGGAGAGAGATATGGAACAAATGAATGAAAGATATGCTAGCAAGGATAGGTGGAGCCCGCCATTGTCCAGTGGCTTGGTGTAAATGTAAAATTGTTCCTAGTGTGTGTAGGATAGTGTTAGTGTGTGGGGATCGCTGGTCAGCACGGACTCGGTGGGGCTGAAGGGCCTGTGTCCGCGCTGTAGCTCTATACTAAAGAAAAGACACAAAGTGCTGGAGTTCCTCAGTGGGTCAGGCAGCATCTCTGGAGAACATGGAGTGGTGAAACTTCACCTATCCTAGTTCTCCAGACTTGCTACCTGACCCACTTTGTCTGTAAACTCGCATCCAGTGACTTTATGAAACATTTAGACAGGTACATGGATAGGACAGGTGTAGAGGGATATTGGCCAAATGCAGGCAGTGTAGATGGGACATATGATACGATGGAACTTTGTTTATCCCAGGAGGGAAATTGGATAACATCGAACAGGCGATCGATGGTCAGCGTCAGCTCGATGGGCCAAAGAGCCTCTTTCCATGAGTGTCTGTCAATTCGCTATAATTCAATCCTAATTCTATGTCTAGGAATACAACGGAACTTCCTTGAGAGTCTTGAATGATAATCCTGACATGCACACCAAAGTGTTCCTTATCTTTTAATTCCCCCCAAAGGAACATCGGTTGAAGTCGGATAATCACCTAACTTGTAACGAGGGTTAGATCTCAAATCCAGAATACAAGATGTCTATAAGCAATTGGCCTGAATCCAGTTCCCCTGTAACCTGGATTAGTGTTAAGTTTCGTTTTAGATACGATACGATATAGCTTTATTTATCCCAGGAGGGAAATTGGTTGGCTAACAGTGCATGTTGGCCAGTGTGGGCAAGTCGGGCCGAAGGGCCTGTTTTTTTTTGCACGCCGTATGTCTCTATGACTCCGTGACTCCATTTATACCTCACGCTGCCTCGGCAAGGCCAGCAGCATAATGGAGGACCAGTCTCACCCTGGCTGTTTCCATCCTGTCTGACTCTCCGACTCGGAGTGCGCAGCAGAGCAGGGGGTGGTCCGTCGTGTTCTGGTGCTGAGGTGGCGATAGCGGCGGCGGGTAGTTCAAGAAGCTGATGGTTTGCAGGAGAGACGCTGCTCCTGAACCTGGCGGTGTGGGACGTCAGGCTTCTGTCCCGCTATCCCGCCCGCCCGCCCGACGGTGGCAGTGAGAAGAGGGCAGGGTCCGGATGGTGGCGATCCCCGATAGTAGATGCCGCCTTCTGGAGGCAGCGGCCGGTGTCGGTGCCCCCGACGGTGGGGATGGCAGTGACCGTGATGGACCAGCCTGGACTGACGGGACACCAGTCTGGAGCCATGGAGCTAGTGCTGCTTCTCCCCACTGGCTGTAAACCTGGGCTGTCGTTGCCGTAAGGTTAACCTGGCGGGACAGGCAGAGTTGAGCTGGAGTTAGCGCTGCTTCTCCGCACTGGCTGTAAGCCCGGGCCATCGTTCCCGCAAGTCCAGGCAGGGCTGTAGGTTAACCTGGCGGGCCAGGCAGAGTTGAGCTGGATTTAGCGCTGCTTCTCTGCGCTGGCTGTGGACCTGGGGGCACCGCTCCCATCTGACTCCCGACGTCCCTGGCCACCCACGGCCGTGGGGAGGGGGGGAGGCTGCACTCGGGTGGGGACGGGGATGGTCCAGTGGCGGTTCGGCAGTGATTGCAGCGTCGGAGACCCGGGATCGATCCTGGGTGGGGATGAGGCGCAGGTCTGCGTCCAGGGCTGCCGAGAGTGTTTTTTCGCTTGTGACCTATGACCTGGGCATGCAATTCAAGCTCCGCTCTATGATCTTTGCTCCACCAGGACGTCTCCCTCCTCCAATCACCGCGCTCTATCCTCAGTCCCACCTCCCCCCTACTTCCGCCTCTGACCGACACCTCCCTCCACCAATCATCGCGCTGAATCATCATGTCCGCCCCCATTGCCTGCTGACCGACGTCTCTCTCGTCCAATCGGCGCCCTCGATCATCAGTCCCACCCCCACTGTCTCGCGGAAAGCGGAGATTTCACCGAGTTTTAAAATCCGGATTACAAAAAATAGGGGGCATCGTCTCGCAACTCTCAAAACGGGGGGGGGGGGACGTGTCCCCCCTGCCACTCCCCGGGATTTCCGCCCCTGCGTGTGTATATGCGTGTGTGTGTGTGTGTGTGTGTGCGCATGTATGTGTGTGTGTGCATGTGTGGGTTTGTGTGTGTGTGTGTGCGTGTATGCGTGTGTGTGCGTGCGTGTGTGTGTGCGTGCGTGTGTGTGTGCGTGCGTGTGTGTGCGTGAGTGCGTGCGTGAGTGCGTGCGTGCGTGTGTGTGTGTGTGCGTGCGTGTGTGTGTGCGTGCGTGTGTGTGTGTATGTGTGCGTTTGTGTACGTGCGTGCGTGCGTGTGTGTGTTCGTGTGTGTGTGCGTATGTGTATGCCTGTGTGTGTGTGCGTGCGTGTGTGTGTGCGTGCGTGTGTGCATGCGTGTGTGTGTGCGCGTGCGTGCGTGTGTGTGTGTGCGTGCGTGTGTGCGTGCTGTACGTGTGCATGTGTGTGCGTGCGTGTGTGCGTGCTGTACGTGTGCATGTGTGTGTGCGTGTGTGTGCGTGCGTGCGTGTGTGTGTGTGTGTATGCGTGTATATATAAAAACACGACCAAGAAGGCCAGAACGACAAAGTATCCGGCATAAGATTGCAGAGAGACGGGATGCTTTACTGACACGGGATCTCGTGGCCGGCAGTACTCTGCTTCATAAGGACAGTGGGAAGAAAAACTCAGTCGGGAGTTTTTTCAAAGGGAATCGGACGCTAACTTGAAGTGAAGGAACCTGCAGGGCCGTGGGCGATGAACACAAGAGATGGGATTAATTGGAGAGCTCCTTCAAAGGGGAGCCTTGGGCAGGAAGGGCTGAATGTCCTCCCCCCACCATGTGGCTCTGTACTTCTATTCCCCCCACTACATCCTGTGAAAGAAAGCCAGCTCCTCAGATCCAGAGATGAAGGCAAGCGCAATGCTGGCTTTCATTTCCAGAGGACTAAAATACCAAAGTAAGGATATAGTGTGGATGCTCTATCGGGCGCTGGTACAGTCACAGAGTCTTAAGGGCCTGTCCCACTTGGAGATTTTTTCGGTGACTGCCGGCATCATATCAGCGTCGCCAAAAGATTTTGAACATTTCAAAATTCAGCGGCGACAAAAAAATGTTGCGACACTTGAAAAACCACCGCGCGTCAATACGTCATCACGCCACGTCACCGCCGTGACTTTTTCGGTGACCTGATACGTCAGTCAATGATGCCGGCAGTCGCCGAAACAATTGCCAAGTGGGACTGGCCCTTTCGAGGCATAGAATCTCGCCTGATATTTCGCTTGGGCAGCTTACCACCCCATTGTTAGTAAGCTTGAAGATAGACACCAAGTGTGTTTTCACACTTCTGATTCCGTTTGCCCGATGGGAGAGGGGAGAAGGGGGAGTGGGCAGGGTGAGACTGGCCCTCGATTATGCTGCTGGCCTTGCCGACGCAGCGTGAGGTGTAGATGGAGTCGACGGAAGGGAGGTCGCTTTGCGTGATGGTCTGGGCTACGTCCACAATTCACTGCAATTTCTTCACGGTCTTGGATGGAGCTGCCAAGCCTCAGACCAAGCTCATGAGTTACAGGATAGACACAAAATGCTGGAGTAACTCAGCGGGACAGGCAGCATCTCTGGAGAGAAGGAATGGGTGACATCTAGTGTAGAGACCCTTCTTCAGTGACCTCTCTAACTTCAAGTAACCTTTGCCTCCCCTCTCTTTCCATCCCTCCCCCCCTTCCCAGTTCCCGGACCAGTCTGACCGCCTGTCCTCATTTGCATTTGATCTCTGTTTGCTTTGTTGTCACCTTCTCCAAGCTAACAATGATTTATTCTGCATGTTCCTTGATCTCCATCCCCTTTGTCTCGTTTTCACACCTTACACTTCCTTAATTATTCTATACTAAACAATACTATACAAACTAAAGGGGCTGTCCCACTTGGGTGACCTAATTGGCGAGTTTAGGAGAGTTTGAAAAAATGACATGTTGAAGACCTCCTTCGACTATGTAGAAGGCCTCCTTTGATCTCCTTCGACAAGCTTCGACTAGCTACGACTAACTTCAGGAAAATTGGACACCGAATAGTGGAGAGTGAAGACGACCTCCTTCGATATCCCTTCGACCTCCCTTCGACTATGATGAAGACTATTTACGACTACCTTCGACTACCCTCGATTACCTACGACCAACATGCCGACCTACTACGTCTAAACCTACGAGTAAGAAAAGTATTGATTTTTTCAATGGCGACCTTTTTTTACTCCCGGGCATTTTTCAACATGTTGAAAAATACGCCGTGACCTAGCTGAGGCCTCGAGTACGCAGGGACCACTCTCGAGCATGAAGGAGAGTTACAAAGACCACCTAGGACCTCGTGTCGACCATGGTGCGAGTATGAGTCGAGGGCAAACTCGCCAGAACTCGCGGATTAGGTCGCCCAAGTGGGACAGGCGCTTAAACGATACTAAATGAAACCTAACTGAACTATACTAAGCTACACTAAACTAAACTAAAACCAAACGAAATTAAACTATACTATATTAAACTAAACCATATTAAACAATGAACTAAACTATAAGGGTGGCCACGGTGGAACAGCGGTAGAGTTGCTGCCTTACAGCGAATGCAGCGCCGGAGACCCGGGTTCGATCCCGACTACGGGCGCTGTCTGTGTGGAGTTTGCACGTTCTCCCCGTGACCTACGTGGGTTTTCTCCGAGATCTTCGGTTTCCTCCAAAGACGTACGAGTCTGTAGGTTAATTGGCTTGGTAAATGTAAAAATTGTCGGATAGTGTTAGTGTGCGGGGATCGCTGGTCAGCGCGGACCCGGTGGGCCGAAGGGCCTGTTTCCGTGCTGTATCTCTAAAGCTAAAACTGAAAAAAACAATAGGAAACTATACCAAACTAAACGAAACTGAAATCATTGGCTGTTGTGTGGCACAAAGTGCTAGCGGGGATGTGAAAAGTTGTCAAAAGGAAACTGGACTTTCAAATTAGTCGGGAACATATTCAAAGTTCTCACCTCACCTGCCTTGCTCCATTTTGAGTCCAATTAGAGCCAAATTGGCGATCAATTTAAATTTGAAAGCAAATGAAAAGCATCTCCCTTGCATTTGATCTTGACTTCTCCACGTTTCACCCCACCGCTCCTGAGTTGTAATGAGTGAGGAGGATGATCAGCCATGATCATATTGAATGGCGGTGCAGGCTCGAAGGGCCGAATGGCCTACTCCTGCACCTATTTTCTATGTATCTATGTATCTATGAAGGTAGCCTGAGATGTCAACTACTTAATGCTCATTATCGAATTAAAAGCTGATTTGATCGAATTAAAAGCAGCGTCTCTGGAGAGAAGGAATGGCTGACGTTTCGGGTCGAGACCCTTCTTCAGACTTAGTTTAGTTTAGTTTAGAGATACAGCGCGGAACCAGGCCCTTCGGCCCACCGAGTCCACGCCGACCAGCGATCACCCCATACACTAGCACCGTCCCACACACACTAGGGACAGTTTACATTCTTTATCAAAGCCAATTAACCTACAAACGTGCACGTGTTTGGAGTGTGGGAGGAGACCGGTGCACCCGGAGAAAACCCACGCAGGTCACGGGGAGAAGCTCTGTACAGGCAGCCTTGGTGTAAATGTAAAATTGTCCCGAGTGTGTGTGTAGGATAGTGTTAGTGTGCGGGGATCGCTGGTCGGCGCGGACTCGGTGGGCCGAAGGGCCTGTTTCCGCACCGTATCTCTAAACTAAACTAAACGGTCGTTTGAGCGATGCAGAATTAATATTCCACCAGCATTCAGCGGGACCCGCTGAGGTACTCCAGCATTTTGTGTCCAAAGTCTGATCAAATATAGTTAGAGAGTAACTAAACCAGGCCGTGATGCAACCAGCCATTGTCCACCTGTAGAGAGCCAAGTGCTCCTATCCATGTACCTGTCTAAGGTAGACAAAAATGGTGATGTTCCATTCACTTTGTCCCGTTTTCACACCTTGCACTTCCTTACCTATACACTTCCTCATCTATGAACTGCCCACTCCCCTGACACCAGTCCGAAGAAGGGTCTCGACCCAAAATGTCGCCTATTCCTTCGCTCCATAGATGCTGCCTCACCCGCTGAGTTTCGCCACCATTTTTGTCTACCTTCGATTTTTCCAGCATCTGCAGTTCTTTCTTGAACATGTACCAGTCTAGATCCCTTTTAAATGTCACCATGGAACAGCCTCAATATCTTCCTCCAAATCAATCCATAGAAACATAGCAAATCGGTGCAGGAGTAGGCCATTCGGCCCTTCGAGCCAATATTCTATATGATCATGGCTGATCATCCAAAATCAGTACCCCATTCCTGCTTTCT
>JAXLNO010005216.1:476479-483979 GCA_038087875.1 Malacoraja senta | reverse complement strand
CGCATGCACACGCACACACATGCGCACACACGCACGCACGTACACGCACACACGTACACACACACACGCTCGCACGCACACGCACACACGCACACTTACACGCACACGTAAACACACGCACGCACACATACGCACACACACATGCACACACACACAGGCAGTAACGTACTGAGGCAAATTTAGACTTGTCTGTACACTTTAGACTTCAGAGATACAGGCCCTTCAGCCCACCGAGTCCGTGCAGACCAGCGATCCCCGTACACCAACACTATCCTACACAGGGTCGAATCAAGAGGGTCAATTCACCTACAAACCCGCAGTTCTTTGGGATGTGGGAGGAAACCAGAGCACCCGGAGGAAACCCACGCAGGTCACGTGCGTGTGTGTGTGTGGAGTTTGCACGTTCTCCCGGTGACCACGTGTGTTTCCTCCGGTTGCTCCGGTTTCCTCCCACGTCCCAAAGGCGTGCGGGTTTGTGGGCTAATTGGCCCCCTGTACACATTCACACCCCTGGTCAGATGTGGTACTGGAGTTTGAGAGGCTTTTCGACAGGCACGTGGACAAGCAGGGAATGGAGGGGTGTGGATCAAGTACATGCAGAGGAGGTCAGTTGAACTTGGCACCATGTCCAGCACAGACATTGTGGGCCCAAGGGCCTGTCCCTGCACTGCACTGTCCTACGGTCCATGTTTTCCAGTTCCTCTCTAACGGGGCATCTCAAATGACCTCGTGATCCAGACACAAGACACAATGATTAACTTTCTCGCCCAAACGATAAAAATAGATAGAAAGAGCCGCAAGATGAGTAAATAATTAATACAGCAGCAACTTCAAGCCCTGGTCTTGTGCTGTGTCATTTCCTCAAAATGTCCTCCTGTCAAATCTACACTGTTTCCCCCCCATGACACAGAGAGATGCTGATGAAATGGACAGTGGATATTTGTAAGGCAGAGGTAGTTCGGGTGCCAAGGGTTATGGGGAGAAGGCAGGAAAATGGGATTAGGAGGCAGAGATCAGCCATGATTGAATGGCGGAGTAAACTCGATGGGCTGAATGGCCTAAGACTTGTGAGCTTGTGAAATGAGGACGATTTTCTTCTGTGACCGGCCAGTGTTGGCATCAAAGGTCCCCATTTGGCGTTAAAATCCTGTTCAACGCTGGTCGGACACAAACTCAATCCCGATCTAATCCCGCGATCGTGCCAAGAGTCAGAGTGACACAGCAGACGTTCCCGACCCAACAAGGAACTGCAGGTGTTGGTTTAAACCGAAGACAGACATAAAATGCTGGGAGTAACTCAGCGGGGGGGCAGGAAGATTTAATAGGAATCTGAGGGGAAACTTTTTCACACAAAGGGTGGTGGGTGTATGGAACAAGCTGCCAGAGGAGGTAGTTGAGGCTGGGACTATCACAACGTTTCAAAAACAGGTGTTGGTTTAAACCGAAGACAGACACAAAATTCTGGAGTAACTCAGCGGGGGGCAGGAAGATTTAATAGGAATAGGAATAGGAAACTTTTTCACACAAAGGGTGGTGGGTGTATGGAACGAGCTGCCAGAGGAGGTAGTTGAGGCTGGGACTATCCCAACGTTTCAACAACATTTGGACAGGTACAGGGGGATAGGACAGGTTTGGAGGGATATGGGCCAAACATAGGCAGGTGGGACTAGTGCAGATGGGGACATGTTAGTTGACGTGGGCATGTTGGGCTGAAGGGCCAGGTTTCCACGCTGCATCACTCCATGACTCCATGCAGAAACAATTCCGACTGCACTAGATTGGGTAATGAGTTGGTCAGGCATGGTGACATGATAAAACATTTAGAAGAATAATTTATAATTTACAAGGGATGTGTCTTCGCTCGAGGAATAACATTGTTATCCGGATCACAGTGTTACACATAAAGAGTGGGCTTGGACGGCTTTTAAATATTGATGATGAATATCCAAGAAACATAAGAAGAAGATTGTGACACAAGGCTCGGCCTACTAGCCTCGTGGGTCATATACAGACGAGTCTGCGGTTTGTTAACATACGTGTAGGGAGGAACTGGTTCAAACCCAGGATAGACACAAAATGCTGGAGTAACTCAGCGGGACAGGCAGCATCTCTGGGGAAAAGGAATGGGTGTCGTTTCGGGTCGAGACCTTTCTTCAGACTGCTTCAGAGACAATGGCGGGACTGTCTTATGCTCCATTCTCTCAGCATATGACAGTCCCGCCATCCCAGGGATTAACCTGGTGAACCTACGCTGCTCACACTAGGGACAATTTTACATCTATACCAAGCCAATTAACCTTCAAACCTTTACGTCTTTTTGGAGTGTGGGAGGAAACCGAAGATCTCGGAGAAAACCCACGCAGGTCACGGGGGGAACGTGCAAACTCCATACAGCTTGTCCAGTCCCTTAAGAATTTAACATGTTTCTGTAAGATTCCATCTCATCCTTCTAAATTCCAGTGAATACAAGCCCAGTCAATCCTTTCTTTCAGCATATGACAGTCCCGTCATCCGGGAATTAACCTGGTGAACCCTACGCTGCACTCCCTCAATAGCAAGAATGTCCTTCCTCAAATTTGGAGACCAAAGCTGCACACAATACTCCAGGTGTGGTCTCACTAGGGTGGAAAGCTTTTTTTGTTGCCTGCTATCCAGTCAGCGGAAAGATTATGGGTTGGAGGAAAGATGTTGCCACGTTGGAAAAGAAGCAGAGATTTATGAGGATGTTGCCAGGCTGGGACACTATTCCTTGGAGCGCAGGAGGATGAGGGGAGATCTTATAGAGGTGTACAGCATCATGAGAGGAATAGATCGGGCAGACGCACAGAGTCTGTTGCCCAGAGTAGGGGAATCGAGGACCAGAGGTTTAGGGTGAAGGGGAAAAGATTTAATAGGAATCTGAGGGGCAAATTATTCACACAAAGGGTGGTGGGTGTATGGAACGAGCTGCCAGAGGAGGCGGTTGAGGCAAGTACAATGACAACAATGACAACATTTTAACGATGTTTGGACAGGTACATACCTTAAAGGTGAGAGGAACAATGTTAAAGGAGATACGCGGGGCAAGTTTTTTTACACATGGATGGTGGGAGAGGCCACTTTCAATTGTGTCCCATTTACCCGCGTTGGGCCCATATCCCTCTAAATTCCTGGAGTATTGCGTACAGTTTTGGTCTCCAAATCTGAGGAAGGACATTATAGCCATAGAGGGAGTGCAGAGAAGGTTCACCAGACTGATTCCTGGGATGTCAGGACTTTCATATGAAGAAAGACTGGATAGACTTGGCTTATACTCGCTAGAATTTAGGAGATTGAGAGTTGATCTTATAGAAACGTACAAAATTCTTATGGGGTTGGACAGGCTAGATGCAGGAAGATTGTTCCCGATGTTGGGGAAGTACAGGACAAGGGGTCACAGCTTAAGGATAAGGGGGAAATCCTTTAAGACCGAGATGAGGAAAAACTTTTTCACACAGAGAGTGGTGAATCTCTGGAACTCTCTGCCACAGAAGGTAGTTGAGGCCAGTTCATTGGCTATATTTAAGAGGGAGTTAGATGTGGCCCTTGTGGCTAAAGGGATCAGGGGGTATGGAGAGAAGGCAGGTACGGGATACTGAGTTGGATGATCAGCCATGATCATATTGAATGGCGGTGCAGGCTCGAAGGGCCGAATGGCCTACTCCTGCACCTATTTTCTGTGTTTCTATGTTTCTATCCTGATGTGATATGTCCACTATAAAGGTGTACAAAATCATGAGAGGAATAGATTAGGTAGATGCACAGAGTCCTTTGCCCAGAGCAGGGGAATCGAGAACCAGAGGACATAGATTTAAGGTGAAGGGGGGGGGGGAAAGATTTAATCGGAACCTGAGGGGTAACTTTTTTACACAAAAGGGTGGTGGGTGTGGGGAGCGAGCTGCCAGATGAGGTCGTTGAGGCATGTACAATCACAAAATTTAAATAACATTTGGACAGATTCATGGAGAGTTTAGTGTCCAGATACAGCGTGGAAACAGGCCCTTCGGCCCACCGGGTCCATGCCGGCCAGCGATGGCCCCATGCGCCAGCACCATCCTACACAAACTGGGGACAATTTACAATTCTCACCGAAGCCCATGTGCCTACAAACCTGCACGTCTTTGGAGTGCGGGAGGAAACCGGAGCACCCGGAGAAAACCCACGCAGGTCACGGGGAGAACGTGCAAGCTCCGTACAGACAGCGCCCGTGGTCAGGATCGAACCCAAGTCTCTGGCGCTGCGAGGCAGCAACTCTACCCCTGCGCCACCGTGCCGACCCGATAGGAGAGGTTTAGAGGGACATGGGCCAAATGCAGGCAGGTGGGACAAGCGTCGATGGGGCATGTTGGTCGGCATGGGCAAGTTGGGCCGAAGGGCCTGTTTCCACGCTGTATGACTGCATGGTATAGCGTACACTGCTGCTGTTACTGGACTGTAAGTACAGCTACTCCCAGCCAAGGCTCAGTGTTTCTGTATCATTTACATTATAAATCAGAAAGTACCGCTCAAAACAAACGAGGGTATTTTCCGCACTGTATCGTGTTCTGCTGTGGTACAAGGGCCGTCTGACTTAAGACTTTGCTGCAGAAATGCCGGTCTTGCAATAATGATCTTCATTCCACGGGTGTCAATGGCGATTTCACAGCCCACAGAATCAATATTTCGTGCGTTCGAGTGAAGAATCACAATAGGCAGCCACACAAAGGCTGACAACCACCACAAAACAACAGCGATCCCGGATACATCTAATATTCACTGCCCCGGGCAATGTAATCTTTGAGGGAATGAGATGCCACCGAGTAATGGATGGTTTATCGAACAGTTCAGCGAAGGAGCAGGCCCTTCGGCCCACAATGTTCGTGCCGAACATGATGGCAAGAAGGGTCTCGAACCAGAAACGTCGCTGATCTCATTTAGGTAGACAAAAATGCTGGAGGAACTCAGCGGGTGAGACAGCATCTATGGAGATAAGGAATAGACGACATTTCGGGTCGAGACCCTTCTTCAGACTGATGTCGGGGAGGGGGCGGGAAAAAGAAGGAAGAGGCGGAGACAGTGGGCTGTGGGAGAGCTGGGAAGGGCTGAGAAAGCAGGGACTACCTGAAATTGGAGAAGTCAATGTTCATACCGCTGGGGTGTAAACTACCCAAGCGAAATATGAGGTGCTGCTCCTCCAATTTACGGTGGGCCTCACTCTGGCCATGGAGGAGGCCCAGGACAGAGAGGTCGGATTCGGAATGGGAGGGGGAGTTGAAGTGCTGAGCCACCGGGAGATCAGGTTGGTTATTGCGAACCAAGTGGAGGTGTTGGGCGAAGCGATCGCCAAGCCTGCGCTTGGTGTCACCGATGTGGAGCAGCTGACATCTAGAGCAGCGGATGCAATAGATGAGGTTGGAGGAGGTGCAGGTGAACCTCTGCCTCATCTTGGGTCCTTGAATGGAGTCAATGGGGGAGGTAAAGTGACAAGTGTAGCATTTCCTGCGGTTGCAAGGGAAAGTACCCGGGGAGGGGGTGGTTTGGGTGGGATGGGACGAATTGACCAGGGAGTTACGGAGGGAACGGTCTCTGCGGAAAGCGGAAAGGGGAGGAGATGGGAAGATGTGGCCAGTGGTGGGATCTGCCTGTACGTGATCCATGTCCATCTACTCCCTGTACCCCCACGTACCTAACTTTAGACTTTAGACTTTGACTACGGATGCTGTCTGCGCGGAGTTTGCACGTTCTCCACTGGCTTTCTGCTGACTGCTCAGCGCGCAATAAAAGCTTTTCACTGTACCTCGGTGCTCGTGGCAATAAACTGAACTCCCCGTGGATTTCCTCCGGGTGCTCCCGTTTCCTCCCACATTCCAAAGGCGTGCAAGTCTGTAGGTTAATTGGCTTCTGTAAAGAGTGTAGGATAGAGCTGGTGTATGGGGTGCTTGTTGGGTCGGCACAGGCGCGTGGGCTGAAGGGCCTGATTCCATGCTGTATCTCTACACTAAGCCAAACTAGTTTAGAGATATGGCGTGGAAACAGGCCCTTCGGCCCACCGAGTCCATGCCGACCACCCACACACTATCCTACACACTAGGGACAATTTACAATTTACAGAAGCCAATTCACCTACAAGCCGGTACGTCTTTGGGGTGTGGGAGGAAGCCTGAGCACCCGGAGAAAACCTGCGTGGTCACAGGGGAGAACGTGCAAACTCCACACACACACACAGACAACGTCCGTGGTCAGGATCGAACCTGGTTCTCTGGTGCTGCAAGGCAGCAACTCTACCGCTGCACCACTGTGCCGCCCTATCCAAAAAGCCTCTTCAACGCCACTATCGTATGTGCCTCCACCACCACCCCTGGCAGCGCGTTCCAGGCACCCACCACCCACCCTCTGTGTAAACAAAACCAGCTCCGCACATCTCCATTTGCCATTCACCCCTCTCACTTTCTAGCTATTGTACATTTCCATCCTGGGGAAAAAGTTCTGATTGTCTACCCTGTCTATGCCTCTGATCATTTTATGTACTTCTCCCAGGTCTCCCCTCAACCTCTCGCGTTCCAGAGAAAACATCCAAGTCGATCCAACCTCTCCCTAGAACTATTACATTGGTGGTTGAGGGAGACCTGATCATGAGAGGAATAGATCGGGTAGACGCACAGAGTCTCTTGCCCAGAGTAGGGGAATCGAGGACCAGAGGACATAGGTTCAAGTGAAGGGGAAAAGATTTAATAGGAATCTGAGGGGTAACATTTTCACACGGAGGGTGGTGGGGGGTGGGTGTATGGAACGAGCTGCCAGAGGAGGTAGTTGAGGCTGGGACAATTGTAACGTTTAAGAAACATTTAGACAGGTACATGGATCGGACAGGTTTGGAGGGATATGGACCAGGCACAGGCAGGTGGGACTAGGGTAGCTGGGACACGTTGGCCGGTGTGGGCAAGTTGGGCCGAAGGGCCTGTTTCCACACTGTATCACTATATGACTCTAACACGGGCAGGTGGGACTAGGGTAGCTGGGACACGTTGGCCGGTGTGGGCAAGTTGGGCCGAAGGGCCTGTTTCCACACTGTATCACTCTATGACTCTAACACGGGCAGGTGGGACTAGTGTAGCTGGGACGTGTTGGCTGGTGTGGGCAAGTTGGGCCGAAGGGCATGTTTCCACTCTGTATCACTCTATGACTCTATGAACTGTGAGTCCAAATACACTGAGAAGATGCTGAACTCTGCCTCTGAGCAGCGTGGACCGACTCATTGGACGGATGTTGTTTGAGGTTGTAGTCTCAAGAAGGGTCCCAACCTGAAACACAGCCCAGACCATCGCACAAACCAACCTCCCTTCCATCGACTCCATCGACACCTCACGCTGCCTCGGCAAGGCCAGCAGCATCATCAAGGACCAGTCTCACCCCGGCCACTCCCTCTCCTCCCCTCTCCCGTCGGGCAAGAGGTACAGAAGTGTGAAAAACGCACACCTCCAGATTCAGGGACCAGTTTCTTCC
>JAXLNO010005216.1:407108-476279 GCA_038087875.1 Malacoraja senta | reverse complement strand
GTAGGGCCATTTGGCCCTTCGAGCCAGCAACGCCATTCAATATGATCATGGCTGATCATCCAGAATCAGTACCCCGCTCCTGCTTTCCTCCCATGTCCCTTGATTCCGTTAGCTCCAAGAGCTAAATCTCACTTGAAAACATCCAGCCTGCTCAACCTTTCCCTATAGCTCGGACCCTCGAGTCCTGGCAACATCTTCCCTGCACCCTTTCCAGCTTGACAGCATCTTTCCTGTGACGTGGGGTGGTCCAGAACTGAGCACAATTGCCCAGAAGTACTGCCATCGCTCTAAAGAAGGGTCTGGGCCCGAAAATGTCACCCATTCCTTCTCTCCAGAGATGCTGCCTGACCCGCTGAGTTACTCCAGCTTTTTTGCGTCTATCTGCAGCAAAGATCCCATAGCGGAGCAAGATAGACCATTCCTGCTAAATGCAATGGGCTGACGTGTAGTACGCAACGGAGCAGAACGTGGGCCTTTTTTTCATCCATTTCAGTAACCCGACCCGACCCGACTCGCAGTGTAATCAACGTTGCGGGGGAACAGTTTGTGTTAATAAATTAAAATTCTGAAAATGAGGAGAAGATTTTTCCAAAATAACTTTTATTTTTACGAGGATGTTTCCGAAACCGGCTTCCGTCTCCGCACTAGTATCCTGTGGGATCTTTGGTGCGAAGACGGAAGACGGTTACGGAAATGGGGCCTAAAATTACCCGTGAATCTGCCCATGACCGTACTACGTCTTTTTCGTCGAGTGGACTATCTTGCTCGCTGTAGGATCTTTGGTCTGCAGTGGACAATAGTGTTTGCCCACATCTTCCATGCCCCTGTCCTCGTTAAAACCCCCCTGCACAATACCCTGTTGTACACCTTATCGCAAGTCCATGACAAATACACCGTCAAGTCAAGCCCACCACAAAGGCCTGTCGTTAACAATCAATCTTTCTCAAGGCTTCTTATAGATTAATCCATTAATCTGAGGGCAGCCATTTATGTCTTATCAGACAGTGACAGCAGGGTGATTATAGCCCGCAGGTAATGAAGGCTGTAAAGCTCTCAACAAGACAAGAAAGGTTAATTGGAAAAGTTCTGCCTAACTCGGAAATAAATCATAACGCTCTTCCTTGCTCATGTGTCAGAGTGGAGTGAGTTCCAGGTGACCCAGTCCAGCAGCTACCCGCTCATGTCATATAGTGACACAGCTTCAGCCCGACTTGCCCACACCGGCCAACAGGCCCCCATCTGCATTACTCGCACCTGCATGCGTTTGGTCCATACCCTCCAAACCAGACCTATCCATGTACCTGAAGAAGGGTCTCGACCCGAAACGTCACCCATTCCTTCTCTCCAAGAGACAGTCTGAAGAAGGGTCTCGACCCGAAACGCATTCCTTCTCTCCAGAGATGCTGCCACACCCGAGTAACTCCAGTATTTTGTGTCTACCTTCGATTTTTCCAGCATCTGCAGTTCTTTCTTACACACTATCCATGTACCTGTCTAACTAGAGAAGGGTCTTGGCCCGAAGCGTCACCCATTCCTTCTATCCAGAGGCGCTGCCTGTCCCGCTGAGTTACTCCGGCATTTTCATAAGACCATTAGTGATCGGAGCAGAACTGGGCCATTCGGCCCATCAAGTCCATTCCGCCATTCAATGAAGGTTGATCTATCTCTCATGCTCCTGCCTTCTCCCCATCACCTCTGACATCCGTGCTAATCAAGAATCGAACTATCTCTGCATTAAATTACTTTGCTTCAGTGCTCAGGCCCCCCCCGAGTCCTGGCAACATCCTCGTAAATCTTCTCTGTACCCTTTCCAGTCTAGCGGCATCTTGGTATTTCACACTGAGCCGTGGAATGGAATGATGTTTAAGTGCTGGTGACCAACACTGATCGCAGTACTGCGAGTGCAGCCTCATCAACATCTTGTAACGCTGGGGGCCATCTTGGTCGGGATGGACGCGTTTTATCAAAGGGCCTGTTTCTGTGCTCGATGCCTCTCTGTGATTCTACAACTGTGGCATAACTTCCACCGTCAGAAACTCAGGCAGGGCGGCGGGGTGGCGCAGCGGGTAGAGCTGCTGCCTCTCAGCGCCAGGGACCCGGGTGCCATCCCGACCACGGGTGCTGTCTGTACGGAGTTTGTACGCTCTCCCCGTGACCTGCGTGGGTTTTCTCTGAGATCTTCGGTTTCCTCCCACACTCCAAAGTCGTACAGGTTTGTAGGTTAATTGGCTTGGTAAATGTAAAATGTAACCCTAGTGTGTGTAGGATAGTGTTAATGTGCGGGGATCGCTGGTCGGCGCGGACCCGGTGGGCCGAAGGGCCTGTTTCCGTGCTGTATCTCTAAACTAAACTAAACTAAACTAATATCAACACCTGCTCTCTGGCCAAGGAGAGAGGCCAATAGAAAAATACCTTTTTAAAGGCCTTTACAGCCTGTCCATCTGGAGAATGTACCAGAGACACAAGATCCACATGCTTTCAAAGTGGGGCCGTTAGGTCATGGATACATACACACATTTACTCACAGATATACACAGAAACACACACACACACACACACACGCACACACACACACACACACACACACACACACACATACACACACACACACACACACCCACACACACACACACACACACACACATACACGCACACGCACATACACGCACACACACACACGCACACACACACGCACGCACACACACACGCACACATGTACGCACACACACGTACACACACACGCGCACGCACACCACACACGCACACACACGTACACGCATGCACACACACGCACGCACAAATAAACACACCTACAGGCACGCGTGCACGCACACACACGCATGCACACACACACGTACATGTACATGCACGCACGCACACACATGCACGCACACACATACATGCACGCACGAGCACACACACGTACGCACACACACACACACACACGCACACACACGCACACACACGCACTCACATACAGCACATGCCCCACTTTAATTTTGAGATGCACCGTGGAAACAAGCCCTTCGGCCCATCTAGTCTGCACCGAACAGCGATCAACCCAACACTAGTTCTACTCTACACACCAGGGACAATTTACAGAAGCCAATTAACCTACAAACCTGCATGTCTTCGGGATGCAGGAGGAAACCGGAGCACCCGGGAAAAACCCACGTGGTCATAGGGAGAGCGTGCAAACTCCGTACGGACATGCACTTGTAGTCAGGATCAAACCGGGGTCCCTGGCGCCGTGAGGCAGCAACTCTACCGCTGCACCACCGTGCCGCCCCTGATAACTTAAGGCGGCACAGCGGTAGAGTTACTGCCTCACAGCGCCACAGACCCGGGTTCGATCCCGACTATGAGATCTCTCTGTATGGATTTTGCACGTTCTCCACGTGACCTGCGTGGGTTTTCTCCGGGATCTCCGGTTTCCTCCCACACTCCAAAGACGTGCAGGCATGTAGGCTAATTGGCTTGGTATCATTGTAAATTGTCCCTCGTGTGTGTAGGATGGTGTTAGTGTGCGGGGATCGCTGGTCGGCGCGGACTCGGTGGGCCGATGGGACCTATTTCCACGCTGTATCTCTAAACTAAACGAACTCCAGAAGAACAAAGCATTTGCAGGGTGCAATGGCTCTAGAAATCCTCGGTCTCAGATGCACTAGAAATCCTGGTCAGACCACTAAACACTTGGGCAGCTCACACCCCAGCGGTACGAACGTTGACTTCTCTAACTTCAAGTAGCCCTTGCTTTCCCTCTCTCTCCATCCCCTCCCCCTTCCCAGTTCTCCCACCAGTCTTGCTGTCTCCGACTACATTTTATCTCTCTACCCTTGATATCAGTCTGAAGAAGGGTCTCGACCCGAAACGTCGCCCATTCCTTCTCTCCATTGATGCTGCCAGTCTCGCTGAGTTACTCCAGCGTTTTGTGTTTACCGTCGGTTTAAACCAGCATCTGCAGTTCTTTCCTACACATTAAACGTCGAACACCTCCGGGAATGATCCACGTCATGAACTTGGCCTACAATATGGTTTCCACCGCTCACCAGCTCCTGCATCAAGACGGCCAGGTTGGAAACTGTACGCAGTGGACACCTTTGAACTGTAGAAGTCCCAAACGCTATTGGATGTAGGATACTCCATGACATATTTCACTCGCTTCACAAGTTCACAAGTTGTAGGAGTAGAATTAGGCCATTCGGCCCGTCGAGTCCACGCCGCCATTCAATCATGGCTGATCTCTGCCTCCTAATCCCATTTTCCTGCCTCCTCCCCGTAACCCTTGACACCCGTTCCAATCAAGAATTTGTCTGTCTCCGCAGGTGCTGGTTTACGCTGCGTGTCTGAAGGAGGATCCAGGCCCATGAGTTCATCAGTCCTAGGAGCAGAATTAGGCCATTCGGCCCATCAAGTCTACTCTGCCATTCAATCATACCTGATCTATCTTTCCCTCTCAACACCATTCTCCTGCCTTCTCCCCATAACCCCGTACTAATCATCAATCTATCTATCTCTGCCTTATAAATATCAATTGACTTGGCCTCCACGGCCTTCAGTGGCAAAGAATTCCACAGATTCACCACCCTCTCACTAAAGAAATTCCTCCTCATCTCCTTCCTATAAGAACATACTTTAATTCGGAGGATGTGCCCTCTGGTCCTAGACTCTCCCACCAGTGGAAACATCCTCTCCACATCCACTCCATCCAGGCCTTTCACTATTCAGTTACTGGACTGTAAGTACAGCTACTCCAAGCCAAGGCTCATTGTCCTTTATCATTTACATTATAAATCAGAAAGTACTGATAAAAAACAAACAAGGGTATTTTCCGCACTGTATCGTGTTCTGCTGTGGTACAAGGGCCGTCTGACTTAAGACTTTGCTGCACAACTGCCGGTCTTGCAATAATGATCTTCATTCCACGGCTGTCAATGGCGATATCACGGCCCACAGAATCAATAATTCATGCGCTCGATGGCTCATACAGTCGAAAGGGTAGGTTTTCGAGGGATATGGGCCAAACGCAGGCAGGTGGGACTACTGTAGATAGGGCTCGAGAAATGGTACAGGGAATATTTACGAGGATGTTGCCAGGACTCGAGGGGCTGAGCAACAGGGAGAGGTTGAGCAGGCTGGGTCTCTATTCCTTGGAGCGCAGGAGGATGAGGGGTGAACCTATATAAGTGTACAAAATCACGAGAGGAATAGATCAGGTAGACGCACAGAGTCTCTTGCCCAGAGTAGGGGAATCGAGGACCAGAGGACATAGGTTCAAGGTGAAGGAGAAAAGATTTAATAGGAATCTGAGGGATAACTTTTTCACACAGAGGGTGGTGGGTGTATGCAACAAGCTGCCAGAGGAGGTAGTTGAGGCTGGGACTATCCAACGTTTAAGAAACAGTTAGACAGGTACATGGATAGGACAGGTTTGGAGGGATATGGGCCAAATGCATGCAGGTGGAACGAGTGTAGCTGGGACATGTTGGCCGATGTGGGCAGGTTGGGCCGAAGGGCCTGTTTCCACACTGTATCACTCTATGACTCTAAACTGAACTGCACACCCATTCCCGCTGTTCCTGCACCCCTTTGGAACAATAGGGCAGCACGGTGGTGCAGCGGGTAGAGCTGCTGCCTCACAGCGCCAGAGACCCGAGTTCGACCCTGAATACAGGTGCTGTCTGTACGGAGTTTGTACGCTCTCCCTATGACCACGTGGGTTTTTCCCAGTTGCTCCGGTTTCCCCCCACACTCCAAAGACATGCAGGTTTGTAGGTTAATTGGCTTTGGTAAAGAATGTCAATTGTCCCTGGTGTAAATTGTCCCGATTGCATTAATGTACGGGGTGATCGCTGGTCGGCACGGACCCGGTGGGCCGAAGGGCCTGTTTCCGCCCTATATCTCGCAATGAAACTATCGAGGGGAGGGGACGGTGAGACACAAAGTCTCCGAATTGATTCGTTTAGAGATACAGCATGGAAACAGGCCCTTCGGCCCACCGAATCCGTGCCAACCAGCGATCCCCGCACACTAACACTATCCTACACACACTGGGGACAATGTACACATACACCAAGCCAATTGACCTACAGACCTGCACGTCTTTGGGAGTGTGGGAGGAAACCTGGAGATCCCGGAGAAAACCCACGCGGGTCACGGGGAGAATGTACAGACAAAGCAGCCGTGGTCGGGATGGAACCCGGGTCTCGGGCGCTGCAAGAGCTGTAAGGCAGCCACTCTACCGCTGCGCCACCGTGCCCGCCCGCAAGTCTCCAGAGAAGGACCTGCCTTGGAAGGAGGAACAGAGGCGCCTTGCCTCAGCTGACAAGTCATCATTGATCACAGACCTGCAGCAGGGTTGTCACTGAAATGTAAATGGATGCTCGCAAAGCTGCTGTTGACTCGCAGATTAAAATCGCTGCGCCCGCGCTTGCAAATAATTAATAACCTCCCAGCGTATCATCTGCCGATTGCTCTCTCAGTTCATGCTGCTCGTGGCAAGGCTCCAACACTAACATCAGTAAATACTCACTTGATTGGGCACCACGGGACTAATTCTTGTTTTGCTGCCCTTGTTCACAGGTATGGTACTCGCTCACACTGCAGGAGAGCTCGACAATTCAACGCTTTCATTCGTACTAAACTAAAATCCATTCTTTCGGTGGAGACTATAGGGGTTATATTTCGTAGATCCCGCACACAATGCTGGAGTAACTCAGCAGCATCTCTGGGGAGAAGGAACCGGTGACGTTTCGGGTCCAGGCCCTTCTTCACACTGGGTCTCAGACTGCCTCTAGCGTGTCCAAACCCTTAATAATCATATATGTTTCAATAAGATCCCCTCTCATCCTTCTAAATTCCAGAGTATACAAGCCCAGCCGCTCCATTCTATCAACAGATGACAGTCCCGCCATCCCGGGAATTAACCTGGTAAACCTACGCTGCACTCCCTCAACAGCAAGAATGTCCTTCCTCAAATTTGGAGACCACACCTGCACACAATACTCCAGGTGTGGTCTCACCAGGGCCCTGTACAACTGCAGAAGGACCTCTTTGCTCATGTACTCAACTCCTCTTGTTATGAAGGCCAACATGCCATTCGCTTTCTTCACTGCCTGCTGTACCTGCATACTAACTTTCAGTGACTGATGAACAAGGACACCCCAGGATCCCGTTGTACTTCCCCTATTCCAACTTGACACCATTCAGATAATAATCTGCCTTCCTGATCTTGCCACCAAAGTGGATAACCTCACATTTATCCACATTAAACTGCATCTGCCATGCATCCGCCCACTCACCTAACCTGTCCAAGTCACCCTGCATCCTCATAGCATCCTCCTCACAGTTCACACTGCCACCCAGCTTTGTGTCAATTGCAATTTTGCTAATGTTACTTTTAATCCCTTCATCTAAATCATTAATGTATATTGTAAATAGCTGCGGTCCCAGCACCGAGCCTTGCGGTACCCCACTAGGTCGATGAATGTCAAAGTAGCAAAAGCTTCCCGTACCACATTATTTATCAGTGCCAACATTTTCACGGAGCCATGTACCTGTTTGACTGGATCCCTCTACTCCACGATACTCCCCTTTCATTCACTGTGACGTTCCCGCCTAGTTTGACTTTCCAAAATTCACACCTCGCACTTCATACATTCAAGCAGCAGAATTAGAGTATTCAACCCATCAAGTCTACTCCGCCATTCAGTCATGGCTGATCTATCTCTCCCTCTCAACCCCATTCTCCTGCCTTCTCCCCGTAACCCTTGACACCTGCACTAATCAATAACCTGAAAATCTCCACCTTAAAAATAACTACTGACTTGTCCTCCACAGCCTTCTGTGGCAATAAGTTCCACAGATTCACCACCCTCTGGCTAAAGAAATCCTCCTCATCTCCTCTATAAAAGTGCATCCTTTTTATTCTGAGGCTGTGCCCTCTGGTCCTAGACACTCCCACTAGTGGAAACATCCTCTCCACATCCACTCTATCCAAGCCTTTCACTAGTTGGTAAGTTTCAATGATGTCCCCCCCCCCTCATCCTTCTAAACTCCAGCGAGTGCAGGCCCAGTGCCGACAAACGTTCAGATCTGTGATCTGAATTACTGACAGCAGAATATTACTGACACAGTACCGTTTTAGAGTTTCACTCGGAACTTTGTACACTCGATCTTTTGGAATGTGCCAAAGTTGGAACGGCACTTTGTAAAACAGTCGAGAGTGATTCCATTTGTATTTTACACGCATCAGTGTCAATTTACTGAGATGTTCCCATGAATCGAGAACACAAAATGGACTCCGAGTTCACAAGGGTGGGTGTTACCCCTTAACGATCTGCCCCTCAATCAATCTCCGGCATTATCACAATCTTCGCCACTGTCATTATTTCATAAATCGTTGGAGCTGAAGTAGGCCATTTGGCCCATCGAGCCTACTCCGCCATTCGATTTTCCCTCTCAATCCTAATCTCCTGCCTTCTCCCCGTAACCTTTGACACCCTTAGTCATCAATAATTTGTCAATCTCCGCCATTATCATAATATTCCCCGCTATCATGTTCATGTCAATAGGAGCACAATTAGGCCATTCGGCCCATCGGGCCATTCAATCATGGCTGATCTATCCTTCCATAACCTTTCATGCCCATATTAATCAAGAGCTTGTCATGTCATTAGGCAACAGGAGTAGAATTAGGCCATTCGGCCCATCAAGTCTACTCCGCCAATCATGGCTGATCTATCTCTCCCTCCTAATCCCATTCTCCTGCCTTCTCCCCATAACCTCTGAAACCCGTACTAATCAACAATCTATCCATCTCTGCCTTAAAATATCCATTGACGGCCTCCACATCCTTCTGTGTCAAGGAATCCCACAGATTCACCACCCTCTGACTAAAGAAATTCCTCCTCATCACCTTCCTAAAAGAACGTTCTTGAATTCTGAAGCTGTGAGCTCTGATCCAAAATTCTCCAACTTGTGGAAACATCCTCTCCACATCCATTCTAACCTTCCTTTCGCTATTCCGTACCTTTCAATGAGGTTCCCCCTACATCCTTCTAAACTCCAGCGAGTACAGGCCCAGTGCTGTCAAACGCTATTTGTACGTTAACCCACTCATTCCCCGGGATCATTCTCGTAAACCTCCTCTCCACCCTCCCTCAGAGCCAGCACATCCTTCCTCAGATGTGGCGCCCAAAACTGATCACAATACTCCAAAACATGGTGCGGACCGGCGCCTTCTCGAGCCTCAGCTTGTAGACGACCACCAGAGGCCCACGATCAATATCAAGTGATTGTCTCCCATCGGTAAAATCATCCTTTTAGTTCCAGTTTTGAGTTGAAACGCACATTGAGGAACATTGAGGAAAGACCGTGAAGAGATGGTCAGGTCTCCTGCAACGAGGCGCAGTCGCGGCGACACACATCCCGATCGATGTCCGCCATTTTGAAGCAAGCCCAGACCCGAGGCGCACTCTCCGCCCCGGGCTCCAGCGCGACGCGGGAACGCCGCCGCTTTCACGCCGCATCCTTACCTTGACGCCGCGTATCCGGAACTCGGCCAGGGCCCGGTTCAGCTTGGACGCCGCCGTGGGGTGATCTTTGCCGTGGGCGATCACCTTGACCAGCAGCGAGTCGTAGTGCGGTGAGATCAAGGCCCCCTGGAAAGCGAGGCGATGTCCAACCGGATTCCCATCCCTTCCCCGCTGCGGAACACCTGGAGGGGGCAAAGGAAAGCGGCAATGGGTCACCCGTTCAGTTTTAGCGTTCCGGCCGACAATGTCATGTGAAGCGTCTCTGCTTCCTCAGGAGGCTTAGGAGATTCAGCATGTTCCCCTAAAACCATGGCATGTCCAGTCTGAAGAAGGGTCTCGACCCGAAACGTCACCCATTCCTTCTCTCCCAGAGATGCTGCCTGTCCCGCTGAGTTACTCCAGCATTTTGTGTCTATCTTCGATTTAAACCAGCATCTGCAGTTCCTTCCTACACATGTCCCCGTGTACATCAGGCAGCGACAAACACAAATGGCATTGGCGTGGTACATTATTTGTCACATGTACCGAGGTACAGTGCAATTCATTTTTTTATATAGTTCAGTGCAAGTATAATGGGGATAAATGTGAGTTATCCACTTTGGTGGCAAGAACAAGAAGGCAGATTATTATCTGAATGGTGTCAGATTAGGAAAAGGGGAGGTGCAACGAGACCTGGGTGTCCTTGTACATCAGTCACTGAAAGTAAGCATGCAGGTACAGCAGGCAGTGAAGAGAGCTAATGGCATGTTGGCCCTTCATTGCAGAAGGATTTGAGTATAGGAGCAAGGAGGTCCCACTGCGGTTGTTCAGGGCCCTAGTGAGACCACACCTGGAGTATTGTGTGCAGTTTGGTCTACTAATTTGAGGAAGGACATTCTTGCTATTGAGGGAGTGCAGCGTAGGTTCACCAGGTTAATTCCCGGATGACGGGACTGTCATATGCTGAAAGAAAGGATTGACTGGGCTTGTATTCACTGGAATTTAGAAGGATGAGATGGAATCTTACAGAAACATGTTAAATTCTTAAGGGACTGGACAAGCTGTACGGAGTTTGCACGTTCCCCCTGTGACCTGCGTGGGTTTTCTCCGAGATCTTCGGTTCCTCCCACACTCCAAAAGGACGTAAAGGTTTGAAGGTTAATTGGCTTGGTATAGATGTAAAATTGTCCCTTGTGTGAGCAGGGCAGTGTTAATGTGCGGGGATCGCTGGTCGTAGTGGACTATGGTGGCCAAGGGCCTATTTCCGCGCTGAATCTCTAAACTAAATTCAACGAAACACTCGTTTGAGGGATGCAAATTAATAGTTTGAGAGTGAGAGGCTTTTGATTAGGCCTCCATTTAGAAAAATACTTGCGGCAGCTAGACTTCTCTCTGAAACTGTGGGCACTAACTAATCAAGATCAGGTTTTACAATCAAATAGACATTTTCAATGGATAAATAAAGTGGTTTAGTACCAGGTAGTTCACAGTGCTTTTTAGTTAATGGCAAGTGAACGAAACATATCCACTCTGCATTGGAAACATTAAATTAGTCTGTTTGAAGTAGATAGTGCTCTTGGAGTCACGGCACAGAGACAGCATACAGCACGGAGACAGGTCTGTCGGCCCAACTTGCCCCTGCTGCCCCATCTAAGACAGTCCTATGTTCCTCTGTTTAGTCATAGGAACATAGACAATAGGTACAGCAGTAGGCCATTCGGCCCTTCGAGCCAGCATCGCCATTCAACATGATCATGGCTGGCTGATCATCCAGAATCAGTACCCCGTTCCTGCTTTTTCCCCATATCCCTTGATTCAATTCAAGTCAATTCAAAGCACTTTATTTGTCCTCGAGGGGCAATTAAAAGGGCGCATTACAGTAGCTTTTTTTTTTAAAAGGGACACAATCAACAAACATAAGCAGCACGCCTACTGCACAATCAACCAACACATGCATTTCACAGACACACTGCACAATCACACAACACACACAGCACATCAACATTCAACACATAGTAATAGTTTTCAACACATAGTAATAGTTTTTAAAGTGCTTCCTTACTGCTTCAATTAAAAAGTGCATATAGAAGGTTATTTCATTTCATATGTTCATGAGTCAGTGATCAGCATTAAGAAGCTGGACAGCCCTGGGGATGAAGGTTGCCTTCCTCCTCTGTGTCCGGCAACCCGGACAGCGGAGTCTGCGTCCTGAGGGAGCCACTCAAACTCAGGAAACAGGATGTGAGAGGGATCCTGAAGAATCCTGCGTGTTAACTTTACAGACTGTTGGTCGCATAGGGCAGTGAGAGTTCGGACGGGCTGCTCAATGATTTTTGAGCAGACCTTGACCACATTCAACAGGCGGTTTCTGTTTTGCAGGGTGATGGAGTGGAACCAGCTAGTGAAAGAGAAAGTTATTACATTTCAATGAATGCGTAGTAGAATGTGGTGAGAATGTCTTTGTTAATCCCAAATGACTTCAGCTTCCTGAGTAGGTACTGTCTCTGATGGCACTTTTTAAGGATTTCCTCTTTGTTGGAGGAAAACCTTAGCAGGTTGTCGAAGGCTGTTCCCAGGTATTTGTATACCTCCACTATCTCCACTGGCTCCTGCTGGGTGATAGTGGTGGCTGCCTCAGCCATCTGTCTCTGTCGGGGGGAAAGGTCACAATCATGTCCTTGGTTTTGCTTATATTTAGCTCAAGACAAGACTTTTCACACCATACTACAAAGTCCTGCAGGGCTGAGCTGTGATGTTGTGTATGGCTGGGAAGCAGAGACAGGAGACTGTGTCATCAGCGAATTTTACAAAGTGGCAGTTTGGCTGGGTGGATCTGCAGTCATCAGTGTAGAGAATGAAGAGAAGTGGGGAGAGGACACAGCCTTGTGGAGAGCCAGTGAAGGTGGCATGGTTCACCAACACCCTCTGTGATTCCGTTAGCCCTAAGAGCTAAATCTAACTATCTCTGAAAACATCCAGTGAATTGGCCTCCCCTGCCTTCTGTGGCAGAGAATTCCACAGATTCACAACTCCCTGGGTGAAAAAGTTTGTCCTCAACTCAGTCTTAAATGGCCGACCCCTTATTCTTGAACTGTGACCCCTGGTTCTGGACTCCCCCAACACCGAGAATTTTTTCCTGCATCTGAAAAATTGAATTGGAATCTAATCGAAGTCCATATCTCTCTACCCTTTCCTCCTCAAACTGTTGGGACGAAGGTTGAGTGCGGTGATCGCTAGTCGGCGCGTTGCGGGGATGGCTGGTCGGCGCGGACTTGGTGGGCCGAAGAGCCTGTTTCTACGCTGCTTCTGCCTACCTTCCATGCTGCTTAGTGTAGTTTAGCAATACAGCGGGTAAACAGGCCCTTCGGCCCACCGGGTCCGGGCCGACCAGCGATCCCCGCACACTAGCACTGTTACGCACACTAGGGCGATTTACAGGTATTCCAAGCCAATTAACCTGCAAACCTGCGCGTCCTTTGGAATGCGGGAAGAAACCGGAGATCCCGGAGAAACCCACGCAGGTCACGGGGGGAACAGGCAAACTCCGTGCTGACAAGCACCCGTGGTCAGCATCGAAGCCGGGTCCCTGGCGCTGTGAGGCAGTTAAGGCCCTGTCCCACTTTCACGACCTAATTCACGACCTCTGCCGAGTTTGCCCTTGACTCAGACTCGCAGCATGGTCGTCACAAGGTCGTAGGACGTCGTAGGTAGGACGTGATGCTAGTCGTAGGTACTCCTGGCATCAAGTAGGTCGGGGCATTTTTCTAGCCTGATGAAAAATGTCCACGAGTAAAAAAGGTCGTGAATTAGGTGGCGAAAGTGGGACAGCCCTTAACTCTACCGCTGCGCCACCGTGGCTGCCCTTCAGCCCAGGGCTGCCATGACCCACATCGCCAGACTGAGACCAGTTTGCCCGGCACAGGCGTGGCGTCGCGTGATGTCCTCAGAGAAATACTGTTTATGCGTCAAATAATTAATTTTCTTTGGGTGGAGCTGGAAACTTAATTGTCCCTGTTCCCTGCGCTGCCCCTTGAGAAATGATGAAAACATAATGAATCTTTTGTTGGAATTAATGCAAGAATGAATTTGTCATGAAATAAATAAATAACACTCAAGAGAAGGCGAGTTGAAGCTGGAAATATGGACAATTTTGGCGTGGAGGGGGGTGGGAGGGGGGGGACATTCTGTGCCGCTGCGGGGGTGGGCCAAAGGGCCTCTTTCCATGCTGTCCCTTCCAAACCACGAAAGATATTGTCAAGCTTGAAAGAGTTCAGAGAAGATTTACGAGGATGTTGCCAGGACCCGAGGGTGTGAGCTACAGGGAGAGGTTGAGCAGGCTGGGTCTCTATTCCTGGGAGCGCAGGAGGATGAGGGGTAATCTTATTGAGGTGTATAAAATCATGAGAGGAATAGATCGGGTAGATGCACAGAGTCTCTTGCCCAGAGTAGGGGAATCGAAGACCAGATGACATAGGTTTAAGGTGAAGGGGAAAAGATTTAATAGGAATCTGAGGGGTAACTTTCTCACACAGAGGATGGTGGGTGTATGGAACGAGCTGCCGGAGGAGGTAGTTGAGGCTGGGACTATCCCAACGTTTAAGGAACAGTTAGGCAGGTACATGGATAGGACAAGTTTGGAGGGATATGGACCAAACGCAGGCAGGTGGGACTAGTGTGGGCAGGTTGGCTGAAGGGTCTGTTTCCACACAGTATCACTCTATAACTCGTAACTAAACTTCACCCCCCATTCCCACTGTTCCTGCATCTCTTTAGAACAATAGGGCGGCATGGTGGCGGCAGTAGAGCTGCTGCCTCACAGCGCCAGAGACCCGGGTTCGATCCTGACCACGGGTGCTGTCTGTTCTCTGTGTGACCCGCGTGGGTTTTCTCCAGGTGCTCCGGTTTCCACCCACACTCAAAAGACGTACAGGTTTGTAGGTTAATTGCTTTTGGTAAAAGATTGTAATTTGACTCTAGTGTGTAGGATGGTGCTAGTGTCCGGAGATCCATGGTCGGCGCGGACCTGGTGGGCCGAAGGGCCTGTTTCCACGTCGTTTCTTAGTTTAGTTTAGAGATGCAGCGCGGAAACAGATCCTTTGGCTCACCGAGTCCGCGTGAACAGCGATCACCCCGTACACTCGCACTATCCCACACACACCAGGGACAATTCACCATTTTTCCGAAGCCAATTAACCCCCAAACCTGCACGTCTCTGGAAGGCGGTAGGAAACCAGAGCACCCGAAGAAAACCCACGCAGGTCACGGGGGAGAACGTGCAAACTCCGTACAGACAGCACCCGTAGTCAGGATTGAATCCGGGTCTCTGGCGCTGTGAGGCAGCAACTCTACCGCTGCGCCACCGTCTCTAAACTAAACTAAATTTAGGTAATGGCTTGGTATAAATGTAAAAATTGTCCCCAGTGTGTGTAGGATAGTGTTAGTGTTTGGGGATCGCTGGTCGGCGCGGACCCGGTGGGCCGAAGGGCCTGTTTCCGCGCTGTATCTCTAAATCTAAAAACTAAAAACTATAAACTGAATGCAGTATGCAATGCTGTGAGACACATCGAATGTTCCAATAACTAAAGTGAGGTTTCATGAATACTCCATTGATCTTCGACAGGTGTACAGCAGAGAGCACATCGGCCCAGTCGCATCACGGCCTGGTTCAGCAACCGAACGCCCAGGAACGAAGGAGATGACAGAGAGTGGTGAACACTGCCCGGTCCATCGCGGGTACTGACCTCCCCACCATCTACAGGGATCTACAGGAGTCGCTGCCTCACAAAATGGCAGCCAGCATCGTCAGAGACCCACACCACCCTGGCCACGACCCTTCAGACTTTAGACTTTACAGCGAGGAAACAGGCCCTTCGGCCCACCGAGTCCGCGCCGACCAGTGATCACCACACCAGCACTATTCGACACACTCGTGACCACTTGCAATTTTAGCAGGTTTGTAAGTTATTGGCCGATGGCAATTAACTTACAAACATGAACGTCTTTAGAGTGTGGGAGGAAACCGGAGCTCCCGGAGAAAACCCACAAGGTTGACTGCTGGTGATGGCTCTCAAATAGATTTTTGAGAGACAACCCCAAGACCTGAACTGTGTGAAAGTTATTATTTATCCTTTATGTAGTTTAGTTATGTTTGGAGATACAGCGTGGCAACAGGCCTTTCGGCCCACCTAGTCCTCGCCGACCAGCGATCCCCGCACACTATCCTACACACACTAGGGACAATTTACACATGCCAAGCCAATTTACCTACAAACCTGTACGTCTTTGGAGTGTGGGAAGAAACTAGAGATCTTGGAGAAAACCCACGCAGGTCACGGGGAGAACGTGCAAACGCCGTACAGACAGCACAGACAGACAGTGAGGCAGCAACTCTACTGCTGCGCCACCGTGCCGCCCTTATTTAGCCTGCATAATAACACAGCAAGGAAACAGGCCCTTCGGCCCACCGAGCCCACACTGGCATCGATCACCAGTTCATGTGTACATAAAGGATGATGCATACAACATTTAGTGCAAGGTAAAGTCCGTTAAACAAGGGGGCCATTTGCAGAGGGCCAATTAACCTACACAACTAGAAAGTCTTTGGGACATGGGAGGAAACCGGAGCACCCGGAGGAAACCCACGAGGTCACAGAGGGAATGTGCCAACTCCACACACTCACTCATATACACACATATACACACACACATGCATACACATGTACACATATATACACGCACGCACACGCACGCACGCACGCATGCACATACACACACGCACGCATACACACACTCACGCACACTCCTGCATACACGCACAATACACATGCACAAGTACACACACATGCATGCATACACACACACTCATGCACACACAAACTCACGCACATACACATGCACACTCATACACACGCACACGCACAGTAACCCTTGCTTTCCCTCTCTCTTCATCCCTCCCCCTTCCCAGTTCTCCCACCAGTCTGACTGTCCTCCTGATTACATGCTATCTCTGTTTCCTTCTCCCAGCTAACAATGATCTATACCACTTTTTCCTGGACCCCCAATCTCTTTTGATCTCTCCTTTTCACACCTCACCCTTCCTAATCTCCGTGTCTCACTCTCCCCCGACTCTCAGTCTGAAGAGGGGGTCTCGACCCCGAAACGTCACCCGTTCCTTCTCTCCAGAGACGCTGCCCGCCTCATCTCTGAGTTACTCCAGCGTTTTGTGTCTACCTTCCTGAAACCTTGCGCTCGCTTCCCGTAATGCGGAAGGTGAGGATCAAACAGCCACTTGATAGTCTAGCCGAGGTCAAGATGGCATTTAAGATTCCCACAGGATCGACCAAACCCTCTGGTATATTTTTTCGGGCTAATTTTACTGCCGGTGTGGAGGGGCAGCTATGTATTTTGTTGTAGACTTGTAAAATAGTTACGACAATTTGCATTTACAAGGCCCATTAACAGCGGCAGGACATGGCAGCTCGCCTTCAAATAAAAAGGAGGTCAAATTAAAGAACTTTGCTGGAATGGTTCCAGTTTTCAAAGGATTTCAGCTCCCAAGGTCAGATGGGAGAAGCCAGGGTCGTTTCCATGGTAGCGGAGAAGGTGGAGATGGCTGGAGTCATACAGTGATACAGCGTGGAAACAGGCCCTTCGGCCCAACCTGCCCACACCGACCAACATGCCTCATCTCCACCAGTCCCACCTGCCCGCACTTACGTTTAGTTTACTTTAGGTTAGTTTGTATATAGTTTAGTTTGGAGAAACAGCACGGAAACAGGCCCTTTGGCCCACCGAGTCTGCGCCGACCAGCGATCCCCGCACATTAACGCTATCCGACACACAAGGGACAACTTACAATTTTTCCAAGCTAATTAGCCAACAAACCTGTACGTCTTTGGAGTGTGGGAAAAACCTGGGGCACCTGGAGAAAACCCACGCAGGTCACGGGTAGAACGTGCAAACTCCGTACAGACAGTACCCATAGTCAGGATCGAACCCGGGTCTCTGGCGCTGTGAGGCAGCAACTCTACCACTGCGCCACCATGCAAGGTAAGGTCCAGTAAAGTCCGATTAAAGATAGTCCGAGGGTCACCAATGAGGTAGATGGTAGGTCAGGACGTCTCTTTTGTTGTTGATAGGATGATTCAGTTGCCTGATGACAGCTGGGACGAAACTGTCCCTGAATCTGGGCGGCACGGTGGCGCAGCGGTAGAGTTGCTGCCTCACAGCGCCAGAGACCCGGGTTCCATCCTGACTACAGGTGCTGTCTGTAAGGAGTTTGTACGTTCTCCCCGTGACCTGCGTGGGTTTTCTCCGGGATCTCCGGTTTCCTCCCACACTCCAAAGACGTACAGGTCTGTATGCTAATTGGCTTGGTATCATTGTAAATTGTCCCTAGTGTGTGTAGGATAGCGTTAGTGTGCAGGGATCGCTGGTCGGCACGAACATGGTGGGCCGAAGGGCCTGTTTCCGCGCTGTATCTCTAAACTAAACCGAGCTAAATTTAGTGCAAGATCAAGTCCGATCAAAGATAATCCAGGGGTCTCCAGTGAGGTAGATGGGAGGTCAGGACCGCTCTCTAGTTGATGATAGGATGGTTCAGTTGCCTGATAACAGCTGGGAAGAAACTGTCTCTGAATCTGGCGGTGTGCGTTTTCACACTTCCATACCTGACTGACTCTTTTAGATTGTAGACGGACACAAAATGCTGGAGTAACTCAGCGGGACGGGCAGCATCTCTGGAGAGAAGGAACGGGTGCGTTTCGGGTCGAGACCCTTCTTCAGGCTCTTAGATTGTCCTTTTGAGTCTCTGGAGATGGATCGGAGCCCAAGGCATCGAGAGCCTGCGACGCAAAACGCATCATGACCTCCTGGAATAACGGTGTGGACTAATTTCAAACAGAGCTCTTGTGCCATCAAGCACAGCTTTTGTTTCTTTACCGAAGGATATACTTGGATCAGCCCGAGCCTTGGTGAGGACAGAGGTTTTCACGCGTCATAGGAGTTGCCACTTAAACATAGAACGTGGAACAGTACAGCACAGATCAGGCCCTAGGGCCCACACTGTCTGTGCCGAACAGTGTGAGGAAGGGTCGGGACTAGAAATGTCTCCCGTCCATTTTCTCCAGGGATGTTGCCTGACCCGCTGAAGTTACTCCAGCACTTTGTGTCTATCTCCAGTATCAACCAGCATCTGCAGTCCTTCCTGTGCATGGAACAGTGCAGGGCAGGAACAGGCCCTATCGGCCCACAAGGTCTGGGCTGAACGCGGGAGTACAGCAGAGGAACAGGCCCTTCAGCCCACCGTGTCCAGGCTGGACATAGAACGTGGAACAGTATAGCACAGGAACAGGCCCTTCGGCCCACAATGTCCGTGACGAACATGATGTTAAGTTAAAAAAATACAACACAAAGTGCTGGAGTAACTCGGCGGGTCAGGTAGCATCTCTGGACAGCATTTTCCCTCTCTCTCATCCCTCCCCCTTCCCAGTTCTCCGACCAGTCCGACTGTCTCCGAACATCTCTGCACAGCATTTTCCAGAGATGCTGCCTGACCCCGTTGAGTTACTCCAGCACTTTGTGTCTTTTTTTTTCCCTGTGTTCCAGCATCTGCAGTCCTTGTACCTCATGATATCAAGTTGGACTAATCACCTATCCCTGATTGGAGATACAGCGTGGAAATAGGTCCAACGGTCGATGGTATCCGCTGCAAGGAGAAGATGGCCAGACTTGGATTGTTTTATAGAGTCATGGAAACAGGACCCTTTGGCTCAACATGCCCACACCGGCCAACACGTCCCATCTACACTAGTGTGCAGGAAGGAACTGCAGATACTGGTTTAAATCATCACAAAATGCTGGAGTAACTCAGCGGGACAGGCAGCATCACTGGAGAGAAGGAATGGGTGACGTTTCGGGGCAGAGGCCCTTCTTCAGACTGAAGGAGGGTCTCGACCCAGAAACGTCACCCATTCCTTCGCTCCAGAGACGCTGCCTGCCCCGCTGAGTTACTCCAGCATTTTGTGTCCATCTTCGGTTTAAACCAGCATCTGCAGTTCCTTGCTGCACCTTTAGTTTTAATTTTGGTTACATCGCAGAAACGGGCCCTTGGGCCCACCGAGTCCACGCCGACCAGCGATCCCACACACTAACCCTAGCCGACACCGCATACAATTCACAATTTTTTACCAAGTGTGGAGGCAGTGGAGGCCGGTTCTCTGGATGCTTTCAAGAGGAGAGCTAGATAGGGCTCTTAAAAATAGCGGAGTCAGGGGATACGGGGAGAAGGCAGGAAAGGGGTACTGATTGGGGATGATCATCAGCCATGATCACATTGAATGGCGATGCTGGCTCGAAGGGCGAATGGCCTACTCATGCACCTATTGTCTATTGTCCATGGACAGGATTGGAGGGATATGGACCAAACGCGGGCAGGTGAGACTCGTGTAGCTGGGACATGTTGGGCGGTATGGGCAAGTGGGCCGAAGGGCCTGTTTCCACACTCTATGACTCTCACTCTCCCGTTGCCCCACCATGCTGCCCTGCGCTGCTCCTCGCTCTGGCTAATCAGTCATCTCCTCCTGACCCCCCGCGACCGACAGATTTTCGTGTTGGCTTCCTCATCCTCAGGGCCCACTGCAATCTCCTCAGATACATCATCACATCCCTGTGCCCCTCGGCGTCCACTGAGCACCAGCTCTTTGCCAGATGTGAATAATGGATTCACATCTCCAAAGACATCCTCATCTCCTTGGGCAACTGGTGCAAGGGAAGATGTATTGAGCCGGATAAGCTGAGCTAATTTTGTTGGAGTTGGACTCTGAGGTCTCTGAGAGACTGGGAGTGTATGTTTTGGGAAAGAATGAGAATGTCTTTGGCAGTTTGCCGCTTACAGATTACTGTCAAAGCTGAATATCACAGGCTGTTGGATTAACTTTATCTTCCTGCACGTAATCCATATCCCCCCTGCCATTCCCTGCATATCTCTGTGCCGATTAAGGCTTCTTGGACGCCACTATCGTATGTGCCTCCACCACCACCCCTTGCAGCGCGTTCCAGGCACCCACATAACCCTCTATGTAAAATAGAACTGCCCCGCACACCCCCAGGGTGGCACGCTGGCCCACGTGGGCAGAGTTGCTTCCTCTGTTAGCGCTTGCAGCGGCAGAAACCCCGGGTTCAATCCCGCCCACTGGTGCACGTCTGCACGTTCTCCCAGTGACCCGCGTGGGTTTTCTCGAGAACCTCACGCTCCAAAGACGTACAGGTTTGCAGGTCAATTGGCATGGTATCAATGGAAACAATTGTCACGAGTGTAGGGCGGTGTTGGTGCGCGGGGATCGCTGGTCAGCGCAGACGCGGTGGGCCGTAGGGCCCGTTTCCACGCTGTATCTCTAAACTAAACATTAAATTTTTGCCCCTCTCAAACTTTAAACTATGCCTTCTAGTCTTTTAACATTTCCACCCTGGCGAATAAAGTTCTGATTGTCTACCGCATCTAAGCCTCTTATTATTTAATACACATCTCCCCTCAATATCCAAAGTTCGAGAGCAAACAATCCAAGTTTGTCCACCGTCTCCTTGTAGCTAATTACCCTCCTAACCCAGGGGGTCATTCTGCCGTGACTCTGAGTCCAAGTCATAGAGTGATACAGTGTGGAAACAGGCCCTTTGGCCCAACTTGCCCACACTGCCCAACATGTCCCAGCTACACTAGTCCCAGCTGCCTGCGCTTGGGTCCATATCCCTCCAAACCTGTCCTATCCATGTACCTGTCCAACTGTTTCTTAAACGTTGTGATATTCCCAGCCTTTACTACCTCCTCTGGCAGCTCGTTCCATACACGTGTGAAAAAGTTACCCCTCAGATTCCTATTAAATCTTTTCCCCTTCACCTTGAACCTATGTCCTCTGGTTCTCGAGCAAGAGACTCTGTGTGTCTACCCGTTCTATTCCTCTCATGATTTTATACACCTCTATAAGATCACCACTCATCCTCCTGCGCTCCATGGAATTGAGACCCAGCCTGCTCAACCTCTCCCTGTAGCTCACACCCTCTACTCCTGGCAACATCCTCGTAAATCTTCTCTGAACTCTTTCAAGCTTGACAATATAACATGGTGCCCAGAACTGGACACAATATTATAAATGCGGCCTCACCAACGTCTTATACAAATCCTCCTCTGCACCCTCTCCAAAGCCTCTACATACTTCCTGTAATGTGGTGACCAGATCTGCACACAATACTCTAAATGTTGCGTGACCAAAGTTTTATGAAGCTGCAGATCTAGGAGCAGAATTAGGCCATTTGGCCCATCGAGTCTACTCCGCCATTCAATCATGGCTAATCTATCTCTCCCTCTCAAACCCATCCTCCTGCCTTCTCCCCGTAACCCCTGGACACCCGTACTGATCAAAAAACCATCAACCTCCACCTTAAATATATCCATTGGCCTCCACAGCCTTCTGTGGCAATGAATTCCACATATTCACCACCCTCTAACTGAAGAAATTCCTTCTTGTCTCCTTTCTAAAGGTACATCCTTTTACTCTGAGGCTACGGCCTCTGGTTCTAGACTCTCCCACAAGTGGAAACATCTCTCCACATCCACTCTATCCAGGCCTTTCACTATTTCGATGAGGACAAAGACTGGATGGTTATAGGTTGAGTGTGTAGGAAGGACTGCAGATGCTGGCGTATACCTCTGTAAGACACAAAGTGCTGGAGTAACTCGGCTGGTCAGGCAGCATCTCTGGAGAAAAAGGTTGGGTGACGTTTCGGGTCGAGACCCCTCTTAAGACATTAATAGGTTGATACAGGATAGACAGAGTGGGGGGGGGTTTGTCCTGCCCCTCCACTTGGCCAGCTTTCCTCCACCCCCCCTTCAACTACAATCATCGTTATCACCTTCCCCACAGCCAACAATGGACCATTGTGGGCTCTTCCTTTCCTTGATCCTCCTTACTATTTTATACATCTTTCATTCATGTGTTCTACATCTCTCTACATAACCGTTCATATCTCTCATTTCCCTTTCCCCTGACTCTCAGTCTCATTGAAACATATAAGATTGTTAAGCGTTTGGACACGCTAGAGGCAGGAAACATGTTCCCGATGTTTGGGGAGTCCAGAACCAGGGCCACAGTTTAAGAATAAGGAGTAAGCCATTTAGAACGGAGACGAGGAAACACTTTTTCTCACAGAGAGTGGTGAGTCTGTGAATTCTCTGCCTCAGAGGGCGGTGGAGGCCGGTTCTCTGGATGCTTTCATGAGAGAGCTAGATAGGGCTCTTAAAAATAGCGGAGTCAGGGGATATGGGGAGAAGGCAGGAACGGGGTACTGATGGGGATGATCAGCCATGATCACATTGAATGGCGGTGCTGGCTCGAAGGGCCGAATGGCCTACTCCTGCACCTATTGTCTATTGTCCCGAAACATCACCTGTCCATGGTCTCCAGAGATGCTGCCTGTCCCGCTGAGTTATGTGGATGTGGAGCTGTTACTTGGACGTGGAGAGGTGGTGGGAGAGTCCAGGACCAGCGGTCATAAGCTTAGAGTTAAAGGGCGCTCTTTTAAAAAGGTGAGGAGGAACTTCTTTAGTCAGAGGGTGTGAATCTGTGGAACTCATTGCCACAGAGGGCTGTGGAGGACAAGTCAGTGGATATTTTTAAGGCAGAGATAGACAAATTCCTGATTTGAACGGGTGTCAGGGTTATGGGGAGAAGGCAGGAAAATGGGATTAGGAGGCAGAGATCAGCCATGATTGAATGGTGGTGTAGACATGATGGGCCGAATGGCCTAATTCTACTCCTAGAACCTAGGAACTTCTGAAAGACAGACACAAAGTGCTGGAGTAATCAGCATTTACTGGGTCAGGCAGCATCGCGGCCCGAAACGTCACCTGTTCCTTCTCTCCAGAGACGCTGCCTGCCCCGCTGAGTTACTCCGACGTTTTGTGTCTATCTTCGGTGTAAACCAGCGTTTGCAGTTCCTTCCCTGCACATCTCCGGAGGACCTGGACGGGTGACATTTCGGGACGGTCTGGAGAAGGGTCCCAGTCTGAAACGTTCTCCAGAGATGCTGCCCGACCCGCTGAGTTACTCCAGCACTTTGTGTCAACAGCGGAAATCCAATTTGAAAATCTATATTTCGCAAGGCAGAGATTGTCAATCCAGACTGGTAATGTTCAGACTGCTGAATAATTTAGACAGGAATAAACAGTGGTGTCTCAGCGGGTATTGGGACTGTAAGCCCTTGTTCAGTAGCAACCATACAACTGGGTAAAATGGGAACTGGTGCTTCTGAATTAAGCTTGCATTATTGCTGTTCTGTCTTGTGTTGGCGATCTTTTGTAGATGTCAGTTTGTTTATATTTTACACCATTTTATAATCTTGCTCTTCAGATCAGTTCATTGTTCCGCACTGTGAATGATATTTCCACCTTCAAGAAGGCTTTCAACACATTCCTTCGTTATTTGTGTCTCTTCCTGTCATTGGACTTCAGAGATGCAGCGCGGAAAAACCCTTCGGCCCACCGAGTCCTGTCCGACCCCAGTAACTAGCGCTCTCCTGCACGATGGGACGATTTATAATTTTTAAAAAAACCCTACAAACCCTACCAAACCCTTTGGACTGTGGGAGGAAACCGGAGCACCTGGAGAAAACCCACGCGGGTCACGGGGAGAACGTGCAAACTCCGTACAGACAGCACCCGTAGTCGGGATCGAACCCGGGTCTCCGGCGTTGTAAGGCAGCAACTCTCCCCGCTGCGCCACCGTGCTACCTGATCCATAACCCTCCAGTCTCTCAATATCCACACACCCATGGACAAGCCTCCTCATCGATAGAAGGTTTAAGAAAGAACTGCAGATGCTGGAAAATCGAAGGTAGACAAAAAATGCTGGAGGAACTGAGCGGGTGAGGCAGCATCTATGGAGAGAAGGAATAGGCGACGTTTCGGGTCGAGAACCTTCCTCAGAAGAAGGTAGAACCCCATCTAAAGAAGGGTCTCAACCCGAAACTTTGTCTATTCCTTCTCTCCATAGAGGCTGCCTCACCCGCTGAGTATCTCCAGCATTTTTGTCTACACTCATGGATGGACGCATCAGTTCTGACTCTGATCACCCTCTCTCTGTTTCCCGTCGTTTTATATACTTCGATCAGGTCTCCCCTCAACCTTTGATGCTCCAAAGGTTTGTCCCTGTCCTTCTCGCCAAAATGATGCTGGATTAGAGGGCATCAGCCACAAGGAGAGGCAGACAGACACAAAGTGCTGGAGTAACTCAGCGGGTCAGGCAGCATCTCTGGAGAAAGAGGATGGGTGATGTTTCGGGTCGGGACCCTTCTTCAGGCTGGAGTCTGGTGCAGACCAAATCCGTCACCCGTTCCTTCTCTCCAGAGACGCTGCCTGTCGCGGTGAGTTTTTTGTGTCTATCTCTGGGAGAGACATGATGGGTGACGTTTCGGCACGGGACCCCTCTTCAGGCTGAAAGGTTTTGCCCCAACCTCCACCTCACCCTTTCCAAAGGCTCCGCATCTTTTCTGTTTCAGGGTGACCAGAACTGCAAGCGATTATCCAAACACACTGCTGTAGGTACAGCAAAAGCCAAATATGACAAATGATATGCCTGCCTTTGTTACAGAGGTGCCCTGAGTGCAAGTCTAGCTGTGATTATTTAATGAGGCCACACCTGCTATGTTGAGCGCAATTTAACTCCCCGCTCACCAAAATATTTAACATCTCTCTCGTTATACAGTCATAGAGTGATACAGCGTGGAAACAGGCCCTTCGGCCCAACTTGCCCATACCGGCCAACATGTCCCAGCTACACTAGTCCCACCTGCCCACATTTGGTCCATATCCCTCCAAACCTGTCCTATCCATGTACCTGTCTAACTGTTTCTTCAATGTTGTGATAGTCCCAGCCTCAACTACCTCCTCTGGCAGCTCGTTCCATACACCCACCACCCTTTGTGTGAAAATGTTACCCCTCAGATTCCCATTAAATCTTTTCCCTTTCACCTTGAACCTATGTCCTCTGGTCCTCGATTCCCCTACTCTGGGCAAGAGATTCTGTGCATCTACCCGATCTATTCCTCTCATGATTTTTTACACCTCTATAAGATCACCCCTCATCCTCCTGTGCTCCAGGGAATAAAGTCCCAGCCTGCTCAACCTCTCTCTATAGCTCACACTCTCGAGTCCTGGCAACATCCTCGTAAATCTTCTCTGCACCCTTTCCAGCTTGACAACATCTTTCCTATAACATGGTGCCCAGAACTGAACACAATACTCGAAGATTGCAGAGCGGAGAATAACAAGGTTGGAACTGTTGTAAAAGAGAATATTTCTCAGCGTGTATGGAGAGGGAAATGTGACGTTAATGTTTGAGTGCAGGAGCCCATCTTCAGAGAGGATCAGAGATGGATACAGAGTGCTGGAGTAACTCAACGGGTCGGGCAGCATCTCTGGAGAAAATGAATAGATGACGTTTTGGGTCGGAACCCTTCTTCATATGCTGAGAGAATGGAGCAGCTGGGCTTGTACACTCTGGAGTTTAGAAGGATGAGAGGAGATCTCATTGAAACATATAATATTGTTAAGGGCTTGGACACGCTAGAGGCAGGAAACATGTTCCCGATGTTGGGGGAGTCCAGAACCAGGGGCCACAGTTTAAGAATAAGGAGTAAGCCATTTAGAACAGAGACGAGGAAACACTTTTTCTCACAGAGAGTTGTGAGTCCATGGAATTCTCTGCCTCAGATGGTGGTGGAGGCAGGTTCTCTGGATGCTTTCAAGAGAGAGCTAGATAGGGCTCTTAAAGATAGCGAAGATGGGGGATATGGGGAGAAGGCAGGAACGGGGTACTGATTAGGGATGATCAGCCATGATCACATTGAATGGCGGTGCTGGCTCGAAGGACCGAATGTCCTACTCCTGCACCTATTGTCTATTGTCTATTGACCCGCTGAGTTACTCCAGCATTTTGTGATCAGGCCATTGAGTATACTCCGCCATTTGATCATGGCTGATCTATCTTTCCCTCTCAACCCCATTCTCCTGCCTTCTCACCGTAACTCCAAATGCAGTTTGACCAGTGCCTTAAAATGCCTCAGCATTACAACCATGCTTTTATCTTCTAGTTCTCTCGAAATGAATGCTAACATTGCAATTCTTAATTTACTACTGATTCAAACTGCAAAGTAACTTCGCATTTATTTCAAGAGGGCTTGTATACAACAACAGGGATGTGATGCTGAGGCTCTATAAGGCGCTGGTCAGGACGCATTTACAATGTATGTGAGGAATTTTGGGCCCCATATCTGAGGAAGGATGTGCTGGCTCTGGAGAGGGTCCAGAGGAGGTTTACAAGAACGATCCCAGGAATTAGTGGGTTAGCGTATGATGAGCATTTGTCGGCGCTGGGCCTGTACTCGCTGGAGTTTAGAAGGATGAGGGGGGGACCTCATTGAAATGTACCGAATGGTAAAAAGGCTTGGATAGAGTGGATGTGGAGAGGATGTTTCCACTCGTGGGAGAGTCTAGGACCAGAGGTCACAGCCTCAGAATTAAAGGACGTTCCTTTGGGAAGGAGATGAGGAGGAATTTCTTTTAGTCAGAGGGTGGTGAATCTAAGGAATTCTTTGCCACAGAAGGTTATTAATGGATATTTTTAAGGCAGAGATAGATTCATGATTAGTATGGGGTTATGGAGAGAAGGCAGGAGAATGGGGTTAGGAGGGAGAGATAGATCAGCCATGATTGAATGGCAGAGTAGACTTAATGGGTTGAATGGCCCAATTCTGCTCCTATCACTTATGACCTTATGACCTTTGGGACTCCTGTACCAGTACTCCCAAGTGCGTTTGCACCTCTGATTTCTGGCTTAGTTGTATTCATGGGTGATAAGATCTGATTCAATTTGTTAGCATGCAAACACAAGCTTTTCACTGTACCTCGGTACAACGTGACAGTAACTCCACAGACGGACAGGTTTGTAGGTCAATTGACTTGGTATAAGTATGTTATACTTATCCCTCGTGTGTTATAGGATAGTGTTAGTGTGCGGGGATCGCTGGTCGGTGCAGACACGTTGGGCCGAAGGGCCTGTTTCCTCGCAGTATCTCTAAACTAAACAACCAGAACCAGGGGCCACAGTCTTAGAATAAAGGGGAGGCCATTTAAGACTGAGGTGAGAAAAAACGTTTTCACCCAGAGAGTTGTGAATTTGTGGAATTCCCTGCCGCAGAGGGCAGTGGAGGCCAAGTCACTGGATGGATTTAAGAGAGAGTTAGATAGAGTTCTAGGAGCAAGTGGAATCAAGGGATATGGGGAGAAGGCAGGCACGGGTTATTGATTGGGGACGATCAGCCATGATCCCACAATGAATGGCGGTGCAGGCTCAAAGGGCCGAATGGCCTCCTCCTGCACCTATTTTCTATGTTTCTATGTGATGATACTAAAACCGTGCCGTGATGCATCCGGATAAGAGGCTTTCTGCGGCGCATCTGTAGAAGTTGCTGAGAGTTGTTGGGGACATGGCTGATCTTCCTGTATCTTTAGTTGAGTTGCCATTCTTGCATGGCATCGAAGCATGTAACTTGTCAATCCTTCTGGCTGCATTACATGTTGTTGCATTTTATATACTTAGATATGTGGTCAAAACGCCTTTTGGCACATTGGCCTTCATCAGCCAGAGTATTGTATAGAAGTTGGGAGGTCATGTTGCAGTTAAATGCACATTATTATGTGTCGTAGGGTTCGATGATTCAGATCAATAGACAATAGACAATAGACAATAGGTGCAGGATTAGGCCATTCGGCCCTTCGAGCCAGCACCGCCATTCAATGTGATCATGGTTGATCATCCCCAATCAGTACCCCGTTCCTGCCTTCTCCCCATATCCCCTGACTCTGCTGTCTATAAGAGCCCTATCCAGCTCTCTCTTCAAAGTATCCAGAGAACCTGCCTCCACCGCCCTCTGAGGCAGAGAATTCCACAGACTCACAACTCTCTGTGAGAAAAAGTGTTTCCTCGTCTCTGTTCTAAATGGCTTACCTCTTATTCTTAAACTGTGGCCCATGGTTCTGGACTCCCCCAACATCGGGAACATGTTTCCTGCCTCCAGCGTGTCCAAACCCTTAATAATCTTATATGTTTCATTAAGATCCCCTCTCATCCTTCTAAACTCCAGAGTGTACAAGCCCAGCCGCTCCATTCTCTCAGCATATGACAGTCCCGCCATTAACCTCGTTAATCAGAAGGGTCCCGACCCAAAGCAGCGGGTCAGGCAGCAACTCCGGAGAACGTGAATAGGTGACGTTTCGGGTCGGGACCCTTCTTTAGACTGAATCACAGAGGGGTTATCTAGCTCATCACCGTCTATATCTCTCGTTTCCATCTCCCCTGACTCCAGTCTGAAGAAGGGTCGCGACCCGAAACAGGCAGCATCTCTGGAGAGAAAGAACGGGTGACGTTTCAGGTCGAGGCCCTTCTTCAGACCGAGAGTCAGGGGAGTCGATAGAGTGCACTTAGGGCCAAAGGGTCTCTTTCTGTATTGGCCAAGAGTCAAGAGTGTTTTATTGTCATATGTCCCATGCAGAACAATGAAATTCTTCCTTACAGCAGCACAACAGAATATGTACAGTACACAGTTAACAATATATGAGACATAATAATGTATAGTGTATATACAGGCCCACCGAGATGTAGATAGACACAAAAACCTGGAGTAACTCAGCGGGACAGGCAGCATCTCTGGAGAGAAGGAACGGGTGATGTTTCGGGTCGAGACCCTTCTTCAGACTGTGTTTTCAGAAAGAGAGAGGGGTGGAGAGAGAGAGAGGGGTGGGGAAAGGGGTGGAGAGAAAGAGACAGACAGAGAGAGATAGAGAGAAGGAAAGAGAGAGAGGCAGGGAAAGTCACACACACGGTCATAGACAGAGAGAGAGACAGGGGGCAGAGAGAGAAAGAGAGAAACAGACAGACAGACAAGCGAGAGACCGAGATAGAGAGAGAGGGAGGATAGAGATAGAGAAAGAGAGATAGAGAGATAGATAGAGAGATGGAGAGGTAGATGGAGAGAGAGGGGGGTGGGGGGTATAGGGGGCAGAGAGGGGGGAGAGAGAGAGGGGAGGAGAGAGGGGGGAAGAGTGGAGGGAGAGAGTGGGAGGAGAGTGAGTATGTGAGAGAGAGGGGTGGAGAGAGACAGAGAGACACACACACACAAATGCTGGAGTAACTCAGCAGGACAGGCAGCATCTCTGGGGAGAAGGAGTGGGTGACGTTTCGGGTCGAGACCCTTCTTCTCCTTCTCTCCAGAGATGCTGCCTGTCGGGATCTCTGGCGCTGTCAGACGGCAACCCTGCCACAGCTCCACCATGCCACCCATAGATATTGTATTGTGGACAGTGAAGATGGTTGTCAAATTGCAGTAGGATCTTGATCAGGTGGGCTGAGGAATGGTTGGTGGAATTTAATACAGAGAAGGTTTTGAGGGAAATAGCCAAAGTGCTGGAGTAACTCAGCGAGACAGGCAGCATCTGTGGAGAAAATAAATAAGTGACGTTTCGGTTCGAGACACTTCTTCAGACTGAGAGTCAGGGGAGAAAGGGAAATGAGAGATATAGACGGTAATGTAGAGAGATATAGAACAAATGAATGATCGACGTGCAAAAATAGCGATGAACAGGGAAAGATAGAGCCTACTATGGTCCATTGTTGGCTGTGGGGTCGTTGATTATAATGACAGTGAAAGTCATCAGGATGACAGTGAAACTAGTGCGACGATTAGGGAGGGGGAGCGGACAATGTAGGAACACATTGCGGAGATGTCACAGCGGAGTAAGCCAAACTGTAGAAACAAAGAACAGCAGATGCTGGTTTACACCAAGGATAGACACAAAATGCTGGAGTAACTCAGCGGGTCATGCAGCATCTTTACTTTAGAGATACAGCGCGGAAACAGGCCCATCGGCCCACCGAGTCCACACCGACCAGCGATCCCCGCACACTAGCACTACCCTACACACACTAGGCACAATTGACAATTTCACTGAAGCCAGTTAACCTACAAAGCTGTACGTCTTAGGATTGTGGGAGGAAACCGGAGCACCCGGAGAAAACGCACACGGCCACAGGGCGAACGTACAAACTCCGCACAGACAGCACCCGTAGTCAGGATCGAGCCCGGGTCTTCGGTGCTGTAAAGAAGCAGCTTTACCGCTGCGACGCCGCGACGCTTGAAACCATTTTGGCTACTTAGACGCAAAGTGCTGGAGTAACTCAGCGGGTCAAGCAGCATCTCTGGAGAGAAGGAAGGGTGACGTTTCGGGTCGAGACCCTTCTTCAGACCGAAAGTCAGGGGAAAGGGAAACGAGAGATATAGACGGTGTTATAGAGAGATATAGAAGAAGGAAAATATAAAATTGTTGCAAAAAAAGAAAGGTGGAGCCCACAATGGTGCATTGTTGGCTGTGGGCTAGGTGATAACGAATTCTGCAGGCAATGAAACTCATCAGGACGACAGTGAAACTAGTGTGACAACTCGGGTGGGGAGGGAACAAGGAACTTCAGATGCTGGTTTATACCGAAGTTAGTGCACAAATAGCTGGAGTAACTCAGCGGGTCAGAACGCATGGTTCTCCAGAGATGCTGCCTGCCCTGTGTTAAAGAAAACATTCATCGCGCGATCGGGCAAGGCAATCAAGACTTTATTTAAAGAGTGACAAATACAGTGATTACTGGGAGATTGCTGAACGAACAAAGACTCATCTGCTCCTGTGCAGGAAGGAAGTGCAGATGCTGGTTTCAACCGAAGATAGACACAAAAAGTCTGTATGTCTGTCTGTCTGTCTGTCTGTCTGTCTGTCTGTCTCTGTATGTCTGTCTGTCTGTCTATCTATCTATCTATATATCTATCTATCTATCTATCTATCTATCTATCTATTAATCTATCCATCTATCTATCTATCTATCTATCTATCTATCTATCTATCTATCTATCAATCTATCTATCGTAGACACAAAATGCAGGAGTAACTCAGCGGGACAGGCAGCATCTCTGGAGAGAAGGAATGGGTGACATTTCGGGTCGAGACCCTTCTTCAGACTGGTTAGGGACAAGGGAAACGAGAGATATAGACGGTGATGTGGAGAGATAAAGAACAATGAATGAAAGATATGCAAAACAGTAACGATGATAAAGGAAACAGGCCGTTGTTAACTGTTTGTTGGGTGAGAACGAGAAGCTGGTGCGACTTGGGTGGGGGAGGGGTGGAGAGAGAGGGAATGCCTTGGCGAACTGAAGTTAGAAAAATCTAATTCATACCGCTGGGCTGTAAGAGGCCCAAACGAAATATGAGGTGCTGTTCCTCCAATTTGCGTTTGGCCTCACTCTGACAATGGAGGAGGCCTGGGACAGAAAGGTCAGTGTGGGAATGGGAGGGGGAATGAACCTCCCTGATCTCCCGGTTGCTAAACACTTTAATTCAGTAATTCTCTAGCTTTTTGTGCCTATCTTCCTTATATCTGCTCATCTACTAATCTTCCTTGGATGCGGTGTTTATTGTAGCAGCCACTTGAGGATTTTTCCCTCTTCCGAATAGTCTCGCAGCAATTCTAGACCGTGATTGACAGCAGGAAGATACAGCCGAGTAAACGCAGCCCCCAATCCCTCCCCAGTACAGGTAAGCTAATGTCCCGTCACCCTTTCCACCTCATTTTATTGTTTTATGATCGCCATTTGTCCCTTGACAACAGAGCGCAGAATCTGACCAATGTCAACGGCATTGTCATTTACTCCAGCATTTTGTGTCCACCTTCGGTATCAATATTAATGTCTCTAACTTCAGGTAGTCCTGGCATTCCCTCTCTCTCCGTCCCTCCCCCACCCAAGTTGCTCCAGCTTCTCGTTCTCACCCAACAAACAGCTAACAATGGCCTGTTTCCTTTATCATCGTGATGTTTGTGCATATCTTTCATTCATTGCACCAGAGAGCCGGGTTCGATCCTGACTACGGGTGACGTCCGCGGGGAGTTTGTCCGTTCTCCCCTTGACCTGCGTGGGTTTTAGAGAGATACAGCATGGAAACAGGTCCTTTGGCCCACCGAGTCCACGCCGACCAGCAATCACCCCATACACTAACACTAATCTACTTGGGAAAAATTACAGCTTTTACCAAAAGCCAATTAACCTACGAACCTGCACGTCTTTGGAGTGTGGGAGGAAACCGGAGCACCCGGAGAAAACCCACGCAGGTCACGGGGAGAACGTGCAAACTCCGTACAGACAGCACCCGCCGGTCAGGATGGAACCCGGGTCTCTGGCGCTGTGAGGCAGCAACTCTACCGCCTCGCCACCCCAAGTACTCCAGTACTTTCACGTTTTTCCAGTTTACCTGCATGTAACCGCGAGGCTGCAGCCTCCATTGGAGAACTATCTTTGATAAAGAAGAACGCTATTTTCAGTCGGGCACGGAATATGGAAACTAAATCTGTTCCCGAGAGAGGTCCTTCTCACCTCCCGCCGCCCATCAATCTTGTATTTGCCCCCAAAGAACCAGTCAGACCATTCACAAATTCCAGTCCGCAAAGGGATTAAAACATTCCTCCCAGTTCCGTTTATAATTAAGCAGCGAACAGCTTGTTTTTGCGAGAGGATTAGGAAACCAAATTCACTCTGCTGTTCGATGGATCGAGGGTGGAGTGTGGGATTTACAAACGAGCACGTCTTTTCAGTAAAGCCGCTCTATAATTAAAATTAACTCCTCAGCCAGGGAACGCAATACCTGGGAGCAGGGTCGAGGAAAAACCTGACAGGTTTTGAGAGACATTGACTGCTGGAAAGCGCGCGGGGAAGATTTACGAGGATGTTGCCAGGACTTGAGGGCCTGAGCTATCAGAGAGAGCCCTCGTCAGACCCCGAAATGTCACCCATTCCTTCTCTCCAGAGATGCTGCATGTCCCGCTGAGTTACTCCAGCACTATCTTCGGCCTAAACCAGCGTCTGCAGTTCCTTCCTGCACATTAAGGAAAAACTGGACAAGAGAAGCTGGAAAGGGTGCAGAGAAGATTTACGAGGATGTTGGCAGGACTTGTGGGTCTGAGCTACAGGGTGAGTGTGGGCAGGGTAGGACTTTATTCTATGGAATGCAGGTGATTGAGAGGGAGATCTTATAGAGGAGTATAAAACCATGAGGGGAATAGACACTCAGGTAAGTCCGTGGATACGAAAGGTTTAAAAGATTATAGGCCAAATGAGGGCAAATAGGACTAGCTTAGATGGGGCATCTTGGTTAGTATGGACGAGTTGGGCTGAAGGGCCTTTTCCCTGAATGACTTTAATTTAGTGTAGTTTAGCTTAGAGGTACAGCGTGGAAACAGGCCCTTCGGCCCACTGAGTCCGCGCCGACCAGCGATCCCCGCACGCTAACACTATCCACACACACAAGGGACAATTTACACACACACACCAAGCCAGTTAACCGACATACCTGCTCGTCTGTGGAGTGTGGGAGGAAACCGAAGATCTCGGAGATAACCCACACGGGTCACGGGGAGAACGTACAAACTCCGTACAGACAGCACCCGTGGTCGGGATGGAACCCGGGTCTCCGGCGCTGCAAGCGCTGTAAGGCGGCAACTCTACCGCTGCGCCACCGTGCCGCCCACTAGTTAGAGTGAATGCACAGAGCCCATTTATGGGGTTGGGGAATCAAGAACTAGAGGGGATAGGTTCAAGGTGAGCAGGGAATGATTTCATAGGAACCTGAGGGACAACTTTTTCACATCAGAGAGTGATAAGCTCATTTGGACAAGAATTCACTAGTCAAAAGTGGAGCCGTCAAAATCGAAACGTTGCGGATGATGGAAATTGAAAATAAAAAGGGAATAATTTGGAAGCATGGTGGCACGGTGGTGCAGCGGTACAGTCGCTGCCTCACAGCACCAGAGACCCCGGTTCAATCCTGACTACGGGTGCTGTCTGTACGGAGTTTGTACATTCTCCCCATGACCCGCGTGGGTTTTCTCCGAGATCTTCGGTTTCCTCCCACACTATTTCCTCCAAATAACGGACAGCTGCAGGCTGGGCAGCCATATCCCATACAGGACACAGTAGATTGAATAGAATAGTGATCTAGTTTACAAATTGCAGGTTTTTTCTTCCTGATAAATTAAAAACAATAGTCTGACCAAATAATAAAATGAGCAAATAATGGACCTGAGTTATTAGAGTTATAGCTTTGAGTATTGTGCGCAGTTTAATTTGAGGAAGGACATTCTTGCTATTGAGGGAGTGCACCGTAGACTTACAAGGTTAATTCCCGGGATGGCGGGACTGTCATATGCTGAGAGAATGGAGCGGCTGGGCTTGTATACTCTGGTGTTTAGAAGGATGAGAGGGAATCTTATTGAAACATATAAGGTTATTAAGGGTTTGGACACGCTAGAGGCAGGAAACATGTTCCCGATGTTGGGGGAGTCCAGAACCAGGGGCCACAGTTTAAGAATAAGAGGTAAGCCATTTAGAACGGAGATGAGGAAACACTTTTTCACACAGAGAGTTGTGAGTCTGTGGAATTCTCTGCCTCAGAGGGTGGTGGAGGTCGATTCTCTGGATACTTTCAAGAGAGAGCTAGATAGGGCTGTTAAAGATAGTGGAATCAGGGGATATGGGGAGAAGGCAGGAACGGGGTACTGATTGCGGATGATCAGTCATGATCACATTGAATGGCGGTGCTGGCTCGAAGGGCCGAATGGTCTACTCCTGCACCTATTGTCTATTGGCTAACTTGCTCACACTGGCCAACAGGTCCCATCTACACTAGTCCCACCTGCCTGCCTGCGTTTGGCCCATATCCCTCCAAACCTATCCTGTCCAGGTACCTGTCAAATTGTCTCTTAAACGTTGCCAATCCCGACTACGGGCGCTGTCTGTACGGAGTTTTACGTTCCCCCCGTGGGTTTTCTCCGAGATCTTCAGTTTCCTCCCACACTCCAAAGACGTACAGGTTTGTAGGGCGATTGGCATTTGTATAAATGTAAATTGTCCCTAGCATGTGTAGGATAGTGTTAATGTGTGAGGATCGCGAGTCGGCACGGGCTCGGTGGGCCGAAGGGCTTGTTTTCACGTTGCATCTCTAAACTTGATAGAAGTTTATTAAAATTATAGCGGAGTTAGAGGTGCTTAGAAGGTTTTTTGTGAATGGTGAGTGATACAGCATGGAAACAGGCCCTTCGGCCCATCTTACACACAACGACCAACATGCCCCATCTACACTAGTCCCACCTGCCCGCGTTTGGCCCATATCTCTCCAAACCTGTCCTATCCAGGTACCTGTCAAATTGTTTCTTAAACGTTGTGATAGTCCCAGCCTAAACTACCTCCTCCGGCAGCATGTCCCACACACTCACCACCCTTTGTGTGAAAGAGTTACCCCTCGGGTTCCTATTAAATCTTTCCCCCTTCGCCTTAAACCCATGCCCTCTGGTTCTCTACCCGATCTATTCCTCTCATGATCTTGTGCACCTCTAGAAGATCACCCCTCATCCTCCAGGGAATAGAGTCCCAGCCTACTCAACCTCTCCCTCTAGCTTAGAACCTCGAGTCCTGGCAACAACCTCGCAAATCTTCTCCGCACCCTTTCCAGCTTGACGACATCTTTCCTATAACATGGTGCCCAGAACTGAACACACTACTCTAAATGCGGCCTCTTATATAACTGCATATGTGAGTTGCCCCTGTACTTTGTGACTAGTTTGAAGGGAGTGGATGAGAAAGTGCGATAACCTATAACTAAGGTGAACTGGGTGATCGTCGGTCAGTGTAGAAGTGCCTGTTCCTATCTTAGACTGTTCTATGACACCCATTCTTTCCTCCAGCAGATTTACCATGGGAATCGTTTGCTTGCAAATCTCCCGTGGGCACTGGGTAAAAGGCCAGAGGATGGATAATATCAAAGAGAATACTGTTTGTTTGAAACTGGTGCTCGGGTGGAAGTACAAGGACTTTTCAAAGTGCCTTTAGTTTAGTTTTTAGTTTTAGAGAACCAGGCCCTTCGGCCCGCACTGACCAGCGATCCCCGCACATTAACACTATCCTACACCCACTGAGGGCAATTTTACATTTATACCAGGCCAATTAATCTACAAACCGAACCTACAATTCCCTCAGCTACCTGCGCTCCAAGGAATAAAGTCCTAGCCTTGCCCAACCTCTCCCTATAGCTCAGGCCCTCGAGTCCTGGCAACATCCTCATAAATCTTCTCTGTACCCTTTCCTGCTTGACAACATCTTTCCAGGAACACGGTGACCAGAACTGAACGCAATACTCTGAATGTGGCCTCACTAACATCTTATACAACTGCAACATGGCCTCCCAACTTCTGCACTCAATATGTGTAGGAAGGAACTGCAGATGTTTTAATGTTTTAATGTTAAACTTCTTCATTAATGCGATGTTGTATTTTTATTAGTGTGCTGCATCTGAATTTCTCCTGAAAAGGGGATTAATAAAGTATTTATTATTATTATTATTATTATTAAACCGAAGACAGGCACAAAAAGCTGGAGTAACTCAGAGGGGCAGGCAGCATGTCTGGAGAGAAGGAATGGGCGACGTTTCGGGTCGAGACCCACCTTCAGACTGAGAGTCAGGGGGAGAGGGAATCGAGAGAGATCTAGATATAAATGAAAGATATGCAAAAAGCAAAGATGATCAATGAAAGGTGGAGCCCACAAGGGTCCATTGTTGGCTGTGGGGCAGATGATAACGAGTTATACAAACAGTGAAACTCAACGGGAAGACAGTAAAACTAGTACGATGACTCGGGTAAGGGAGGGACGGAGAGAGAGAGGATGCAAGAGTTCCTCGAAGTTAGAGAAATCAATATTCATACCATGAGTCTGAAGAAGGGTCTCGACCCGAGACGTCACCCATTCCTTCTCTCCAGAGATGCTGCCTGAGATACTCCAGCATTTTGCGTCTATCTTTAATATTCATACCGCTGGGTTGTAAGCTGCCCAAGCAGAACATGAGGTACTGTTCCTCCAGTTTGGAAGTGTATAAAGTGCCTTGGCTGAGTTAAGGGCCTGTCCCACTTTCACGACCTAATTCACAACCTTTTTTACTCGTGGACATTTTTCATCAGGCTAGAAAAAACGCCCCGACCTACTTGGTGCCACGAGTACCTTCGACTAGCATCACGACCTCCTATGACCTCGTGACGACCATGCTGCGAGTATGAGTCAAGGACTAACTCGGCAGAGGTCGTGAATTAGGTCGTGAAAGTGTGACAGGCCCCTTTAAGGTGCTGACTAATTCACACTTACATAGTTGACCACCAGTGGCTCAGAATACAAGGTTGTTTGAATTCTCCATGTGACAGCGTAGCAAAGTGTTTGGTCACACACATTGGCAGCAAGAATAAAGGTGGAGACCACTTACTGATGGGGAGAGGATTCCCAAAAGGAATAAAGAACTTTGTCTCGTCGCACGTTTAGTAAGTTTATGAAACATTTGAACAGGTGCGTGGATAGTGTAGGAAGGAACTGCAGATGCTGGTTTCAACCAAAGATCGACACAAAAAGCTGGAGTAGCTCAGCGGGACAGGCAGCATCTCTGGAGAGAAGGAATGGGTGATGTTTCGGGTCGAGACCCTTTCAGACTCATTAGTCGGAGGAATCTGAAGAAGGGATTGGACCCGAGACGTCATCCATTCCTTCTCTCCAGAGATGCTGCCTGTCCCGCTAAGTTATTCCAGCAGTTTGTGTCTATCTTTGGTTCATGAACAGGACAGGTTTGGAGGGATAAGGGCCAAACGCTGGCAGGTGGGACTAGTGTAGATAGGGCATGTTAGTCGGCGTGGGCTATTGATGATGATATTTGCTCCACATTTCTATGTGAGGTGGCACGGTGGCGCAGCGGTAGAGTTGCTGCCTCACAACGCCGGAGACCCAGGTTCCATCCTGACCTTGGGTGCTGTCTGTAAAGAGTCTTCGTTCTCCCTGTGACCGAATGGGTTTTCTCCGGCTGCTCCGATTTCCTCCCACACTCCAAAGACGTACAGGTTTGTAGCTTAATTGGCTTGGTAAAATTGTAAATTGTCCCCAGCGTGTAGGATAGTGCTTGCGTACGTGGCCACCGATGGTAGGCGCGGACGCGGTAGGCCGAAGGGCCCGTCTCCGCGCTGTATCTCCAAAGTCTACAAGCGGAAACAGGGCGGCGCAGCGGTAGAGTTGCTGCCTTACAGCGCGGGCGACCAGGGCCTCTGGCGCTGCAAGCACCATAAGGCAGCAACTCCACCGCTGCACTGCCCAGTTGCTCCGCCATTTTGTGTCCACCGACCATCGCCATTTTGTGTCCACCTACCTTGCCTGTCAGGTAAGCTTTCGCTCCGAGGCATTTAGAAAGCTCCTCCAACGCGGCGGAGAAAAATATGTCTTGACATTGCTGGGGAAATAAACAGGACTGAACAAATTGACGGCAATATTTTTTTTTGCACTGGGTATGATTTATTGTCAGCGTTGGTGAGTCTTTCTCTCCAGATTGCTTCCGAAGCGAGTGGCTGTCAGCATATCGGCGCTGCACAAATTAACTCCTCACAAATGCTGATTGTTTACCCTGCAGAGGTATGTTGTGCTGTCAACAGACATCAACAGACGGAGATAACTGCTGCTGACTGATGCGGATAAAGCTGTCTCTCCTGCAAAATGAATTTGAAAGCTTCCACGTCTGCACCAAGTCATTATGTCAGGGAAAGACCAGAAACTCTCTCTCTCGATCGCAGAACGGAGAACTGAGAACGGGCCCTTCGGCCCACGTTGTTTAGTTTAGTTTGGAAACACAGGCCCATCGGCCCACCGAGTCTGTGCCCACCAATTTTATGCGCCAATCCTACAGAGATGTTCACAATCATGAGAGGAATAGATCGGGTAGATGCGCAGAGTCTCTTGTCCAGAGTAGGGGAATCGAGGGCCAGAGGACATAGGTTTACGGTGAAGGGAAAAAGATTGAATAGGATTCTGACGGGGTAACTTTTTCACACAAAGGGTGGTGGGTGTATGGAACGAGCTGCCAGAGGAGGTCGTTGAGGCTGGGACTATCCCGACATTTAAGAAACAGTTAGACAGGTACATGGATAGGACAGGTTTGGGGGGGATATGGGCCAAATGCAGGCAGGTGGGACTAGTGTAGCTGGGACACGTTGGGCCGTGTGGGCAAGTTAGGCTGAAGGGCCTGTTTCCACACTGTATCACTCTATGACTCTGTGACCAGCGATCCCCACACATTAACACAACCCTACACACGCTAGGAATAATTTTACATTTGTACCAAGCCAATTAACTTACAAACCTGTACGTCTTTGGAGTGTGGGAGGAAACCGAAGATCTCGGAAAAAAACCCACGCAGGTCACGGGGAGATCCTTCTGGAGTTTAGAAGGATGAGAGGATATCTTATTGAAACATATAAGATTGTTTCCGATGTTGGGGGAGTCCAGAACCAGGGGCCACAGTTTAAGAATAAAAGCCATTTAGAACGGAGACGAGGAAACACTTTTTCTCACAGAGAGTTGTGAGTCTGTGGAATTCCCTGCCCCGGAGGGCGGTGGAGGCCGGTTCTTTGTATACTTTCAAGAGAGAGCTCGATAGGGCTCTTAAAGATAGCGGAGTCAGGGGATATGGGGAGAAGGCAGGAACGGGGTACTGATTGGGGATGATCAGCCATGATCACATTAAATGGCGGTGCTGGCTCAAAGGGCCGAATAGCCTACTCCTGCGCCTATTGTCTATTGATAATGTACAAACTCCGTACAGACAAGCACCCGTAGTGAGGATCGAACCGGGAACCCTGGCGCTGTGAGGCAGTAGCTCTACCGCTACGCCACCGTGTTGCCCCTTCCACGCCGAATCTCATGCCAAGTTAAACTAATCTCATCTGCTGCACGTGGTCCATATCCCTCCATTTTTGCACGTCCATGCGACTCTCTACAGCCTCTGGCCCCATTGCAGAAGCGTCCATGTCGCGGGGCTGGAAACTGGAAGTATCCTGAGCTACTGCTGCTACCTCCATCATCTATTGCGCCAAGTGATGGCTTCCACTGATTGTCGCCGGAAGCTTGCGTCCTTGTCAGGACGGACGATGACAGCGATGTCAACATTTGTAACGAAGAGAAGAAGAATCTACAGCCTCTTATACACCACCATCGTATCTGCTTCCACCACCACCCTGGCAGTGAGTTCCAGGCACCCACCACCCTCTCTGTGAGAAGCTTGCCCCCACATCTCCTGCCTTCCACACTCTATGCCTCTGTGACTCCTCTGCCTGCACTTCATCCCTATCCCTCCATTCCCTGCGTATCTAAAAGGATCATTTTGATCCTAACCTGTCAGAGTTCCCAACTGGAAGGGCGGCAACGTGTAGAGCCACTGCCTCACAGCGCCAGAGACCCGCGTTCGATCCTGACCTCGGGTGCTGTCTGTGTGTGTGGAGTCTGCACGTTCTTCCTGTGACCGCGCAGGTTTCCTCCGGGTGCTCCGGTTTCCTCCCGCACCCCAAAGACGTGCGGGTCTTGAAGGTTAATTGGCCTCTTAAAACTGTCCCCCGGTGCGTAGGGAGTGGATGAGAAAGTGGAATAATGTCAACCTTGTGCCATCACAAGGAACTGCAGATGCTGGCTTTCACACGAAAGGACACAGAGTGCTGGAGTAACTCAGCGGGTCAGGCAGCATCTCATGGGCATTTCAGGTCGAGACACTTCTATAGATTCAATCGTCGACCTAAAACGTCACGTATCCCAGCTCTACAGAGATGCTGCCTAATCTGCTGAGGTACTCCAGCACTTTGTGTCTTGTTTTGTAAACCAGCAACTGCAGTTCCTTGTGTCTACCTATCATATGTCAGGCTTAGTCCGGCCCCCACCTCTTTCTTCCATCTTTCTCCACCCTCACCCCAATCAGACTGAAGAAGGATCCCGACCCCAAAATGTCACCTCTCCACGTTCTCCAGAGATGCTTCAGCCTTTTAGACGGAAACAGGCCCTCTGCGTCCGCGGCGACCAGCGATTACCCCGTATACCAGCACGATCCCACACCCTGGGGACAATTTACAATTTACACAAGTCAATTAACCTACAATCCTGTAAGTCTTTGGAGTGTGGGAGGAAACCGGAGCACCCGGAGAAAACCCACGTGGTCACTGGGAGAACACACAAACTCCGTACAGACAGCGCCCGTAGTCAGGATCGAATCCGGTTCTCTGGCGATGCAGAATTAGGCCATTCAGCCCATCAAGTCTACTTCGCCATTCAATCATGGCTGATCTATCTCTCCCTCCTAACCCCATTCTCCTGCCTTCTCCCCGTAACCCCTGACCCCCGTACTAATCAAGAATCTATCTATCTCTGCCCTAGACATATCCACTGACTTGGCCTCCACAGCCTTCTGTGGCAACGAATTCCACAGATTCACCACCCTCCGACTAAAGAAATTCCTCCTCATCTCCTTCCTAAAGGAAAGTCATTTAATTCGGAGGCTACGACCTCTTGTCCTAGATATACTGGGTGAGGCAGCAACTCTACCCGCTGCGCCACCGTGCCGACCCGACCCGCTGAGTTACTCCAGCACTTTGTGCCTTTTTTAATGATACGCTTGACGCCACCCAAACTTGTTCAACCGGTTCTCTTCGAGTTACTCCAGCACTTTGTGCCTTTTTTAATGATACGCTTGACGCCACCCAAACTTGTTCAACCGGTTCTCTTCGAGTTACTCCAGCACTTTTGCGTTTTGTTTTTGGAGACGCAGTGCGGAAACAGGCCCTTCGGCCCACCGAGTCCGCACCGACCAGCGATCCCCAAACATTGGCACTACCCTATACACACACCAGGGACAATTTACATTTACACCAAGCCAATTAACCTACAAACCTGCACGTCTTTGGAGTGTGGGAGGAAACCGAAGATCTCGGAGAAAACCCACGCGGGTCACGGGGAGAACGTACAAACTCCGTGCGGACAGCTGTAGTCGGGATCGAACCAGGGTTTCGGGCGCTGTAAGGCAGCAACGCCCTGGATCGGTGTAGTTTGCAGGCAAGAGTTAAAGCCAGCCGCTGATCCGCATTTCCCAAAGGAGCTGGAGGCTGAAGCGCTGCGATTTTTATATTTACTGCTCACACCGCCCCAATGATCAGCCTGCATGTTCCCCGTGGAACATTTCAGGAAGACATTTGGCAGGGGCTTCATGCCGACAGGCGTTTAACCGAGATATTCATGGGCGTTTTTAGGATAATACTTCAACAGCTGGTCATAGAGTGACACTGTGTGGAAACAGGCCCTTCGGCCTAACTTGACCATGCCGGCCAACATGTCCCAGCTACACTAGTCCCACCTGCCTGCGTCTGGTCCATATCCCACCAAACCTGTCCTATCCATGTACCTGTCTAACTTTTTCTTAAACGTTGGGATAGTCCCAGCCTCAACTACCTCCTCTGGCAGCTAGTTCCATCACCCTTTGTATGAAAAGGTTACCCCTCAGATTCCTACCAAATCTTTTCCCCTTCACCTTGAACCTATGTCCTCTGGTCCTCGATTCCCCTACTCTGGGCAGGAGACTCTGTGCATCTACCCGATCTATTCCTCTCATCATCAGGTCTCCCTCAACATCCAACGTTCCAGAGAAAACAATCCAAATCTATCCAACCTGTCCCTAATAGTTCTAGGGATAGACTTTTGTTTTCTCAGGAACGAGAGAGGTTGAGGGGAGACCTGAGAGAAGTGTATAAAATGATCAGAGGCATAGACATGGTAGACCTGATCTATTCCTCTCATGATTTTGTACACCTCTATAAGATCACCCCTCATCCTCCTGCGCTCCATGGAATAGAGACCCAGCCTGCTCAACCTCTCCCTATAGCTCACACCCTCTAGTCCTGGCAACATCCTCGTAAATCTTCCCTGAACCCTTTCAAGCTTGACAATATCTTTCCTATAACATGGGTGCCCAGAACTGAACACAATATTCAAAATGCGGCCTCACCAACGTCTTATACAACTGCAACATGACCTCCCAACTTCTATACTCAATACTCTGACTGATGGAGGCCAATGTGCCAAAAGCCTGTTTGACCACCTTATCTACCTGTGACTCGACCTTCAAGGAACCATGCATCTGTACTCCTAGATCCCTCTGCTCTACAACACTACCCATTCACTGTGTAGGTCATGCCCTTGTTAGATGTCCAAAAATGCAACACCTCACACTTCTCTGTATTAAATTCCATCAACCATAGCCATAGAGGGAGTGCAAAGAAGGTTCACCAGACTGATTCCTGGGATGTCAGGACTTTCATATGAAGAAAGACTGGATAGACTTGGCTTATACTCGCTAGAATTTAGGAGATTGAGAGGGGATCTTATAGAAACGTACAAAATTCTTATGCGGTTGGACAGGCTAGATGCAGGAAGATTGTTCCCGATGTTGGGGAAGTCCAGGACAAGGGGTCACAGCTTAAGGATAAGGGGGAAATCCTTTAAGACCGAGATGAGGAAAAACATTTTCACACAGAGAGTGGTGAATCTCTGGAACTCTCTGCCACAGAGGGTAGTTGAGGCCAGTTCATTGGCTATATTTAAGAGGGAGTTAGATGTGGCCCTTGTGGCTAAAGGGATCAGGGGGTATGGCGAGAAGGCAGGTACGGGATACTGAGTTGGATGATCAGCCATGATCATATTGAATGGCGGTGCAGGCTCGAAGGGCCGAATGGCCTACTCCTGCACCTATTTTCTATGTATCTATGTATCTATGTAACCATTCCTCCGCCCACCTGGCCAAGGCCAATCGATCAAGCTGGTATTAAGATTGGCTCACTATGCTTCTCCTGAGCACAGCAGACAACTCATCCATTTGCTTCCCTCGATCCCGGCCGCCCAATTCTGTTGCGTCCGTCTCCTGTAGGAAGGAACTGCAGATGCTGGTTTCCTCCGAAGATAGGCAGTAACTCAGTGGGTTGCGCAGCGTCTCTGGAGAATGGGAATAGGTGACGTTATGGGTCGAGGCCCTTCTTCAGACTGAGAGGCAGGGGGAGAGGGAATCGAGAGAGATCTAGAAGGTAGAACAAATGTATGAAAGATATGCAAAAAGTAACGATGATCAAGGAAAGGTGGAGCCCACAATGGTCCATTGTTGGCTGTGGGGAAGGTGATAATGAGTTATACACACAGTGAAACTCAGCGGGACAACAGTGAAACTAGTACGACGACTAGGGTGGGGGAGGGGCGGAGCGAGAGGATGCAAGGGTTCGAAGTTAGAGAAATCAATATTCATTGCCATGAGTCTGAAGAAGGGTCTCGACCTGAAACTTCACCCATTCCTTCTCTCCAGAGATGTTGGCTGTCCCGCTGAGTTACTCCAGCATTTTGTGTCTATCTTCAATATTCATACCGCTGGGTTGTAAGCTGCCAAGCGGAACATGAGGTGCTGTTCCTCCAATTCTGCTGCCCCGCAAAGATCGACTTAGCCACGTTCGAGTCAGCACAGATCTCGATGCATGCCTGGGTCTTTGCGTTCGACTCAAACTCACAATGCACGGATTTCGAAGCAATTTAGTTTGGTTCAGTTGAGAGATACAGCGCGGTAACAGGCCCTTCAGCCCACCGAGTCGGCGCCGATCAGCGATCACTCTGTACGCTGGCACTATCCTACACACACTGGGGACAATTTACAATTTTACAGAAGCCGACTAACCTACAATCCTGCACGTCTTTGGAGCGTGGGAGGAAACCGGAGATCTCGGAGGAAACCCATGCAGGTCACGGGGAGAACGTACAAACTCCACACACACACACACACACACACACAGCGCCCGAGGTCAGAATCGAACCCAGGTCTCTGGCGCTCACAGGCAGCAACTTTCATTTTGGTTTAGTTTTAGAGATACAGTGTGGAAACAGGCCCTTTGGCCCACCGAGTCCGCGCCGACCAGCACATTAACACTCTTACACACACTAAGGACAATTTACATTGATGCTAAGCCAATTAACCTACAAACCTGTACATCTTTTCAGTGTGGGGGGGAAACCGAAGATCTTGGCGAAAACCTACACTGGTCACGGGGAGAATGTACAAACTCCGTACAGACAAGCACCCGTGGTCGGGATCGAACCCAGGCCTCTGGCGCAGCTTTAGTTTTAGCATAATTTTAGAGATACATCGCCCACCAAGTCCACACGGACAGTTGTGGAGGACAAGTCAGTGGATATTTTTAAGGCAGAGACAGATAGATTCTTGATGAGTACAGGTGTCAGGGGTTATGGGGAGAAGGCAGGAGAATGGGGTTAGGATGGAGAGATAGATCAGCCATGATTGAATAGACATTGAGTAGACTTGATGGGCTGAATGGCCTAATTCTACTCCTATCACTTATGCCCACATCTGGAGACTGCAGTGAATCGTCCAATCAGCTGAGAAGGTTATTGGCTGCAACCTTCCCCCCATTGATGAACTGTACACTACATCTCTGACCCCTCTCACCCTGGCCAAAAACTCTTTGAATCACTTCCCTCTGGAAGGCGACTCCGGACTGTCAAAGCTGCCACAGCCAGACATAAAACAAGCTTTTTTCCCACGAGTAGTTGCTCTACTCAATAACCGAAAATCTGTAGCCTCCTTTTGCTCTGGTATTTTACTTAATTCACATGTTTAATGAATAATGTTTTATTATTAATGTTTAATGTTTTATGTGCATTCCTAACTGTCACTGTATGTCATGTTGTCACTTGCGAGCGGAGCACCAAGACAAATTGCTTGTATGTGAATACTTGGCCAATAAACTTATTCATTCATTCATTTTTGGGTAAATTCTGTTGTGTTTCTCGAATGAGACCATCTGCCCATTCAAGATGGACGTGCGAAACAATAATTAACATTGAAAGGTCTGCGCACAATTAGCGCACAAGCATTCAGAGCGTCTGCCGTTCATCTCCATCTGCTGCCTTTCAATGCCAACATACGCTGGCAACAATCCTTGGGGCACAGCAGGTAGAGTTGCTGTCTCACAGCGGCAGTTCGATCCCAACACCGGGTGCTGTCTGTACGGGGTTTGTACGGTCTCCGATATTCCCTTAATTTCACCGGGTGCTCTGGTTTCCTCCCACACTCCAAAGGCATACAGGTTTGTAGGTTAATTGACTTGGGTTTCAATGTAAATTGTCCCTAGTGTGTGTAGGACAGTGTTAATGTGCGGGGATCGCTAGTCGGTGCGGACTCGGTGAGCAGAAGGGCCTGTTTCCGCGCTGTATCTTTAAAACTACACAAAATCTAAAGCTTTTGTCTCACAGTTCCATCCCGACTACGGGCGCTGACTGTACAGAGTTTGTACGTTCTCCCCGTAACCGCGTGGGTTTTATCCGTCATTTTCTGTTTCCACCTACAGTCCAAAGATGTACAGGTTTGTTGGTTAATTGGCTTGGTATAAATGTACATTGTCTCTAGTGTGTGTAGGATAGTGTTAATTTGCTGGTCGGTGCGGACTCGATGGGCCGAAGGGCCTGTTTCCGCGCTGTAATCTCTAAAACTTAAATAGACCAGAGACCTGGTTCGATCCTGATACGGGTGCTGTCTGTATGGAGTTTGTACGTTCTCCCCCCGTGACCTGCGTGGGATTTCATCCGGGTGCTCCCAGTTTCCTCCCACATCTCAAAGATGTGCCGGTTTGTAGGTGAATTGGCGTCGGTAAATCGTCCTTCGTGTGCAGTTCAGAACTAGAGCCTGGGTGATCGCTGGTCGGCACGGACTCGTTAGGCCGAAGGGCCTGCTTCCATGCTGCACCTCTGATCCAAACTGAACTAAACACAGGGAGAACGTGCAAACTCCACGCAGATGGACGATAGCCGAGGTCACGATCGAACCGGGTCTCGGGCGCGGTGGGGCAGCAGCTCTACCCGCTGCGCCACTGTGCCGCCGTTGTGGTTTGGAGTTCTGACAGTTTAGTATCACAATGATCCATTTGGATACGCAGGGAATGGAGGGATATGGATGAAGTGCAGGCAGAGGATTCACAGTCACAGAGACCACAGAGACACAGAGACACAGAGACACGGAGACACAGAGTCACAGAGACACAGAGACACAGAGTCACAGAGTCACAGAGACACAGAGTCACAGAGACACAGAGACAGAGACCACAGAGTCACAGAGACACAGAGACACAGAGACAGAGACACAGAGACACAGAGTCACAGAGACACAGAGACACAGAGACACAGAGACACAGAGACACAGAGTCACAGAGACACAGAGTCACAGAGTCATGGAGTCAGTCACAGAGTCACAGAGACACAGAGTCACAGTCACAGAGTCACAGAGTCATGGAGTCAGTCACAGAAACACAGAGACACAGTCACAGAGTCACAGAGACACAGAGACACAGAGTCACAGTCACAAAGTCACAGAGTCACAGAGACACAGAGACACAGAGTCACAGAGTCACAGAGACACAGAGTCACAGAGACACAGAGACACAGAGACAGAGACACAGAGTCACAGAGACACAGAGTCACAGAGTCACAGAGACACAGAGTCACAGAGTCACAGAGTCACAGAGACACAGAGACACAGAGTCACAGAGGACACAGAGTCACAGAGACACAGAGACACAGAGTCACAGAGTCACAGTCACAGAGTCACAGTCACAGAGTCACAGAGACACAGAGTCACAGAGTCCCAGAAACACAGAGACACAGAGACAGAGACACAGAGTCACAGAGACACAGAGTCACAGAGTCACAGAGACACAGAGTCACAGAGACACAGAGTCACAGAGACACAGAGTCACAGAGACACAGAGTCACAGAGTCACAGAGACACAGAGTCCCAGAAACACAGAGACACAGAGACAGAGACACAGAGTCACAGAGACACAGAGTCACAGAGTCACAGAGACACAGAGTCACAGAGTCACAGAGACACAGTCCAGAGACACAGAGACACAGAGTCACAGAGTCACAGAGACACAGAGACACAGAGTCCAGAAACACAGAGACAGAGACATCAGAGTCACAGAGACACAGAGTCACAGAGACACAGAGTCACAGAGACACAGAGACACAGAGTCACAGAGACACAGAGTCACAGAGACACAGAGTCACAGAGTCATACAATGTGGAAAACAGGAGCTGTTTAGTTTAGTTTAGAGATACAGCATGGAAACATGCCCTTCGGCCCACTGGGTCCTCGCTGACCAACGATCCCCGCACATTAACACAAACCTACACACACTAGGGACAATTTACATTTACCAAGCCAATTTACCTACATAACTGTACGTCTTTGGAGTGTGGGAGGAAACGGAAGATCTCGGAGAAAACCCACACAGGTCACGGGGAGAACGTACAAACTCCGTACAGACAGCACCCAGGTCTCCGGCACTGCAAGCACTGTAAGGCAGCAACTATACCGCTGCGCCACCGTGACGCCCCCCCTTACGGATTGCCAGTGATGCCAATAAGTGTGTGGGACGAGTTCCACTTATCTGTTCTGCAAGTTGCAAGACTAGTGGATTGGCCAAGCACAAATTTCCTTTCATGAATCTTTGTCAACTAATCTCAAGGTGCGTCTATTATTACATCTTTGATTATAAATCTGTGCGTCCTACCCTTCACCGACGTTCGACTCACAGCTTAGAAGCTGCCCGGTTTCTCTCTCCCTCCTCCTTAAATATTGGGGGGGGGGGGGGGGGGGGGTCGCATCGATGCTGACTGACCTGTGAGCATTTGCAGCGACTCTCTGTCATTGCCACCAAGAGATGGATCTGGTCTATCAACTCGGTCCGTACGGGCAAAGAGCATTGAGACCAAACCAAGCAGAAGCACTCTAGGCTGGCTCACAAAATGCTGGAGTAACTCAGCGGGCCAGGCAGCATCTCTGGAGAATGTGGATAGGTGACGTTTCAGGTCGGGACCCTTCTTCTGGCTGGTTGTCGTCGTAGGGGAAGATTTAGAAAGCTGGAAGAGAGGTGGGCGCAGGACAAAGCCTGGCGAGTGATAGGTGGATGCACGTGAGGAGAGCCTTTCGAAAGGCAGATGGTTGGAGATAGATAGGTGCGTGGATAGATAGGTAGTCTTCAGTCTTCTTCAGTCTGAAGAAGGTCTCGACCCGAAACGTCATCCATTCCTTCTCTGCAGAGATGCTGCCTGAGTTACTCCTGCATTTTGTGTCTACGATAGATAGATTGATAGATAGATAGATAGATAGATAGATTGATAGATAGATAGATAGATAGATAGATTGATAGATAGATAGATAGATAGATAGATAGATAGATAGATAGACAGACAGATAGATAGACAGACAGACAGACAGACAGACAGACAGACAGACAGATAGATAGATAGATAGATAGATAGACAGACAGATAGATAGATAGATAGATAGATATATAGATAGATATAGATAGACAGACAGATAGATAGATAGATAGATAGATAGACAGACAGATAGATAGATAGATAGATAGATAGATAGATAGATAGACAGACAGACAGACAGACAGACTGACAGATAGATAGATAGATAGATAGATAGATAGATAGATAGACACAGACAGACAGATAGATAGATAGATAGATAGATAGATAGATATATAGACAGACAGACAGACAGACAGACAGACAGACAGACAGACAGGTAGACAGATAGATAGAGGTTTGTAGGGTAACAGGTTTGAAGGGGAGTTAAGGGCGGTCCCACTGTACGAGGTAATTCAACAGTTCTCCCGAGTTCTCCCTGATTCGAACTCGGACAATGTCCGTAGCGGGTCCACAGGAGTTCGTGGATGTCTCGTAGCGGCTCTTACGAGTAAAAAGTTTTTAAAAATGTCATCACGAGTATTTTTTTACTCGTGGACATTTTTCACAGTGTTTTCACGAGTTTTACCGGATTTCCGAGTACCCACCGTTACTCGTACGAGCCACTACGGGACATCCACGATCTCCTGCGGACCCGCTACGGACATTCTCCGAGTTTGAATCAGGGAAAAAGTCGGGAGAACTCTTGAATTACCGCGTACAGTGGGACAGGCCCTTTACATGCTGCTGGGTGCAATAATTTATTTAAGAAGGAACTGCAGATGCCGGAAAATCGAAGGTAGACAAAAGTGCTGGAGAAACTCAGCGGGTGAGGCAGCATCTATGGAGCGAAGGAAATAGGCAACGTTTCGGGCCGAAACCCTCCTTCAGACTGACCTGTAAGAATTTATTGTTCCGTTTCAGGACATACGATAATGAAACACTCTTGACTCTTCTTCAGACTGAAGAAGGGTCCCGACCCAAGACGTCAGCTCTCCATGTTATCTGACCATCTGATAATTATGTTGTGTATTGTGTCCCTTTTTTAATTGTAACGCTGCATGGTGAATTACATTTCACTGCACCTTATGGTCCATGTGATAAATACATTTGAACTTTGAACTTTGACCTTTGATCAACCTCAGTGTCCCGTCATGACTTGCATATAACTGATGTTTCCCACAGTCGGAAAAAATACATGCACACTTCCAGCTTTCCAGTTTGGGAAGTCAATTAGTTTGTTTAGTTTATAATCTGTATTTATTCTGTAATAATCTGTATTTATTCAGAGATACAGCGCGGAAACCGGCCCTTCGGCCCACCGAGTCCGCGCCGACCAGCGATCCCCGCACATTAACACTATCCTACACACACTAGGGACAACGTACATTTATACCAAGCCAATTATCCGACCAACACGTACGTCTTTGGAGTGTGGGAGGAAACCGATGATCTCGGAGAAAACCCACACAGGTCACGGGGAGAACGTGCAAACTCCGTACAGACAGCACCCGTGGTCGGGATCAAACCTGGGTCTCTGGCGTTGTAAGCGCTGTAAGGCGGCAATTCTACCGCTGCGCCACCGTGCCACCCCCCTTACGGATTGCCCAGTGATGCCAACAATGTGGGGCTCCAGTTTTGCAGACAGACTGGGGAACTTGAGATTGTTTTTCATACTCCACAGATCAGGAGATGATAAATATTCAACGCTTTGAGACGTTTGATCTGCAGGATTTTTTTTCACAGAGGGGACGCTGAATGAATAATATTTGCAAAAATCTAGAGAAATAAGATTTTCACGCAACTCGTTTAGAGTGAGGGGGGAAAAAATTTAATAAGAACCGAAGAGGCAACTTTTTCATGCAAAGAGTGGTGGGCGTATGGAACGAGCTGCCAGAGGAGGTAGTTGAGGCTGGTACTAACACGGTATTTAAACAAAAACCCTGCGCCACGCCACCAACGGGTGGAATTCTTTGGGCCCCGTATCTGAGGAAGGATGTGCTGGCTCTGGAGAGGGTCCAGAGGTGTTCACAGGATTGATCCCAGGAATGAGTGGGTTAACATATGATGAGCGTTTTGTCGGCACTGGGCCTGTACTTGCTGGAGTTAAGAAGGATGAGGGGGTGACCTCATTGAAACGTACAGAATAGTGAAAGGCCTGGATAGAGTGGATGTGGAGAGGATGTTTCCACTAGTGGGAGAGTCTAGGACTAGAGGGCACAGCCTCAGAATTAAAGGACGTTCTTTTAGGAAGGAGTTGAGGAGAAATTTATTTGGTCAGAGGGTGGTGAATCTGTGGGTTCTTTGCCCCAGAAGGCTGTGGGGGCCGCGTCAGTGGATATTTTTAAGACAGAGATGGATAGATTCTTGATTAGTGCGGGTGTCAGAGGTTATGGGGAGAAGGCAGGAGAATTGGCTTTGGTACAATGTTAAATTGTTCCTCGTGCGTAGGATAGTGCGAGGGAAAAGGGTGATTGTTGGTTGGTGCGGACTCGGAGGATTCACCACCCACTGACTGAAGACATTCCTCCTCATCTCCTTCCTAAAGGAACGTCCTTTAATTCGGAGGCCATGAGCTCTGGTCGTAGACTCTCCCACTGGTGGTAACATCCTGTCCACATCCAATCTGTCCAAGCCTTTCACTCCGGCACTTTGTGTTTTTTCCCCCCAAGATTTCAGTATCTGCAGTTCCTCGTGTCTGAATCTGAAGATGGGTCCCCACCTGAAACATTGCCTGTCCGTGTCCTCCAGAAATGCAGCCTAACCCGCTGAGTTCCACCAACACTTGGTGCGTTGCTCTGTCTAGGGGCGTTGAAACATAGAAACATAGAAAATAGGTGGAGGAGGAGGCCATTCGGCCCTTCGAGCCTGCACCGCCATTCAATATGATCATGGCTGATCATCCAACTCAGTATCCTGTACCTGCCTTCTCTCCAAACCCCCTGATCCCATTAGCCACAAGGGCCACATCTAACTCCCTCTTAAATATAGCCAATGAACTGGCCTCAACTACCTTCTGTGGCAGAGAATTCCAGAGATTCACCACTCTCTGTGTGAAAAATGTTTTTCTCATCTCGGTCCTAAAGGATTTCCCCCTAATCCTTAAACTGTGACCCCTTGTGTGGACTTCCCCAACATCGGGAATAATCTTCCTGCATCTAGCCTGTCCAACCCCTTAAGAATTTTGTATGTTTCTATAAGATCCCCCCTCAATCTTCTAAATTCCAGCGAGTACAAGCTGAGTCTATCCAGTATTTCTTCATATGAAAGTCCTGACATCCCAGGAATCAGTCTGGTGAACCTTCTCAGATTTGGAGACCAGATGACGTGAAGACGGGAAGGGTTTAAGAAGGTGTCACTGTAGTCGGGTGTGTCAAGGGAGGCTGGCCGGGTACGGTGAAGGATATGGGCCAAACACGGGCAATGGGACTAGCTTAGAAGGGGCACGTTGGGCTGAAGGGCCATTATGAATTTGCGATGCGACGATTCAAAAACACAAAGTGCTGGAGTAACTCTGGAAGACATGGATAGGCGTCGTTTCGGGTCATAGAGTGGAAACAGGCCCTTCGGCCCAACTTGACCCACGCCGACCTACATGTCCCATCTACACTAGTCCCACCTGCCTGCGTTTGGCCCATATCCCTCCCAACCCGTCCTATCCATGTACCTGCCCGAATGTTTCTTGAATGTTGGGATAGTCCCACCCTCAACTACCTCCACTGGCAGCTCATTCCATACACCCACCATCCTCTGTATGAAAAAAGTTACCCCTCAGGTTCCTATTAAATCTCCCCCCCCCCCCCCCCCCTCACCTTAAACCTATGTCCTCTGGTCCTCGATTCCCCTACTCTGGGCAAGAGACTGTGCGTCTACCCGATCTATTCCTCTCATGATTTTGCACACCACTTTAAGATCACCCTTCATCCTACTGCGCTTCAAGGAATAGAGACCCATCCTGCTCAACGTCTCCCTGTAGCTCACACCCTCGAATCCTGGCAACATCCTTGTAATCTTCTCTGCACCATTTCCGGCTTGACAACGTCATGTAGGGTTAATAACGGGCCGTGACGCTCCCGGCAAGGGAACTGCTCCAGTACATCGAGCGCGCGGACTGACCGGACTTTGGATAATGGTGGCGGCCGCGGTGTAATATATGCAAAAAGAATTTCACTGTGAAATTGCATAAGTGACTTCAAACGCACTGTTGACTATTGACTAACTGGAATAAGCTAATAACCACAACTAGAGAGAGGTCACGGTGGCACAGCGGTAGAGTTGCTGCCTTACAGCGAATGCAGCGCCGGAGACCCGGGTTCAATCCCGACTGCGGGTGCTGTCTGTAGGGAGTTTGTACGTTCTCCCCGTGACCTGCGTGGGTTTTCTCTGAGACCTTCGGTTTCCTCCCACACTCCAAAGACGTACAGGTTTGTAGGTTAATTGGCTTGGTAAAGGTGAAAATTGTCCCTAGTGGGTGTAGGATAGTGTTAATGTGCGGGGATCGCTGGTCGGCGCGGTACCCGGTGGGCCGAAGGGCCTGTTTCTGTGCTGTATCTCTGAACTAAACTAAACCTGCTGGAGTAGCGCAGCAATTTGTTTATTGGATGAGTATTTAAAAAGCTGGACCATTGATCCAGGAACATGGGGTTCAACTCTCAGCAGAGGTTGTGAGGTATTTAAATTCAGGTAATTAAATTTTGAATTTTAAGTCAGTAATTGTATTCAGGAAACTGCAGGATGGCTGTGAAAACCCAGCTGATTCACAAACGCCCTTCAAGAAAGGAAACCTGCCATCCCTTACATTGATATAGAAACAAAATGCCTGGAGTAACTCAGCGGGTCAGACATCATCTCTGGAGAAAAGGAATGGGTGACGTTTCGGGCCGAGTTCCGTCATCAGATTGAGAGTCAGGGGAGAGGGGAACGAGAGGTGTTGATGGTGATGTAGAGAGATGTGGAGCAGATGAACGAAAGATATGCAAAAATAGTAACGACGATAAAGGAAACAGGCCATTGTTAGTGCAACCTTGTTAACATTATGTGCAGGAAGGAACTGCAAATGCTGGTTTAAACCGAAGATGGACACATAAAGCTGGTGTAACTCAGCGGGACAGGCAGCATCTCTGGAGAAAAGGAATGGGTGATGTTTTGGACGTTTCTTCAGAAGGGTCTCGACCAGAAACGTCACCCATTCCTTCTCTCCAGATATGCTGCCTGTCCCCGCTAAGTTAATCCAGCTTTTTGTGTCTATCTTGCTAACTTTATGTCACATGTTCGTGCCTGCAGGATTGTTCGAAAGATTCGGGTTTTTATGTTCAGTGGCGCAGCGGGTAGAGCCGCTGCCTCGTGGCGCCGGAGACGCGGGTTCAATCCTGACCTCGGGTGCTGCCATAACCGGGGACTGGCCTACCTTGCCTTCGAGGCTGGCTGCAGGAGGCTCCCACCCCCCCGGGGAACAAAGGTGGACGGGCAAGGAGAGGGATGTCGCTTCGCTGGTCAACCAGGGAAGGTGACGGCTGCAGGCCCCGTGGAAGCCTGGGGCTCGCCTGGAACGGGCCTCATGAGACATGGAGAGCGGTCCTGGATTCTGAAAAGGGCGCCAAAACCTGGCACCTCTTGCAGGACCCTGGTGAGACCGCACGTGGAGTATTGTGTGCAGTTTTGGTCTCCTAATTTCAGTAAGGACACTCTTGCTATTGAGGGAGTGCAGCGTAGGTTCACCAGGTGAATTCCAGGGATGGCGGGACTGACATATGATGAAAGAATGGGCTGACTGGGCTTGTATCCACTGGAATTTAGAAGGATGAGAGGGCCCCTTATAGAAACATATTAAATTCTTAAAGGATCGGACAGGCTAGATGCAGGAAAAATATTCCCCATGTTGGGGGGAGTCCAGAACTAGGGGTCACAGTTTAAGAATATGGGTAGGCCATTTAGGACTGAGATGAGAACAACTTTTTCACCCAGAGAGTTGTGAATCTGTGGAATTCGCTGCCACAGAAGGCAGTGGAGGCCAATTCATTGCATGTTTTCAAGAGAGAGTTAGATAGAGCTCAGGGCTAACGGAATCAAGGGATATGGGGAGAAAGCAGGAACAGGGTACTGATTTTGGATGATCAGCCATAATCATGTTGAATGGCGGTGCTGGCTCGAAGAACCGAATGGCCTACTCCTGAACCCATTTTCTATGTTTCTATGGGATCAGCGGACTATTTCTGTACACTTTGCTAATCGGGGTAGCGCTTAGGTGTGGCAGTACTCTACTGGACTGCATGTGAGAAAAGAATGTCCCTGTGCGTTTGAACGTGTGACAATAAATCGCCATTGAACCGTAGAACCGCTGTCTGTGTCCGTGTGTGGAGTTTGCACGTTCTCCCTGTGACCGCGTGGGTTTCCTCCTGGTGCTCCGGCTTCCTCCCACATCCCAAAGACGCTCCGGGTTTGTTGGGTTAATTTAGTTTTCGTTTCAGAGATGCGGAGCGGAAACATGCCCTTCGGCCCATCAAGTCAATGTTGACCATCCATCACACGTTTACGCTAGTTCTATGCACTTTCTCATCCACTCCCCGCACACTAGGGGGCAATTTACAGACGGCCAGTTAACCTACAAACCTGTACCTCTTTGGGAGGAAACCAGAGCACCCAGAGGAAACCCACATGGTCACAGGGGGAACGTGTAAACTCCACACAGACAGGCAGCGCCCAAGGTCAGGATCGAACCGAAAGAATTTTGGCACATTGGCCTTCATCAGCTAGAGTATTGAGTACAGAAGTTGGGAGGTCATGTTGCAGTTGTATAAGAGGTTGATGAGGCTGCATTTAGAATATTGTGTTCAGGGCACCGTGTTATAGAAACTATGTTGTCAAGCTGGAAAAGTTGCGGAGAAGTGCTGGGGGAACTCAGCGGGTCAGGCAGCATCTGTGGAGAGATTGGACAAATGACATTTTGGGTCGGGACCCTTCTTCAGATTGAAGTTTAGTTTAGTTTGAGATACAGCACGGAAACAGGCCCTTCGGCCCACCGAGTCCACGCCGACCAACGATCCCCGCACATTAACACGATGACACGAGGGACAATTTTTTACATTTACACCAAGCCAATTAACCTACATACCTGCACGTCTTTGGAGTGTGGGAAGAAACTGAAGATCTCGGAGAAAACCCACGCAGGTCACGGGAGAAGGTACAAACTCCGTACAGACAGCACCCGTAGTCAGGGTTGAACCCGGGTCTCCGGCGCTGCAACTCTACCGCTGTGCCGCCGTGGCTGCCCTGTGACAGCTTTTTCAGGTCAGAGGTGGCATTATTGGTGAAGTCCACAGCTTGTGAAGGAATAGAAAGCCCTCGATCTCATCCACTTTCCCGAGGAATTAAGAGGCATTGGTGACTGAGAAAATCTGGCTTGAGCCAAAGTGGAATTGGTGGAGAGCTTCATGTTCCAGGGCATTAATATCACTAAAGATGTTAGTACCATGTCACAGGGAAGATGTTGTCCAGCAGGAAAAGGGTGCAGAGATGATTTACGAGGATGTTGCCAGGAGGGGCTGAGCTATAGGGAGATGTCGAGCAGGCTGGGACTCTATTCAATTCAGTTCAGTTCAGTTTAGTTTAGTTTATTGTCACCTATCACCGAGGTACAGTGAAAAGATTTTCGTTGCGTGCTAACCAGTCAGCGGAAAGTTAATACATGATCACAATCGATCCATTGCAGTGTACAGATACATGATGAGGGAATAACGTTTAGTGCAAGGTAAAGCCAGCAAAGTCCGATCAAAGACAGTCCGAGGGTCACCAAAGAGGTAGATGGTAGTTCAGTACTGTTCTCTGGTTGTGGTAGGATGGTTCAGTTGCCCGATAACAGCCGGGAAGAAACTGTCCCTGAATCTGGAAGTGTGCGTTTTCACACTCCTGTACTTTTTGCCCGATGGGAGAGGGGAGCAGGGGGATGAGGGGTGATCTTACAGAGGTGTACAAAAAATCATGAGAGGAATAGATCGGGTAGACGTACAGAGTCTCTTGCCCAGGGTAGGGGAATCGAGGACCGGAGGACATAGGTTTAAGGTGACGGGGGGGGGGGGGGTGTATGGAACGAGCTGCCAGAAGAGGTAGTTGAGGCAGGGACTATCGCAATGTTTAAGAAACATTTAGACAGGTACATGGATAGGACAGGTTTGGAGGGATATGGGCCAAATGGAGGCAGGTGGGACTTGTGTAGATGGGACATGTTGGCCTGTGTGGGCAAGTTGGGATGAAGGGCCTGTTTCCACGCTGTAAGACGATGACTCGATGACCATGACTCCCTAACGATCTGTTTGGAACCAATCTCTTTGATGCGACAGGCAAGAAGGCACCAACGTCCTGAGGCAACTGTGGAAATTTGGCATGTTTGGAGTGTGGGAGTAAACCGGAGCTCACGGAGAAAACCCACGCAGGTCACGGGGAGAAGGTACGAACTCTACAGACAGCACCTGTAGTCAGGATCGAACCTGGGTGTCTGGCGCCCTGAGGCAGTAACTCTACCGCTGCACCATCGGAGTGGATAGCATGTGAAACAAAGCTTTTCACTGTACCTCGGTACAAGCCCAAACCCAAACCTTCCGCAGTTTAAAATCTGAAAACACGACACGGTGGCGCAGTGGTAGAGTTGCTGCCTTGCAGCGTTCTCAGCGCCGGAGACCCGGGTACGATCCCGACTACGGGTGCTGTCTGTACAGAGTTTGTACGTTCTCCCCGTGACCTGCGTGAGTTTTCTCCAAGATCTTCGGTTTCCTCCCACACTCCAAAGACGTACAGGTTTGTAGGCTAATTGGTGAAGTATAAATGTAAAATTGTCCCTAGTGTGCGTAGAACAGTGTTAATGCACGGGGTTCGATGGTCAGCACGGACCCGGTGGGCCGAAGGGCCTGTTTCCGCGCTGTATCTCACAACCAAACTACACCAAACAATTGGGAAGGTGAAGTTGACATTACCTGATACGAAGGGCAAAACCTACAGATGTATTTCCGAGGGAGTTTTGTCTTTCTCACGCCACAAGCCACAAATCGCCATTTACAAAGCTGCCGAACTAAAATGGCTGCCATCAGGTAGCCAAGGTTTTGATTTGAACAGGCAGTTTTATTGAGCTTTAATGGGTTTCATGTTGGCAAAAGCCATCTGTACCTCAGAGGTGGTTTTGTCTGGTTAAACTTTATTCACTACTTCTTTCCGCTTGCTCTCTTTCAATCAGTCGGAGGAATAATTGTTGCAGGAAGGAACTGCGGATGCTGGTTTAAACTAAAGACAACACAAAACACAGGAGTAACTCAGCAGGACAGGCGGCATCTCTAGAGAGAAGGAATGGGTGAAGTTTAAAGAGGAGTCCCTTCTTCAGACTGAGAATCGGGGAGAGGGAGATATGAAGATAAGGATGTATAAGGTGTGAAAAGGAGACAAAGGGGTGGAGCTCGGGGAAAATGTAGAATAGATCGTTGTTAGCTGGGAGAAAGTGCCAAAAAACAAACAGAGATAAAATGTAGTTGGAGACAGTCAGACTGGTCGGAGAACTGGGAAGGGGAGGAATGGAGAGGGAGGGAAAGCAAGGGTGACTTGACGTGAGAGAATTCAATGTTCATACCGCTGGGGTGTAAGCTGCCCAAGCGCAATATGAGGTGTTGTTCCTCCAATTTGCGCTGGGCCTCTCTCTGAAAATGGAGAAGGCCCAGGACAGAAAGGTCAGTGTGGGAATGGGAGGGGGAGTTAAAGTGTTTGGCAACCGGGAGATCAGGTAGGTTTAGGCGGACTGAGTGGAGGTGGTCAGTGAAACGATCGCTGAGCCTGCGCTGGGACAAATAACCCAGGTAAGCACTGGTAAGCCTCAGAAGGAGATCAAGGGGAGAGAATGCGGAGACACAAGAGACTGCAGGTGCTGGAATCACGAGCAAAATGCAAAGTGCTTTAGTTTTTATTGAGTTTTGAGATGCATCGCCAAAAGACCCTTCGGCCCATCGAGTCCATGCCGACCAGCGATCCCCGCACACTAACACTATCCCACACACATTAGTTAGGGGCAATTTACAATTTTACCAAAGCCAATACTGAGCCTGTGCTGCACGGTGGCGCAGCAGTAGAGTTGCTGCCTCACGGCGACAGTGACCCAGGTTCAATCCGACTATGGGTGCTGTCTGTACGGAGTTTGTACGTTCCCCCCGTGACCAGCATGGGTTTTCTCTGAGATCTTTGCTTTCTTCCCACACTCCAAAGACACACAGGTTTGTAGGTTAATTGGCTTGCTATCAAATGTAAAAATTGTCCCTCGAGTGTGTAGGTCATGTTAATGTGTAATTAACCTACAAACCAGTATGTGTAAGAAAGAACTGCAGATGCTGGTTTAAATCGAAGGTAGACACAAAATGCTGGAGTAACTCAGCGGGTCATGCAGCATCTCTGGAGCGAAGGAATGGGCGACGTTTCGGGTCGAGACCCTTCCTCAAACTGATGTCAGGGGAGTGGGGCGGGACACAGATAGAATGTTGGCGGAGCCAGGAACACTGGTGTGAGACCAAGCGCAGGCTCGGCGATCGTTTCGCTGAACAACTCCGCTCAGTCCGTCTTAACCCACCTGATCTCCCGGTGGCTCAGCACTTCAACTCCCCCTCCGATTCCCAATCTGACCTTTCTGTCCTGGGCCTCCTCCACTGTCAGAGTCAGGCCCAGCGTAAATTGGAGGAACAGCACCTCATATTTTGCTTGGGTAGTTTACACCCCAGCGGTATGAACATTGACTTCTCCAACTTCAGATAGCCCTTGCTTTCTCTCTCCATCCCCTCCCCCTTCCCAGTTCTCCCACTAGTCTTGCTGTTTCCGACTACATTCAATCTTTATCCCACCCCCTCCCCTGACATCAGTCTGAAGAAGGGTCTCGACCCGAAACGCCGCCCATTCCTTCTCTCCAGAGATGCTGCCTCACCCGCTGAGTTAACCTACAAACCAGCACACCTTTGGAGTGTGGGAGGAAACAGGAGCACCCAGAGAAAACCCACATGGTCACGTGCAAACTCCGTACAGACAGCACCTGTGGTCAGGATGGAACCTGGGTCTCAGGCGCTGTGAGGCAGCAACTCTACCGCTGCGCCACCGTGCCACCCAGAAGGAACTCGGCAGGTCATGGGTGGCACAGTGGATGTCTGAACTATCAAAGCCTCCTTTGGACTTTAGTGATACAGCACGGAAACAGGCCCTTCAGCCCACCGAGTCCGCACCGACCAGAGATCACCCCGTACACCGGCACTATCCTACACATGAGGGACTATTTACAATTTTACTGAAGCCAATGAATCGACCCTCCCATCAAAGATTTGGACGACCTCCATGCCATCATTGCTATGAGATCTTAGTTTCCTGCCACGGTGGCGCAGCGGTAGAGTAGGGCTCGATCCTGACCACGGGCGCTGTCTGTACGGAGTATGCACGTTCTCCCCGTCACCGCGTGGGTTTTCCCCGGCGCTCCGGTTCCCTCCCGCACTCCAAAGACGTACGGGTTTGGAAGTTAATTGGCTTCTGTAGATTGTCTCCAGTGTGTGTGGGGTCGTGCCAGTGTACGGGGTGATCGCTGGTTGGCGTGGACTCGGCGGGCCGAAGGGCCTGTGGCCGCGTTGTATCTCTGAACTAAACTGAGTTGAAATAAACCAAACAAAAGCTGCGCACAAGGGTGGTAGAGTTGCTGCCTCACGGCGACAGAGACCCAGGTTACATTCTGACTACAGGTGCTGTGTGTACGGAGTTTCTTCGTTCTCCTTAAGGGGAATGGATGCGGAGATTCAAGAGAGAATGCAGGTGCCGGGGAACTCGGTGGGCCAACAAACTGTTAAACTGACAGATAAAATTCTGAAAGGATTGGACAGGCTAGAGGCAGGAAAAATGTTCCCCATGTTGGGGGAGTCCAGAACCAGGGGTCACACAGTTTAAGAATAAGGGGTCGGCCATTTAGGACTGAGATGAGGAAAAACTTTTCCACCCAGAGAGTTGTGAATCTGTGGAATTCTCTGCCACAGAAGGCAGTGGAGGCCAATTCACTGGATGTTTTCAAGAGAGAGTTAGATTTAGCTCTTAGGGCTAACGGAATCAAGGGATATGGGGAGAAAGCAGGAACGGGATACTGATTGGGGATGATCAGCCATGATCATATTGAATGGTGTAGGCCATTTGGCTCGAAGGGCCAAATGGCCTACTCCTGCACCTATTTTCTATGTTTCTGTAATGAGAAGGGTATGATTGCAGATCCTTTTTGTCAATTTGTTCAGCTCGATGGAATTAATTCCATGTGGCTCCCAGATCTGTGAAATATGGTGGAGTGGACAAGAGGCTTAGTGTAGACACCACCATTTGGATTAAATTACTATCAAACAGGCTAATGATCGGGATCTAAACAGCAGTGATCAGTGTTGGAACAGCAGCCTAAGTTTTCCTTGAACATTAAACTGATCCTTGAAGCCTGGTTCTCCGCTCTGGAAAGCACTGACTCACCAGTCAATGGCAGTCAAGGGATGTAGTATTCGCTATGATGTTTGACTTTCACAAACGACAGCCGCCAAGCTGACACAAAGAGTCCCAGGAGAGGCTTGTGATGAGGGACACAAAATGCTGGAGTAACTCAGCGGGACAGGCAGCATCTCTGGAGAGAAGGAATGGGTGATGTTTCGGGTCGAGACCCTTCTTCAGACTGAGAGTCAAAAGGAGAGGAAAACAAGGTATGGAAAGGTACCAAAAAACATGTAAGGTGTGAACAGGACAGATCAAAGCAGACGCTGATGAAGGAAATGTACAAAGGTTCTTTGTTGGTTGAGGGGAAGGCATACAGACAGTTAAATTAATCATAGGATAGTGAAACTGGTTGGAGAATTAGGGTGGGGGAGGGACGGAGAGAGAGGGAAAGCAAGGGTTACTTGAAGTTAGAGAAGTCAATATTCATAACGCTGGGGTGTAAGCTGCCCAAGCCAAATATGAGGTGCTGTTCCTCCAATTTGCGCTGGGCCTCATTCTGACATTGGAGGAGGCCCAGGACAGAAAGGCCAGTGTGGGAATGGGAGGGGGAGTTAAAAATGTTTGGCAACCGGGAGATCAGGTAGGCCCAGGCGGACTGAGCGGAGGTGTTCAGCGAAATGATGGCCCAGTCTGCGCTTGGTCTCGCCGATATAGAGTCCACACGAGGGAAAGTACAATGGAGGAGCCAGCATGGGGGGACTGCCGTGAGGAAGTACAATGGAGGACCCAGCATGGGGGGACTGCCGTGAGGAAGAGCAATGGGGACCCTTGACAAGGTATGCAAGCAGAGAATTTCACTGTGACTTGGAAACGTAGAGACATAGAAAGTAGGTGCAGGAGTAGGCCGTTCGGCCCTTCGAGCCAGCACCGCCATTCAATATGATTATGGCTGATCATCCAGAATCAGTTCCCCGTTCCTGCCTTCTCCCCATATCCCTTGATTCCGTTAGCCCTAAGAGCTAAATCTAACTCTCTCTTGAAAACATCCAGTGAATCGACCTCCACTGCCTTCTGTGGCAGAGAATTCCACAGATTCACAACTCTCTGGGTGAAAAAGTTTTTCCTCATCTCAGTCCTAAATGGCCGACCCCCTATTCTTAAACCGTGACCCCTGGTTCTGGACTCCCCCAACATGGGGAACATTTTCCTGCATCTAGCCCGTGCAATCCCTTAAGAATTTGGTATGTTTGTATGTCACAGGTGACAATGAAGTATTTAACACAATTTGTTTAGTTTTAGTTTAGAGATACAGAGCGGCCCTTTGGCCGACCGAGTCCGCACCAAAGAGCCTGTTTCCGCGCTGTATCTCTAAACTAGACTACACATCACCTTTGAACTGTGTCCCTCTCACCTTAAAGCTATGCCCTCTAGTCTTTGATATTTCCATCCTGGGAAAAGAGTTTAGTTTAGTTTAGTTCTAACCACCCTCTGAGCGAAAAAGTCACCCCTCAGGCTCCTATTAACCCTTACCACCCTCACATTAACCTATGTCCTCTGGTCCTCAATTCCCCTACTCTGGGCGAGAGACTCTGTGCATCTACCCGATCTATTCCTCTCATGATTTTATACACCTCTGTAAGATCACCCCTCATCCTCCTGCACTCCATGGAATAGAGACCCAGCCTGCTCAACCTCTCCCTGTAGCTCACACCCTCGAGTCCCGGCAACATCCTCGTAAATCTTCTCTGTACCCTTCCCAGCTTGACGGCATCTTTCCTGTCACGCGGTGCCCAGAATTGAACACGGGACTCTGAATGTGGCCTCACCAAGGTCTTATACAACTGCAACGTGTCCTCCCAACTTCTATACTCTGACCTCCCAACTTCTCAACCAGATTCGATTTTTAGATTTTTTAATTAAGTTAGATTTTTTTTCTCTCCCATCTTAATCAATATTGCAAGCCTTGAGTTGGAACGGCTACAAATTCCACGGCAGCTGCTGCTAACAAACCAACTTTATGGGACGTAATGCCGGCTCCGCGCTGACCCTAGAACAGATGCTGTTCCTGATACCCTGCCAAAGCTGTCTCCTCTAACTCCTGTCACCCCTTCTTCCTGTGTCTCTTCCTTCCACGAATGTTCCCAGACCAGCTGTCCGGAGCTGGGTTGCCCCACAGGGCTCACTCCTCCCCTCCCTGGCCCCGCCATCCAGTGGCACAGTCGCAGAAGCCGCACAGCACGGAAACAGGCCCTTCGGCCCATCTCGACCATGCTGGAAAGGTGTGCCGGACAAGATCTACGAGGATGTTGCCGGGTCCGAGCTAAAGGGAGAGTTTGGGCAAGGCTGGGACTCTATTCCTTGGAGCGCAGGAGGATGAGGGGTGATCTTATAGAGGTGTACAAAATCATGAGAGGAATAGATCGGGTAGACACACAGAGACACTCGCCCAGAGTAGGGGAATCGAGAACCAGAGGGCATAGGTTTAAGGTGAAGGGATAATGGTTTTATAGGAATCTAAGAACATGCTGTCCTTTTTTACAGCATTTCTGACATGATCTCTCTCGCTGCCTTTTAAAACATGTCATGAGTGATAGGAACAGAATTAGGCCATTCGGCCCATCAAGTCTACTCCGCCATTCAATGACGGCTGATCTATCTCTCCCTCCTAACCCCATTCTCCTGCCTTCTCCCCACAACCCTGACACCCGCGCTAATCAAGAATCTGTCTATCCCTGCCTTAAAAATTTCCATTGACTTGGCCCCCACAGCCTTCTGTGGCAGAGGATTCCACAGATGCACCACCCTCTTGACTAAAGAAACTCTTCCTCATCTCCTTCCTAAAGGAACGTCCTTTAATTTTGAGGCTACGACCTCTAGTCTTAGACTCTCCCACTATACCTCAATCCCGGTGACAATAAATAAACCTTAACCCAAACTTAAACCACCTAAAGTCTCTGTCTGATTTCTTTCTGATTATGTCGCATGTTGAAGGTGTGGTATTTTTAAGAGGAAAACAGAAAGTGCTGGAGTAACTCAGCGGGACCCTAACCCTAACCCTACCCCTTATTCTTAAACTGTGTGTGGCCCCTGGTTCTGGACTCCCCCAACATCGGGAACATGTTTCCTGCCTCTAGCTTGTCCAAGCCCTTAAGAATCTTGCCGTTGCCGTTCAATCTTGCCCCCCTCTCACAGAGTGACAAAGCACGGAACTAGGACCTTCAGCCCAACTTGCCCCTGCCAACCAAGATGCCCCATCAGGCTCCTCCTCCACACCCTGCACTTCCTCGCCGTGGTCCACTGTCCGGACACCAAGTGGCGGTCGGTGTTGCCTTCCGGTAGCGATGGGGGCCCCCGGTGGGGGTCCATCTACGCAGGGATTCTCCCCCTCTACATCGGGGGCCTGGGGTGGAGGGTACTGCACCGAGGTGTTCCCTGCAACCTCTTTCTCTCGCGGTTCACAGACTCGCCAGCCGCCTGCCACTGTTGCGGGCTGGACGTGTCTGTGTTCCACGTGTACATGGAGCGTGTGAGGCTGCAGCCCCTGTTCCAATATCTCTAAAGGGACCGCTCCTTTGCCTTCTGGCTGCACTTCACACCCACCATCCTCATCTCTGGACACCCCGTGCGTAGGGGAGAGGGTCGGGGGCTGAAGATGTCCTGGTCGGGTTTGCTCCTGGGCCTGGCCAAGATGGCCATTCGCCAGTCACGGCGCCAGGCGGAAGAGGGCTCTGCCCGAGCCGGCTGCCTGCCCCCTTTTCCGGGGTTACGTCCGTGCCCGGGTGGCACCAGAGAGGGACCACACGCTGTCCACGGGCGCCCGGGGGGATTTCCGGGACCGCTGGGCCCCGCGGGGGTGGAATGCATCCTGGACAAGGATTGTAAGATCGTTGTATCATAGTATATTTAGTATATTTGTTTGCCATGTATTATAGTGGTGGGTTCTGATTTGTCTTTTACTGTACTGTATATATATTGTTTTAATATTTGAATTAATATTTTTGATTAAAAAAAAGATGCCCCACCAGTCCTGCCTACATTTGGTCTATGTCCCTCCAAACCTTTCCTATCCATGTACCCAAATGTCTTTTACATGTTGTTATAGTAGCTGCCTCAACTACCTCCTCCGGCAGCTCGTTCCATACACCCACCACCCTCTGTGTGAAAAAGATCCTATTAAATCTTGCCCTCCCTCACCTTAAACCTATGTCCTCTGGTCCTCGATTCCCCTGCTCTGGGTGCCAGACTGTGCATTCACCCCATCTATCCCCTCATGATTTTATACACCTCCATAAGATCACCCCTCAGCCTCCTGCGCTCCAGAGAATAAAGTCCGAGCCTGTCCAACTCCCTATAGCTCAGGCCCTCAAGTCCTGGCAACACCCTCGTAAATCTTCTCCGCACCCAGTTCTCATGTTCTGCAAACCTGTCTAGTGTTTCCTCAATGTGTGGGAAGGAAGTGTAGATGCTGGTTTATACCAAGGATAGATACAAAGTGCTGGAGTAACCCAGCGGGTCAGGCGGCCTCTCTGGAGAAAAAGGATGGGTGACGTTTCGGGGTCTGAAGGAGGGTTCCGACCCGAAATGTCACCCATCCGTTTTCTCCAGGGGCACCGCCTGACCCGCTGAGTTACTCCAGCACTCTCTGTGTCTATCTGTAGTTTATCCACAATCCTGTTCTCAGGTATTCTGTTCACTTCCCTGGCTGTGAGGTTATTTTTAACTACAAAGCAGGCTTTAATGAAAAGACGTGCTCATTTGTAAAATCTATACTTCACCAGAGGCTTCCTCCCTTCTCCAAAACCGTCTAACGGATGAGTGAGTTCAGTTTCTTATCACCGTCCATTCCTTTCATGATGTTACACTTCTCTGATAGATTTAATACAATAGACAATAGACAATAGATGCAGGAGCAGGCCATTCGGCCCTTCGAGCCAGCACCGCCATTCACTGTGATCATGGCTGATCATCCCCAATCAGTACCCCGTTCATGCCTTCTCCCCATATCCCCTGACTCCGCTATTTTTAAGAGCCCTATCTAGCTCTCTCTTGAAAGCATCCAGAGAACCGGCCTCCACCGCCCTCTGAGCCAGAGAATTCCACAGACATAGAAACATAGAAAATAGGTGCAGGAGTAGGCCATTCGGCCCTTCGAGCCTGCACCGCCATTCAATATGATCATGGCTGATCGTCCAACTCAGTATCCTGTACCTGCCTTCTCTCCATACCCCCTGATCCCTTTAGCCACAAGGGCCACATCTAACTCCCTCTTAAATATAGCCAATGAACTGGCCTCAACTACCTTCTGTGGCAGAGAGTTCCAGAGATTCACCACTCTCTGTGTGAAAAATGTTTTTTCTCATCTGGGTCCTAAAGGATTTCCCTTTTATCCTTAAACTGTGACCCCTTATTTTCCCCAACATCGGGAACAATCTTCCTGCATCTAGCCTGTCCAACCCCTTAAGAATTTTGTAAGTTTCTATAAGATCCCCCCTCAATCTTCTAAATTCTAGCGAGTACAAGCCGAGTCTATCCAGTCTTTCTTCATATGAAAGTCCTGACATCCCAGGAATCAGTCTGGTGAACCTTCTCTGTACTCCCTCTATGGCAAGAATGTATTTCCTCAGATTTGGAGACCAAAACTGTATGCAATACTCCAGGTGTGGTCTCACCAAGACCCTGTACAACTGCAGTAGAACCTCCCTGCTCCTATACTCAAATCCTTTTGCTATGAATGCTAACATACCATTCGCTTTCTTCACTGCCTGCTGCACCTGCATGCCTACTTTCAATGACTGGTGTACCATGACACCCAGGTCTCGTTGCATCTCCCCTTTTCCTAATCGGCCACCATTTAGATAATAGTCTACTTTCCTGTTTTTGCCACCAAAGTGGATAACCTCACATTTATCCACATTATACTGCATCTGCCATGCATTTACCCACTCACCCAACCTATCCAAGTCATCTTGCAGCCTCCTAGCATCCTCCTCTCAGCTAACACTGCCCCCCAGCTTTGTGTCATCCGCAAACTTGGAGATGTTGCATTCAATTCCCTCGTCCAAATCATTAATATATATTGTAAATAGCTGGGGTCCCAGCACTGAGCCTTGCGGTACCTCACTAGTCACTGCCTGCCATTCTGAAAAGGACCCGTTTACTCCTACTCTTTGCTTCCTGTCTGCCAGCCAGTTCTCTATCCACATCAATACTGAACCCCCAATACTGTGTGCTTTAAATTTGTATACTAATCTCTTATCTGGGACCTTGTCGAAAGCCTTCTGAAAGTCCAGATACAACACATCCACTGGTTCTCCCCTTATCCACTCTACTAGTTACATCCTCGAAAAATTCTATAAGATTCGTCAGACATGATTTACCTTTCGTAAATCCATGCTGACTTTGTCCAATGATTTCACCACTTTCGAAATGTGCTGCTATCCCATCTTTAATAACTGACTCGAGCAGTTTCTCCACTACTGATGTTAGACTAACTGGTCTGTAATTCCCCGTTTTCTCTCTCCCTCCCTTTTTAAAAAGTGGGGTTACATTAGCTACCCTCCAATCCTCAGGAACTATTCCAGAATCTAAGGAGTTTTGAAAAATTATCACTAATGCATCCACTATTTCTGGGGTTACTTCCTTAAGTACTCTGGGATGCAGCCTAACTGGCCCTGGGGATTTATCGGCCTTTAATCCATTCAATTTACCTAGCACCACTTCCCGGCTAACCTGGATTTCACCCAGTTCATCCATCTCATTGTCCCCTGCTATTTCCGGCAGATTATTTATGTCTTCCTTAGTGAAGACAGAGCCAAAGTAGTTATTCAATTGGTCTGCCATGTCCTTGTTCCCCATGATCAAT
>JAXLNO010005216.1:397108-399608 GCA_038087875.1 Malacoraja senta | reverse complement strand
TCTCTAAACTAAAAAGCTAAACTACACTAAATCCCAAAGTCTCTCTGAACATCAATAAATCCTCACCGTTTATAAATACACTGCCTTTCTGTTCACGCGATCAAAGTGGATGACCCGACATTTTCTCTACATTCACAGTCCATTCACTCAGTGCCCACGTTGCCTGAATCTTTTGCACAGTTCACACTGACTCCCCCTTTCTGCTCTTCAGTTCAGTGCTCAGTCATGAACGTATTAGATTGCCCGCATCGCGCGCGGTCTGTGAGGGAAGGCTGCCAAAGGGTACGGCGGGATATAGCTTCAAAAATGGCCAGACATTCATAGTAACTTAGAAAATAGGTGCAGGAGTAGGCCATTTGGCCCTTCAAGCCAGCACTGCCATTCAATATGATCCCGTTCCCCATATCAATAGACAATAGGAGCAGGAGTAGGCCATTCGGCCCTTCGAGCCAGATCCGCCATTCAATGTGATCATGGCTGATCATCCCCAATCAGTACCCCGTTCCTGCTTTCTACCCATATCCCTTGATTCCGTTAGCCCTAACAGCTAAATCTAACTCTCTCTTGAAAACATCCAGTGAATTGGCCTCCACTGCCTTCTGTGGCAGAGAATTCCACAGATTCACAACTCTCTGGGTGAAAAGGTTTTTCCTCATCTCAGTCCTGAATGGCCGACCCCTTATTCTTAAAGTGTGTGACCCCTGGTTCTGGACTCCCCCAACATGGGGAACATTTTTCCTGCATCTGTCCTGTCCAATCCCTTAATAATTGTACATGTTTCCATAAGATCCCCTCTCATCCTTCTAAATTCCGGTGAATACAAGCCCAGTCGAACCATTCTTTCATCATGACAGTCCCGCCATCCCGGGAATTAACCTGGTGAACCTACGCTGCACTCCCTCAATAGCAAGAATATCCTTCCTCAAATTTGGAGACCAAAACTGCACACAATACTCCAGGTGCGGTCTCACCGGGGCCCTGTACAACTGCAGAAGGACCTCTTTGCTCCTACCTGCATCATCTGCTTGCCCCTCCCAATTTCCCAAGTCTAGATCAAGCGTTGACCTCACCCGTGTGGGGTCCTCTATAAATTGCTGTCGGAAACCTTCCTGAACACATTTGACAAACTGCATATTTCCAAAGATCTTTCCTGGACCCAGCACACTGATGCAATTATAAAGAAAGCACTTCAGCGCCTCTTGAGAAGATTACAGAGATTCGATATGTCAGAGAGGATTCTCTTGAACCTCTACAGGTGTATATTCGGGAGCATAATGACTGGTCGCATCACGGCCTGGTTCAGCAACATGAACGCCCAGGAGCGAAGAAGACTGCAAAAAAAGTTGCCCGGTACTGACCTCCCCACCATCGAAGGGATCTACAGGATCATCAGAGACCCACACCACCCTGGCCACGCTCTCATTTCACCCCTGCCACCGGGAAGAAGGTACAGGAGCCTGAAAACTGTAACGTCCAGGTTCAGGAACAGCTTCTTCCCCACAGCCATCAGACTATTGAACGCTACAACCTCAAACAAGGTCGGAACTGTATAGACTATTGCTGTTATTATTGCACTATTATTATTGTTGGTGTGTACGTATGTGTGCGGGTGTGGACATACACACATACACACTTACCTTCCTGACCCTTAAGAAGAATGAGAGGGATCTTGAGGGACAAGTTGTCTGGAGATACGGGGAGCAGGCAGGAGAATGGGGTTGAGAGCGAAAGATAGATCAGACATGATTGAGTGGGGAGTAGACTTGATGGGCCGAATGGCCTAATTCTGCTCCTATAACTTCCGAAGCCCAATATTCCCTGATAATGCAAACACAAGTTACCCTACACACACTAGGGACAATTGTCTCCTTTACCAAGTCCCTTAGCCCACAGACCAGTACGCCTTGGAGTGTGGGGGAAACCGTAGCAGCCGGTGAAAAGCCACGCGGGTCACGGGGAGACCGTGCAAACACACCTGCAGGCGGCACCCGAGGTTGGGATCGAACCCGGGTCTCTGGCGCAGTGAGGCAGCAGCTCTACCCGCTGCGCCGCCCCTGTGATTAGATGCGATGATTAAGTTAATAGTGAATAGATTGAGAGACTTTAGTACCAACAGGGGCACCGCAAACTGCAGATCCGTTGGAGAAAATCCACATTGCAATGACCTTTCCCACTGGCTCCTGCGTGGCTCCAAGCCCACCACTGCCGGGGCTGTTTAGTTTAGTTTGGTTAAAGATACAGCGTGGAAACCGGCCCTTCGACCCACCGAGTCCGTGCTGACCAGCGATCCCCGCACATTAACACTATCCTACACACACTAGGGACAATTTACACTTACACCAAGCCAATTGACCTACAGTACCGTACGTCTTTGGAGTGTGGGAGGAAACCGAAGATCCCGGTGAAAACCCACGCAGGTCACGGGGAGAAGGTACAAACTCCGTACAGACAAGCGCCCGTAGTCGGGATTGAACACGGGTCTCCGGCGCTGCAAGCGCTG
>JAXLNO010005216.1:382108-392108 GCA_038087875.1 Malacoraja senta | reverse complement strand
GAAAGGCCTGGATAGAGTGGATGTGGAGAGGATGTTTCCACTAGTGGGAGAGTCTAGGACCAGAGGTCACAACCTCAGAATTAAAGGACGTTCTTTTAGGAAGGAGATGAGAGATTTCTTTAGTCAGAGGGTGGTGAATCTGTGGAATTCTTTGCCACAGATGGCTGTGGAGGCCAAGTCAGTGGATATATTGTATTTAAGGCAGAGATAGATAGATTCTTGATTAGTACGGGTGTCAGAGGTTATGGGGAGAAGGCAGGAGAATGGGGTTAGGAGGAAGAGATAGATCAGCCATGAGCGAATAACGTAGTAGACTTGATGGGCCGAATGGCCTAATTCCACTCCTATTCCTTATGACCTTTTGACCTTAAACCTTTCCCATCCAGGAGGATATAGGAGGATATAGTTGTGATTCAAAATTTAGCGCGGCACGGTGGCGCAGCGGTGGAGTTGCTGCCTCACAGCGCCAGAGACCCGGGTTCGATCCTGACTACAGGTACTGTCTTTGCAGAGTTTGTACGTCCTCTCTGTGACCGTGTTGGTTCTCTGAAGCCCAAAGTCCAAAGTCTAAAGATGCTGCCTGTCGTTAGACTTTACTTGACCTTAAAATTTAGAGACACAGCGCGCAAACAGGCCCTTCGGCCCACCGAGCCCGTGCCGACCAGCGATCGCCCCGTACACTAGCACTATCCTACTATCAGGGACAATTTTCAATTTTACCAAAGCCAATTAACCTCCAAACCTGCACGTCTTTGAAGGGCGCGAGGAAGCGGGAGCGCCCGGGGAAAACCCGCGCAATCACGTGGAGAACGGGCAAAATCCGTACACAGGCACCCGTGGTCCCTAGGGTGCTGTGAGGCAGCAGCTCTACCGCTGCTCCAGCCCACCGACCCGCTGAGTTACTCCAGCACTTGGAGCACAGTCTAACGTTCCTATTTTTTATGTTCTTTTATATTATCTGACATAAATCCAGCATTCTGCTGCATAGCTTCAGAATAAACCACAGCCGAGGTAGTGACTGGTTTATGATCGCCGTGACCTGCTACAAATGCAGCTCCAGCTCAATTCAACCATCCCAGCATTCACTGGAGAAACATTAGCCACGGATTCGAGCTGGAACTTGATTTGAAACAACAAATAACAAGAGGAATAAAAAGCCATTTCAAAGCGGAGTGTAAGTTATTGCTGAAAGGCGTGCCGATGTAGTGGAGGTAAAAGAGATTGAAACACAAGAGTGGGGAAGCACGATCGCTCAATGCCATGGGCGGCACGGTGGCGCAGGGCTCGAGTTGCTGCCTCACAGCGCCAGAGACCCGGGCTCCATCCTGACCGCGGGTGTGTGGCACGTTCTATATTTCTCTTAGTGGAATCAAGGGATATGGGGAGAAGGCAGGTACGGGTTATTGATTGGGGACGATCAACCATGATCACAATGAATGGCAGTGCTGGCTCGAAGGGCCGAATGGCCTCCTCCTGCACCTATTTTCTATGTTTCTGTTTCTGTGTTCTCCCCGTGACCCGTGTGGGTTTTCTCCAAGAACTTCGGTTTCCTCCCACACTCCAAAGACGTCCAGGTTTGAAGGTTAATTGGCTTCGGTAAAAATTGTAAATTGTCCCTAGTGTGTGGAGGATAGTGTTGGTGTGCTGCGTGATCGCTGGTCGGCACAGACTCGCTGGGCCGAAGGGCCTGCTTCCGCGCAGTGTCTCGAAACTAAACTGAGCTAAAACAAAACGTTAGAGATGCAGCATGGAAAACAGTCCCTTCGGCCCACTGAGTCCACGCCGACCAACGATCCACATACACTAGCACTATCCTACACACACTAGGGACAATTATTAGAGTCTCAGAACCATACAGCATGGGAACAGACCCTTCGGTCCAACTCGTCCATGCTGACCAAGATGCCCCATCTAAGCTAGTCCCGAGTGTGTGTTCGGTAGTGTTAGTGTGCGGGGATCACTGGCCAGCACGGACTGGGTGGGCTGAAGGGCCTGTTACACGCGCTGTGTCTCGAACCTAAATGGGCTGAAGCCAAACACACCAGCGTTGGAATCAATGAACAGCTCTATTAAAATGGAACTGAGGAGGGGAAAACTCAGGCCGTCTCCAGCGAGGGAGAAGGGGAGAGATGTGAACACAGGCCCTAATAAAGATGGCAATGAAGGAGAGCTGGTCTAATGTAAAGCTCCGCGGATCCGGACAACCAGCCTGGAGTCGTCCCCAGCTCGTCTCCTGCTCCACCCACGAAGGCCAGGAACGGGAGACGAGGGCGGAGGGAGTCGTTGGCGGCGGCGGCGGACGCTGGACCAAGGGACGATTTCAAGATGGCGGCGGACGGAGGAGAGGTCCGGTGTCGTCAGGACAACGGGGCTTCGAGGCCGAGATAAGACTGCGCTCCTCAGAACTTTGAAACTTTGTTGGCGCCAGAAATGTGGCGACTCTTTGTGTACTGGCCCGGTGACGTCTGCTATTGCACCGCACGGTGGCGCAGCGGGTAGAGCTACTGCCTCGCGGCGCCAGGAACCCGGGTTCCATCCTGACCATGGGCGCTGTCTGTACAGAGTTTGTACGTTCTCCCCGTGACCTGCGTGGGTTTTCTCCGAGATCTGCGGTTTCCTCCCAAACTCCAAACACGTGCAGATGTGTAGGTTAATTGGCTTGGTAAATGTAAAATTGTCCAAGTTGGCGATATGCAGAGAACTGCCCTGCCAACTACAACATTCAGAAGGTTCAGTAGGTATACATAGATGGATAGTTAGATAGACAGATCGATCCTACTATGAAACAGGCCCTTGAGTCCATGCAGACCATTGACCACCCATTCACACTAGTTCAATGCTATCCCACTTTCCTCCCACGCTCCAAACACGTGCAGGTTTGTAAGTTAATTGGCTTGGTGTAAATGTTAATTGCCCCTAGTGGCAGTGTATGGTAGCGTAAGTGTGCGGGGATCGCTGGTCGGCGCGGACTCGGTGGGCCGAAGGGCCTGTTTCCGGCATTGTGTCTCTTAAAACGAATCTACATTTATTGCACTTTTGTACCTATCTATGATTGCGCTTAAGTACAGCATGATTTCACCACGCGTTTGCCCTTCATACATGTGAGAATAAAAACATAATTGAACCACTCAACCATGCTCTCCAGGGATGCTACCTGACCATCAGAGTTATTCCAGCACTTTGTGTCCCGTGGAATTCTGGGTTGGACGGTTCGTTCCCACGGGCTTCAGGGTCATCCAAATCGCAAGTATGCATCATAAGGTCATAAGGGAGAGGAATAAAAGTAGGCCATTCGGCCCATCAAGTTTACTCCGCCATTCAATCATGGCTGATCTATCTCTCCCTCCCAACCCCATTCTCCTGCCTTCTCCCCATAACCTCTGACACCCGCACTAATCAACAGTAGACCCCACACAGATCCAGCTGGTCACATGGATTCAACATTGCCTTGTTGTGAGTCAGATCGTGGTAGTGGCTAGTTATTTTTCCGAGTGCAGCCATTGACCAGTGGTGTGCCAGAGGGAAGGTACACAAAAATGCTGGAGAAACTCAGCGGGTGCAGCAGCATCTATGGAGCGAAGGAAATAGGCAACGTTTCGGGCCGAAACCCTTCTTCAGGTCTGAAGAAGGGTTTTGGCCCGAAACGTTGCCTATTTCCTTCGCTCCATAGATGCTGCTGCACCCGCTGAGTTTCTCCAGCATTTTTGTGTACCTTCGATTTTCCAGCATCTGCAGTTCCTTCTTTAACACAACAGCGTGCCAGAGGGAAATGTGTTGGGTCCAGTAAAGTCCGATTAAAGATAGTCCGAGGGTCTCCAATGAGGAAGATGGCTGCTCTCTGGTTGGTGATAGGATGGTCCGGTTGCCTGACAACAAGTTCACAAGTTATAGGAGGAGAATTAGGCCATTCGGCCCATCGGGTCTATCTCTGATCTCTGATCTCTGCCTCCTAATCCCATTTTCCTGCCTTCTCCCCACAACCCTTGACACCCGTTCTGATCAAGGATTTGTTGATCTCTGCCTTAAAAATATCCCTTGATTTGGCCTCCACAGCCCTCTGTGGCAATGAGTTCCACAGATTCACCACCCTCTGACTGAAGAAATTTCTCCTCACCTCCTTTCTAAAAGAGCGCCCTTTAATTCTGAGGCTGTGACCTCTGGTCCTGGGCTCACCCACCAGTGGAAACATCCTTTCCACATCCACGTGTAGAAAGGTGCTGGTTCAAATTGAAGGTAGACACAAAATGCTGGAGTAACAGGCAGCATCTCTGGAGAGAAGGAATGGGTGACGTTTCTGGCTGAGACTCTTCTTCAGACTGAAGAAGGGTCTCGACTCGAAACTGGGTCTAGTACAATTTGGATGTACTGGGAATATGGGCCAAGGAATAGCAGGTGGAATTTCAACTCTGAGATGGTGCATTATTTTACTCAAACAACATGTGGGAGTACGTTTGGGGTTGAGTTCGACCTGAAGCGTCACCCGTTCCTTCTCTCCAGAGATGCTGCCTGTCCCGCAGAGTTACTCCAGCATTTTGTGTCTACTTTCCACACCCACTCTATCGATGCCTTTCAATATCCTGTAAGTTTTAATGAGGTCCTCTCCAGCGAATAGAGGCCCAGTGTTGGCAAACGCTCATCATATGCTAACCCTTATCATTCTTGTAAACCTCCTCTGGACCCTCTCCAGAGCCAGCACATCCTTCCTCAGATACGGGGCCCAAATTTGCTCACAGGACTCCGAATGGACCCTCTCCAGAGCCTCAGAATAAAAGGACATTCCTTCATAAAGGAGATGAGGAGGAACTTCTTTAGCCAGATGGTGGTGAATCTGTGGAATCCATTGTGGAGGCCAAGTCAATGGATATTTCAAAGGCAGAGACAGATAGATGCTTGAGTAGTAAAGGGCCTGTCCCACTTACGCAACGTTTTCGGCGACAGCCGGCACCCGTCATAGGTCGTTGCAGGTCGCCGAAAAATTTCAACATCTTGAAAATTCAGCGGCGACCAGAAAAACGCTACGACTCTTTGGGCGACTAAGGAGACGACTCACGACCATACAGGTGACACCCTGGCGACATATCACGGGGTGAAGCCTGTATGGTCGTGAGTAGTCGCCCAAAGAGTCTTTCTGGTCACCGCTGGATTTTCAAGATGTTGAAAATGTTCAGCGACCTGCAACGACCTATGACGGGTGCCGACAGTCGCCGAAAATGTCGGGTACGTGGGACAGGCACATAAGAGTGTCAGGGGCTATGGGGAGTAGGCGGGAGAATGGGATTGAGAGGGAAAGATAGATCAGCCGTGATCGAATGGCGGAGTAGACTCGATGGGGCGAATGGCCTAATTCTGCTCCTATAACTTATGAAGCAATGAACATATATTAGCGATTTCGATGTCGATGTTAACAAAGTGAGTAAATCTGAAGGTGGTACCAAAACTGGACAATAAGGGGGGCTACTTAAGTCTATGAAAGAATCTGGATCTACTGAATGAATGAATGAATAAGTTTATTGGCCAAGTATTGTCTGGAGAAGGGTTTCGGCCCGAAACATTGCCTATTTCCTTCGCTCCATAGATGCTGCTGCACCCGCTGAGTTTCTCCAGCAATTTTGTCTACCAAGGAATTGCAGATGCTGGTTTACAAAAAAAAGGACACATAGCGCTGGAGTAATTCAGCAGGCGAACGGGTCAGGCAGCATCTCTGGAGAACATGGATAGTTAACGTTATAGGAAAGATATTGTAAAGCTGGAAAGGGTGCAGACAAGATTTACAAGGAGCTCGTCAGGACTCAAGGGCCTGAGCTACAGGGAGAGGTTGAGCAGGCTGGGACTCTATTCCTTGGAGCTGAAGGGTGAGGAGGATGAGGGGTGATCTTATAGACGTGTACAAAATCATGAGAGGAATAGATCGGGTAGACGCACAGTCTCTTGCCCAGAGTAGGGGAATCAAGAACCAGAGGGCATAGGTTTAAGGTGAGGGGGGAAAATATTTTTTAAGAACCTGAGGGCTAGTTTATTTCAACACAAAGGTGGGAGTGTGTATGGAACGAGCTGCCGGAGGAGGTAGTTAAGGCAAGGACTATTGCAGTGTTAAGAAACATTTAGACAGGTACATGGATAGGACAAGTTTAGAGGGATATGGGCCAAACGCAGGCAGGTGGGACTAGTGTAGTTGGTCGGTGTGGGCAAGTTGGGCCAAAGGGCCTGTTTCCGTGCTGTAAGACTGTATGAGTCCATGACTCTGTGAGACTCTGCGAGGGGAGCAGACGGGTCTGGACCCCTCTCTGGACTTCTGTGACTGGTCACATGAGAGGTAGACGAAGAATCTTCATTGGCGAGAACTGCCGGATCTACCGTTCATTAAAAAATAAACCATCCAAGCTTGACTATTTTCTACATTTGAGGGAATTAAAAAAATCTTTTCTCATCTGAAAATGTCTATTATGAAAGGGTGAGTGTCACGGTCAGACGTAATATGCATATTCTTTCACTTTAACGTGGCAAATGTCAGCGCTGGCAGGAAAGTGACTAATTATCCTGGTGTTGGAAGCGTTTTTGCCTGTTAGCTAATTATCATCAAGGGCAGATTTGTATCTGTGTTCAGTGAGGAGGGGGAAACAAATAATTTGTATTCCTGCCTTTAAAGCGTCGAACAGATGGGAGTTTTGATGATAAATTTAAAACAAGGCAACACAAAGGAACATTCTGTTTTTCTTTCAATTAATTTGTGAACAAGGGTTTGCATGTGAATTGTTCAAAGCTCCAGGGAAGGATCAACCCTTTGAGCCGAGACCCACACTGAAGCGTGAATTCCTCAAATCACAGTAAGATTTGCCGAGGGTCGGATACAGCAGGGAAACAGGCCCTTCGGCCCACCGGGTCTAGGCCGACCCCCGATCGCCTCTTTGCGTTAAGATAGACTCAAAGTGCTGGAGAAACTCAGCGGGTCAGGCAGCATCTCTGGAGAGAAGGAATATGGGACATTTCAGACTACAGAAACGTCACCCATTCCTTCTCTCCTGAGATGCTTCCCGTCCCCGCTGAGTTACTCCAGCATTTTGTGTCTATCTTCGGTGTGAACCAGCATCTGCAGTTCCTCCTTACACCTCTGTACATTAGTTTAGTTTAATTTAGAGATACAGCATGGAAACAGGGCCTTTGGCCCACCGAGTCCACGCTGACCAGTGATCATCCTACACTAGTTCTATCCTACACACTGGGGACAATTTACAGAAGCCAAATAACCTACGAACCTGCATGTCTTTGGAATGTGGGAATAGGCTGTGGGCCGAGGAGCTTTTTTATGCAGTTTCGTGACCCAACTCACGGAACTACATGAAATGTTCACATATTGTGTAAAAATATTATATAAATCATCCCTGAAACACGTCATGAACAAAACTTGCACATTCTTAATAAATTAGAGAAAAACCGGAAAATTTTCGGGTATTTTTTGTCCAATCAAAGCAGATTTAACATTGAGTCGGAGGCCAGTTGGCAATCACGCGTTTTGTTTCAGGCTAGCTAGGCAGGGAGCCCACATCACGGCTGAGAGTACTTCTACTGATGCCTGTTATACTAGAGATTCCGAGTGAGGTTTTGTTGTTCTGTGGAATACATGTCGTGGAAACTTGCAGCAGAGTAATTGAATTTAGTGAGAAAAGCATTAAGAAGTCTGAAGAATGTGCAGCCAAGTGGATAGAAGTGGAACAAAGCCTTGAAAGCAAAGTCGCTGCTGAGGTGCTGCAACACAAAGAGGACAGCCAAGTCGTGAAACCAGTCAAACTCTGTGAATCAACTGGAACTGAAAGGTAAGATCTAAAGTCTGAATTTATGAAAATTAATCAGTATGGACTTTAATTAATTTAATTGCACCCTTTTATAATGTGAAAAAATGAGATTTGGAGGCTGTACATTCATTCACTCACTCATTCATTCATTCATTCACTCATTCACTCATTCATTCCATCCATTCATTCATTCATTCATTCATTCACTCACTCATTCACTCACTCATTCACTCATCCATCACTCATTCACTCATTCATTCATTCATTCACTCATTCATTCATTCACTCATTCATTCACTCATTCATTCACTCATTCATTCCTTCACTCATTCACTCATTCACTCACTTATTCATTCATTCACTCATTCATTCACTCATTCATTCACTCATTCATTCCTTCACTCATTCACTCATTCACTCACTTATTCATTCATTCACTCATTCATTCATTCACTCATTCATTCATTCATTCATTCACTCATTCACTCATTCACTCACTCATTCATTCACTCATTCACTCACTCATCGCTCATTCATTCATTCATTCATTCACTCATTCACTCATTCACTCACTCATTCACTCACTCATTCACTCACTCATTCGCTCATTCATTCATTCATTCATTCATTCATTCATTCATTCATGAAGTTGAGGGCCTAAATTATGTGTATCCATAACAAAGTAAATTAAACATTTCCACTAATGCGAGCTTGTTGAAGTCTAATAAGTTTTCTTTAACATCTATTCTCGGAGCTGCCTGCGATCACTTACTGGGAAAAAGTGCTCAAACCGCGGGGGCCTATGTACTTAACATAGTGAAGCCGCGGTCTCAATTAAGAAGCGGCCGATACGCGGAGCCGCGGAGTGTGTTTGGATCATCTCCGCGGGGTGTGGGGGGGGGGGGGGGGGGGGCGGGGTGAGGAGGCTGTACATAGTGCTGTCCCAGGCCCCGACCATGGGAGAAAAACAGTGGAGTATTCACTGCACTTTATAGGCTTCCATGGGAGTGAGAAATGGTCAGAAATGGCTGATGTTTATGTAGAAATTAAATGGTGTATGTGAACTTAAACTTGAACTAATTTATCTATGGTAGTAACAATGTCATTCTCATTAACATTAAGAAGAGGTTGAAATTTTATGAATTGAAGTCATGCAGACTTAATGACTATGAGATGTTTTTTTCTGTAGCCTCTGCCTGACCCTTCACTTGAAATTGAACTAACTTATCAATGGACTTATCAAAGCTTATCAAAAGACTTGGAATCTGATGAAGAATATTCAGATGAAGATCAGATGTAATGCAAACAAATAAATTGGGGAAATAAATGATTATATAAAGTTATATTTTAATGTCGATCGTTTCACTGTTTGGTCAATTATTTAAACAACGAGTGAATTACTTATGATAATGGCGTGCTGGTGAATGTCAGTGCGACAGTCCACCCACCCACCCATCCACACATACATACATACATACATACATACACACATCCACACGCATATCCATCCGTACACACACTTCCATGCATGCACACACAACACACATACATCCACACATACAGTACATCCACACATCCATCCATCCACACATACATCCACACTTACATCCACACATCCACAGATACACGTTTGACAGGTATACACAGACACACACACAAACTACAGATACTCAAACAATGCAACACTTTTAGGGTTATTTTAGGTTAAAGGTAATAGCCCTCATTTGCAACCATGGGGGGGTCTCTAACATAAATATAGGCTCATTGTAGCTTAAAATGAATACTCATCGAGTAAACATCAGAGCATTCGATTCTTGGTCTGGATGTGACATTTACATCAGAAATAAGACAGGTCTCTTACAGGTCTGTCACCCAGCCTGGCATTGCCCCAATCCCACTATGGCCGTTACCCCCATTCTCCCCACTATGGCAGTCAGTGGGGTTCAGTAAAAGGGGGAACACAGAGGATCTGTCCTGACCCTTTAATTAGGCAGGTTCATGAGCCCTTAAAACCTGGGACCTCTGCTGCAGTCTCATTACATTTCCTATTAAAGCGACTGGAAGATGCCTTGCAGGACTGTCCCCCAGCCTGGAACTGCCCCAGTCCCACTATGGCCGTGACCCCAACTCTGCACACTGGCAGTCTTTGGGGTTCAGTAAAGGGAGGAACCCCACAAGTACTGCCCTCACCCATTAATTAGGCTGGTTCA